>JAAWXA010000003.1:21554463-21636562 GCA_038090715.1 Florisuga fusca | reverse complement strand
GGGGGGGGGGGGGGGGGGTGTGGAAGCTCTCCAAAACAGATGTTTTCAAGGTTTTTTTTAAAACTAAGAGACAAGACAGAAGACAACACTTGAAGGAGCAGCTGGGGACACTTAATAAATACAGACATTTAAATGTGACTAATTACATACACATGCTGGAATTCTCAAAGGAAGATCAGGGAGCCAGGCTCCCAGCTCACGCTGACTTTCAACAGGAGTTCAGTGGCCTTTTCCTTCAGGCATGCTGGAAGTCAGATGTCATCTTGCTAAATACAGAACACTGCTTCTAAATGTTGCCTCTGGTAGCTTAACCACAGCAAAGCCTACAGATTTCTACAGAGCTATCTATCTGCAGGAGCCCTCCTCTTCATCGAATACAAATGCATGTATCTGCTGATGCTAGCCTGGGTTGCTCTGTGAGGTGAGAATAAGTTGTCTGGGCAAGCCCAGAGGCCTATAAGCATTTGAGGAACCACCTTGCTGTGCTAAACACAAATGTGCTGTGCAGAACCTGTTCTAACGATGGTAGGAAAAGGCTTACAAAAGGTCTAGGGCTCCTCTCTGACTACTACTGTTATGAAGAAGGAAGGTTATTTGTATAAGGAATGCAGTGTCACAGAAAAAAAATTAGGGAGAAGCACGTGCCACTGCTTTTCAGATGTGTTCATGGAATATGAGTACACATCATGACTCGGTTCAAACACTCCAACCTGGCATGCCTGTAGAAGGAGCATCCTCCCCTGGCCCTTGCTGCTCATTTTCCTTCCTCTTCTTCAGAGAAAAAGAACAGTGAGATTTCTACTAAGATGCACAGGATTAATGCCTGATTCAGCTTAAAAAAAAAAATACAGAAGGGGACAAAATACACCATTGCTCAAGCAGCTGCTAGGAGCCATGTGTCAGCACAGAGGGGTGGGTATGAACACAAGCAGCAGGAAGCATGGAAAAGTCTTGGCCGCTTATTTCCATGGTCTTAGTACCTTAAAAACTTCATAAAACCAGAGACAGATTTCTGGCAAGTGTCAAACAAGAGATGGCCTTTGCTTTACAGACAGTGGAAGGTGAAGCCAGATGTTGGCAGCAACAACAAGCAGCAGCTGACTGTGCAGAAGGCCAGGAAGGCTGTGAGGAGTGTGAAGGAAGATAATATGAGATCTTGAGTAAAGGAGAGGGGAGGGAGAAACCAGAGCCCATTGACTAAGACTTTTTCCTAGGACACGTGAAGGTACAGGGCCATGAAGTCCATACGTGTTACATTTTATCTTAGCAGCACTTGGATAAAGGTCTGTGCTCAGCAGGTTGTTAGCTTGCTCTCTCTGTATGGTGTGAACATTCAAGACATCAAGAGTCTGCATCCTGAATCCTCTGGCCCAGCTGGAGACCCAGCTGAGCACTATATCCAACCCAGTCACTAGAACCATCACATTTTGCAGGAGTTTCACAAAAGGAGCCCACAAGAAGCAAACTGTTCCCAGAAGGAGCATCCAAAAGCAAGAGTTGGGATTCTTAGAGGATAACAGCAGGAGCCATCAGGGGACACAAGTCTGAATTTGGTGCCTGCATCTGTACTGTCAATGTAATTTTTAAATCCACTCATGTTTCTCCTTATTATCTCTTGTGCAGAGATTCAGTCCAAGAGATTGTGCTGTAGCAGCTGGCAGAGACCAGGGCCTCTGATGAAGCACAACAGCTTAGTGGTATGAAAATACTGAATGTTTCTTAAGGAGAAGCTAGTAGGTAACAGTTTTTAAACTGATTTTTTTTTCCTTCCTATGCAGAAGCTAAGGAAGTTCATATGTTTCTGCATTTCAAAATAATCTACTACTTAATGTTCAAGAGCTCAGCACTTAACTTTAATTTCCCCTTACATTCAGATGAGTTTTCCCATCCACCCATCCAGCTGACTGTGTGCTCCATGGGACTGCAGGCTGGCTCAGCAATGACCCAGCTGCTTTCGAGGCTTGCTGGAATGCAGAGGTGGCAGCAATTCTAACAGGCTCAGAGGGCATGCTGCTGAAGACTTCTGGATAAGCTGGTAAGAAAACTGATCTTTATTTATTTTCTAGATAGGTGAAAAGTTTTCCTAACTAAGCCCAATCTTCATGCAACCTGCATATGTCTGAAAACAAGCACTATTCTGGGGCTTAAAAAAAGCATGCACTTCTTTGGTATTTTTAAACAGCAGCCCACCAGAAGCAATTTTTGTTGTCCTTGCAGACATGAACTGTTTAACAAGTTCTACCTACAAAGCCATTCACAGGGTAGTGTTTATCTGCAGATAAGAGCTCCACTAAAAAAAAAAAAAAACACAACAAAAAAACCCAGATAATTTTCAAAACTTAAAGTGTAAGGGAAATTCCAACAACAAGCATGAAAAAGTGTTCTGATGAATCTAAACTCTTGCTCATTGTTTTACAGCCTTGTCTTTCTTGCTCACTGCAACAAATTCATGAGCAGTCCACAAGAAAATCACTATTTCACAAAACTCAGTCAGAAGCTGCACTCCTCTAATACATCCAGTCTTTGCTTACACTCATGAACTACCTTATAACAAAGGTTCCACCTCCTCTACCTTTGTGAGTCTTCCAGCTGGCAAATTCCAGTTACACAGACATTAGTTGAATGTTGTTTCACTATAGCACTTTTCTTAAAGGCCTAAGCACTAGAACCAAACTATGTATGAACAAAACTAAATGAGATTTCAGATCACACAGAAAAATGTTATGAGCTACAGTTGCTAATATACCTTGAGGAAGCAAACAGTGTGGCATGAAGAAAATGATGGACTGCATTTTGAAATACTTTTTCCCCCCTTGCTGATGTAATCATTCCCTTCTTTTCCTTCATCATTACCTTTTTCTTTCTCACTCCTAAGACACATTGCTATGAAAACCTGCACCAAAAGAATTGTATATTTTCTAGAAATACTTTCATTTCCTGATTTCCTTATCTAAGGTGCTAAGGTCTACTCTCACTTAGCACTTAGATAACAAAAAGCCATGGGAACTAACCACAACCACAGTGCCTAGGTCAGCTACAGAAGAGAAGACAACAATAGGAAAGATAGCTTCAACAGACAAAAGCTTCCATGGGCTCTGACTTTCAAGCTTTGTTTCTAAGAGCAAAGGGATGGATTTACATTAAGATAAACTGTGGTTAAAACCTCAGGATTTTTTCTATGCATTTCAGACAATACATTGTATTTACTGAACAATAACTAGCAACTCACAGTGAAAGAATGCTTTGCAAGCCAAATTAAGTATTTTGTCTGCATTGTAGAAAGTGAAGTCTTCAAATCAAGTCCATAAGGACAAACATTTCAATAAAGATTTCAATAAAGATTGACCTGCCTGGTCAAATGAGTAGGAAGGTAGAAAACATGCTGCATGCTGCCATATTGTTGAAGTTGTCACTGTCTTGTTGCTTTTCATGAAGGAAGAAACTACATGTGTTATGTGGTAAGAAGGACCCTTTCAGAAACTTATTTCCAGCATCTCAAGCATTTCACTTTAAAATCCATGGGTACTGTGATATTACCAACTGAGGACAAAACCTTTAAAAGAAAGCTGGCTTCTCTCAGAGCAAAACCAAGCAAGGCAAACACTTCTGAAGGTCCTTCAGTATAGCACCTAACTATTCAAAATACACCATGCTAAGAGTGGAAGGATGTTCCAGTTAAACCATGTTTGCAGAGTTCCAGATATAAGTCACAATAAGGGTTCAAAGGATATGGACAGAGGCCTTTGTGGCTGTATTACACCAAAGGTGTGCACTACACACTTCCCAAAAAGACTAAGCAATGAAAAAAATAAACTGGTACTCAGGACATCTGTGATCCTTTTCCCTCTCTAAGCATAGTATCCTCTCCAGGCTTGCCCTGAGGACAGTCCAACCTTAGTGATAAGTCCAATGTCCTGTGTCTCACACACACGTACCCTCTCACACACCAGAGATACAGGGGGATAGAAAGACAAGAAACTGCCTTTTCCCACCTTCTGCTTTCCCTTCTCCTGTAAAGCCCTAGGACCTACAGCAATACAAATAACACTGCAACATAAGATGCCAGCCTAGGACTTGGTAGATGCAGGTTTGACCACTGGTTTCTCAGAATGAACGTGATCATCATCACTCAGTCATATTCAAGGGGCACAATGGAAAGTTCACAATGACACAACGAGAGTTGTGACACAATGAGTGTTCACTGGTAGTTGTTAGATGAAAGTTGGGTCCTCCAGAGGGTGCATGGCTACACTGACATGGCAACTTTTGTTCTGAAAGGAGTACAGCTGCGTTCCAGTGGCACTGCACTCTGGTTAACAGGTTCACAGGAGCTCAGAGCCTACACAGCAACTTGTACCAGATTATCCCTGTTGCTCACTCTGCCTCATGCCAGCAGACTGAGGAAAGAAAGATTTTAAACACACCTACTCACAGAGCTCTGGCAGGGCCTGGATGGCTAGAGGGTACATGCACAGGCATGCAAGATCAGAACCACCCTCCTCATATCAACAGTGTGACTAGAAGGATGGAGGTCAACCACATGGCTTGCTTGCATATGCTAATAGGTCCTAGTTGTAAAGACTAACAAAGCCAGTAACAAAATCATGTTAAATACTGGTCTGAAAACAGGGCTGGTCAGAACTTTCCCTGGAGCACATTTTTTCTATTGATACAACTTCCTACTTATTTTAAGTGTATGATGCCAACACTGATTTTGACAACTCAGACAAGGGATACAAAGCCAGTTCCTGACAGAAGCCAACAAGCTTCTGCCACTGCTCCTGAAGGAGTCACCTGAAAAGCTTTGGTGTGGTCAGAGAGCAAATAGCCTTCCAGACTCCTTCTCAGAGGAATACAAAATCTTGACTCTCATCTGAATCCTGAAGCTTCTAGGTTTCCTTGCATTTGAATAAGATTGGATGGGTGATTATGGGACTTTAAAAGGATGCTTTAATAACTGATGGCAAACTTCCTGTGCTAAGTCAGCTCTGAAATACTCTGTAACCACACAAGTTGTGCTACAAATTTGCTTAGCTGGTAAGGTCCTTAATGCAAATCAGGACATTAATATTATGCTTTGATGTCTTCTCAGTCTATGCCATGACTAAATTGGATAAGTGCTTTATGAACATTTAAGACTATTAGGAAGAAAATTATGTAAATTATGTGGAGAGAAGAAAAGAATATGAAAAAAATCTCACATTTTATAAATTCATAAAGATATCACTTAATAACATTCAATGTGCAATCAATGTTTTGATTCCTCCAACAGTTTTCAAATGCAACATTGCACACCATCTGTAATTAATGTGTTTCTGGTAACTCTGCATTTACATTTCCAATCCTACCGTGTTGCAAGCTTATGGCAGACCACACCAGTGTCTGTTATGACTTCACTAAGTCTCAGCTCCAGGTGGACCTTCCCCTGAAACACACCAAAAAGACAGTATGAAAGATTAGTTGTATGCATAGCCAGCCACACCACTCCAACTTAGAACAAAAAAAGTGAATTAATGCAAACAGTTCCAGGAAGAGCTTAAAGATTAAGTAACAGCCATATAGCAAAGGTATTTCACCTGCCAGAGAATCTGGATCAATAGTCATTTCACTAAATTTCAATGCATAATGGCTGAGGGATATGGAATATTTGCATTCTGACACAGAAATATTGTGGTGGAGCTTTATCTATATTTAACATTTTTAATATTAAACTAAGATCTGCAACACAACACAGTAATTGAGAAAATATCACAGCAGTGTGGTAAAAATTAACACCTAGAAAAACATCAGAAAAATAAAAAATTATAAAATAGTATAGACTGTGAGAACAAATGTCACTAAAACTATACTGGGCAACTAAAAATAAAAATAAAAAAACAACCATGTTGCTAGCATTCATACATCTACTATTACACAGTCTTCAACTCCTTAGCATCACATTAACCTAGTTATGACTTGTGCCAAAATGTTATACTCAAATATGCTAAGAAAATAAAGGCAATCATGAATACAAACTGCATGCCTCTTGTTTAAAAACTTGAGCATCCATTCCCACTGGCAAAAATTCAGAGCCACTCTTAAAATGTATATGTGCCCAATGTAAAATACATTTTATTATTGACCTATTCCCATCTACAAGGAGGGCTGGAAGGAGGATCTGAGGGACCTCAGTGCCAGGGAAGGACACGGAGCAGATCACCATGAGTACATACAGGACATCCAGATGATGAGACTCAGCCAGAATGGGTTTATGTGAAGCAGGTCCTGCTTGACTAACCTGATCTCTTATGACAAGACTTAATTAAGTAGATGGAGAAAGGCTGTGTATGTTGTCTACCTAGACTTTAGTACAGCTTTTGACGTAGCTTCCCACAACACTCTCCTGGAGAAACTGGCTGCTTATGACTCGGACAGGTGTACTCTTCATAAGTAAAAAAACTGGCTGGATGGCCAGGCCCAAAGAGTTGAGTGAAAGGAGTTAAATGCAGTTGGGAGCCAGTCACAAGTGGTGTTCCCTAGAGCTCAGTACTGGGGCCAGTTCACTTTCATGTCTTTATCAGTGATCTGGATGAAGGGATAGAGTGCACCCTTAGTAAATTTGCAAATGACATTAAGCCGGGTGGGAGTGTTGATCTCCTTGAGGGTAGGAAGGTTCTGCAGAGGGATCTGGACAAACTATATCAACGTGCTGAGTCCAACTGAATGAGATTTAACAAGGCCAAGTGTCAGGACCTGCACTTGAGTCACAACCCCACGTAACGCTACAGGCTTGGGGAAGAGCGGATGGACAGCTGCCCAGTGGAAAAGGAGCTGGGGGGGGGCTGGTTGACTGCCAGCTGAATATGAGCCAGCAGTGTGCCCAGGTGGCCAAGAAGGCCAAGAGCATCCTGGCTTGTATCAGAAACAGTGTGGCCAGCAGGACTAGGCATGTGACTGCCCCCCGGCACTGGTGAGGCCTCACCTCAAGTACAGTGTTCAGTTCTGGGCCCTCCACTACAAGAGGGACATTGAGGTGCTGGATCAAGCCCAAAGAAAGGAAACATAGATGGTGAATTTCTGGAGAGTAACTCATATGAGGAACTGCTGAGGGAATTGGGGTTGTTTCGACTGAGGAGGCTGAGGGGAGACCTTGTCACTCTCTCCAACTACCTGAAAGAAGGGTGTAGTGAGGTGGGGGTTGGTCTTTGCTCCTACGTAACAAGTGATAGGATGACAGGAAATGGTCCGAGCTTGTGCCAAGGGAGGTCTAAGCTAGATATTAGGAAAAATTTCTTGGCAGTTTCAGTATGGTAGTTGGACTCTACGATCTTATAAAGTCTTTTCAAACAGAAATTATTCTATGATTCTATTCTGACATGCCAGCACTGAATATCATCAGGACAGCAACAGTCATTCACCTTCATAACCACTTCCCCTCCACCCTTTTTACCAAAGAATCCTAAAATTCACCCTGCTAGTTAGTCAGATCTCATTAATATGAGTGTCATCTTTGACTCAGCTCTACCTCAGTTCACACAAAAAGTCTGTTGCCACCTCTTTTATAAGATCTTCCAGATTTCACCCTTCCTCTTTTTTGCACATGACCAGGACTCTTGCCAGAGACTCCAGTGTCTTTTCTGACTGGTTACAGCAACCTCGTGCTCTGTGAGAAGGTCTGTCCTGTGTAGATGAAAGTGAAGATCAAACCTTGGCCTCAAGTTGCACCCATGCTGTTAAGATCTATTTCCTCTACAGCAGAGCTGTCTGCACAGAAGCTGATAAAAGTAGTTGTAAGCAGAGCTGGGAGTGCAGGAATGATTAAGTAGCATGGACACACAGAAGTTCAGTTCAAGCTTGAATATTCCCTGGTCTTCTTACATTCACCTTAGCTGTACAAACACTGAAGCCAGTGCCAGGATACTTGTTCCTGAACAAGCCTAAGAGAGATTCTGAATCTTACTGTAAGAGTAATTTTCTCCCTTTTCTTCTATACCCCTTTCTTAGTACCATCTTTCTGCACTATCTTGAATGCAAACTTTCAGTCCTCAAACCTCTATCACCTACTCATAGGTTCAGTATTCTGATTCAGCAGTAGTTTTTCCTGCCTGAAGGATGGAACACAGGCCTTTCAAGTACATGTGGCAGATAACACTGGTGTTCATCCAGAAAACAAGAAAAAAACACCTCTCCATGCTGTTCAAAAGCCTGTATTGCAGAGGCATCACAGCAGCTGACTGACAATTTAAACAAGAAAGGACACCAATTTGTGTGGGAATTTTAAAAAAAAGTTCCTGATAGGTGTCTTTAACATCATTTTAAGCAACAATTAAAAAAAGCAATAATGCAAAACCCAACAGGCTGCATATGCAAATGCCAGTTCTGTTATTTTCTTCTAAACTGAAGCCTGTCCTCATAAATAAGAGGATTTCTTTAGAAGCTACTTCTAGACTACCTATTCTAACATTCAGTACCACCGCAGTGCCCATTGTACTCATGCATAACAAGGGCTAAGCATACAACCAGCTGAGAGTTCTGGACAAGCAGGATAGTTTTCTGGCTTTAGTTTTGCTATGTTTTCCCTTACTCATCACTGTTTTCTCTTCCATTGGTTACATTTTAACACCACTAGTCTCTGGAGAAAGATTTATGTTATGAAGCTGTAAAAATAACCCTGCCATCTTCATTGCTATCCTGCAATCCTGCCTCTACTAGAGAATTCAACACTAATACAAAGTTTGAAGAAATTTAAAGATAAGAAAAGACCTTTAGGAAACTTAGAGAAAATACCCCTTCGCAGAAAAAACACCAAGAAGGTAAGATAATGTTTTAAGTGAAATATTTCTGCTGATCTCAAAGGCAAGAATGAGCTCTCTCAGTAAAGAGAATGCTTCAATACACTTAGGTGAGCCTGAATGCAAACCTACTTACAGTACCAATTTGCTCAATCTTGCACAGACTATAAAGGAAGCTCTCTATTTTAGAAATTAATCTGCAAACATTTTTTGTAAGTTGGCAGTACTTCACACGTTTCCCCAGCTACAGTAAGTACAGAAATACAGCTCCACCTCCTTTGGGCTGAGAGGAACTGTTTTTTCTTGTAGCTCTCATTTTTCTCTTGAAGACTCTGAAATTGGTCAGCCGCTTAAAAACCGACTCAAAGCTTCAGGCAGCAAAACAGAGGTCATGGGATCACTGGGACCAACAGCCCTGTTACTGCTCCCAGAACACCTCCCTACTTCCAGTGAAAAATTCAAACACAAATGAATTAAAATAAGGCTATTCTAACATACTTGCAGGCTTAATTCACAGGAAGTGTAACTCCTATATAAATAAAACGTTTTTTTCCCAAATCAACTATACTGTTACGTAAAACTTAAGAATGCATCTGAAGAAATCTCCTAATGAGCAATGCCATTAGTTGGTTTACAAAAGTACCAGATAATGCATTTGTCAAAGAAAACTATGCAATGAATCAGTATGAAAAAAATCAGTGGGTAAGCTAATGAGCAAATGACCAATTGATCACCTACACTGCATTAAATATACCACAGGTACAGGGAGTTACCAATATCTTTATTTAGTGACAATTTATAATAAAGAAATTAATACTTTGTTGTCCCCACACTGTGGCTTGATCCTGCTCAGACAGAATCCCTGTTGCAGAGCCAGAGATTGAGTCCTGTGTCATAGCCATAAGGCTTTTTTTCCTCTCAGCACAGAGAAAAAAACCCCAAGAAGAAGCAGGAGGTTTGACAATTTTCAAGGAGAATGCATTAATTACTAAAAACTTTTCTATCAAAAATATTTCAGGATGTTCCTAGAAGCAGCTACACTCATTAGCATACTCTTCACATTTGGAAGGGTAGGACTTCTTCAAGGAACTATCTGAAGGAATGCCAACCTAACTGCTGAATGCTTCCTTTTTCATAAACTCTGGCTGATACGCATGAGGAGGTTCACAGGTCGTACATCCTTCCTAATCACATCTAGCACCATTTAATGGGGACAGACAGCTTCCATTCTTCAGTTCTTTAACTGATTAAAGAAGTCATCAGTAGATTAAATTTCTTGTAGGGAAGTACAGACTATTCAAAAGGGAATCAGTAACAAAACTTTTAAAGGACCCTACTCAGGAGAAAAAAATATACTATGATTGTTAAATGTATTCTCTACTACTAAAAAATAATAAGGTTATAGTCTTCTTAATAGTCTCATAACACTAACAGGTATCTGGAAGAACTACAAGCATAATTATCTGAAAAAAAACCTGATCATAAGCTTGCTAAGAACAGCAAAATCAAAACCAAAGTCCTGTTTATATGGACACAGGATATACAAGCCCTGTCTCCAACAATCTCCCTTCTCCTTGGAATGCAGCTGTGAGTTACTGTGGACTGAAACATCAGGAGACAGTTGTAAAGCAAGTAAAAGTACACAAAATGCTACCAACCTGTATCGTAATTCAAACACTTTGAAGGAGAGAACACATAACCACATACTACTCTGCAGTTATTCTTACAACAAAGTGCTGCTATTCTGGCATGAAACACTTCTATTGGTGGGACTCAGATAGAGACAGCACTTGAAGTTACCAGGACACCACTGGGAGCCATTTCTGAGCAGAGTTACGTGCACAGATTTTGGCCTGGAATCTGACACACACTGTGTGATCCAGTGACTGAGTGTCCATTCAGATGCAACATCTGATCTAACTCAAAACAGATGTGATCTGGTTTTCCAGGGAAAGACTTACGAAAAAACACTGACAAACACTAGGACCTTCTGTGCTCAAAGGCCCTATAAATGCACAAAAGACTTACAGTCTAAGTTCAAAAGAGAGGAGGCCAAATCTATCCACATCTCTTTAATCGTGTCCTTAAGGAAGTATCAATTAGTTCTCCATTCCTTTTCTTACTGTGAAACAGTTTTTAGAAATCTTTTACTTAAAAAAAACCCCCAAACCTCAGAGGAAAAAAACAAGTGTCCACTGTTAATTTTAAACAAAAATACATAAAATAAACAATCTGCTTGCCTGAATATCAAGTAAATTATCTTCATATATGGGGTTCACACAGCACTATTTTCTCTTCTACGAAAGGAGAATGGCTGATATCACAAAAATTCCTAAAAAAGTTATCTGTCTACTATTAAAAAAAGCTGGACAAAAGGTTTGTGATCACCCAACCATTCTTCACTAGCCTGTGCAGTTTTCTGGGGACTTTCCCCTCAAAGGTGGGAGTCCATCTGCATGGAAATTTTCCAACCATCTATCCCACATGGGGGCCCTGATCCCAGCCCAGCTGCCTACATGTGCTCCTCTAACAGCTGCTCCTTCCTTTAGCAGAAGACAGCAGGCGGCTGGGAAAGGTCTAAGGATCATGGTCCAGATTCCAGCCTGCCTGCTGGACCACAGTTCAGCAAACATAATCTGGAACAAAATCCAGTTTAGCACCGAGGAAAGTGAAACAGTTTTAGTGAACACTGCATTGATTCATAAATGCTGGGCAAAGCAGAACCAATGTCTGCTTGGTTTTTGTATGTGTAAACCCCTCAAAATTGTTTAGTAACTGGCAAATGGCACAATGTTAGCCTTCCTGTTTCACTAAAGGAATACCTCCATGTGGTCAAAATCCTTAAAATCACTCATGTTTTCATCTCAAATAATTTGATGAAAAGTAGTATGTAGATTTTCACTTCCTCAGACAAACTGTTGTGCAGATAAGGAATCCACACATGTTGTTTTGAAATACTGTAAATTTATTATTCAGCAGTAGCTGCTCCTTACCACATGCCATGCTACCAACTAGCTTTTTAAAAATAACAGACCAAGACCAGATAGACCATCTTATCCAGTTGCACTACAAAGTCTGAATACAGCACTCTGACTCTTCGCATGCAAAGTTTTGCCATAAAGCAGATTATAGTCAATAACTGGTCTTTTCATTTTATCACAAGCCTTATTTACCATTGTTGACACATAATTCTGTTATCTGAAACGATTTTGTCAGTAAGCATGTAGCCTTGAGAATCTTCCCACCCTATTAAAACAGAGATTTCATCTCTTCTCAAAACAACTAGAAGACAGAAAGGGCACTGTTCATAAAGTAGAGGGTAACACCCATTTATTTCCTGTGTGTGGTTGAAAGCTGATACCAAACCTGGAAACAGCTTCTTCTTTTTACAATTTGCATATAGCAATGCTTACAGTACGTTACATAAAATGTGTCAGAGACTCATATTTACACTAGAAGCCTTTAAAGACCTACATAAAGATCATTTATGGAAGTGCTGGACAGCCAACATGCAATCCTCTCAGATGAGCTGTTTAGCAGATAATTCTGTGAATCACTGGAGTGAAACAGCCCTCTACAGTTACTCCTAAAGACAATTTGCCCAGTCTAGTTTATCTTCAAACCCATATTCCTAAGAAAAGCAACAATTAGCATCAGAACCATTCCAGTTCAACACTCGTGCACACACAGAGCCAGTTCTACATAGACAAAAAGTCTGGGTTTATATAGACCAGGAAGCAGGCAGATATGGGAGAGGCAATGGCAACTTGCACATTATTATGAAGGTAAGGCCAAAGAAAGCAAAAGAGTAACAAATATCCAGCATCCAGGATAAACTTCCGTAACTGTCACACAGCACTGAATGGAGATGAGATAATTCAAAAACTTGTGGTGAAACCTTGGCTCTGCTGAAGCCATGGCAAGATTCCCACCCTGGCAAGGCCAAGGTTTCATTCATGAAGGTTGGGATACGGATTTTATATTCAATGGGAAGGCACTGAACAAAGGAGAGGTTTTCTGAGCTGAGAATGCCTTGGATATGTTCTAGCTAATGTGTAGGATGTATTTCTGAGCCAATAGTGATTTTCAGCATAACAAAAGGATTCTAGGCCTACTCTCTAAAAATACCTCTAAGTAATGTTTTCCATTAATGGTGAATTGTCCACCAGCTGATGCTCACATCAGTCCATACTCAAAAACGGGCATTTTTAATCAACAATAATCAAAGGCCTCTGTCAGGGAAATGCTAATGTGTTGAAAGAAGCAGGAAAGGCTTTTGGTGTCTGAAGAAAGTATTTCTTAAAATCAGTAAATCTTTTGCACAAGGCTTTGAGTACAGAAGGTTAAAATGTGAGGCAATTTGCTTCCTCAGTGTTGATTATCTGCCTTTCACATGCCTTTTTTTTTTTTTCTTTAAAGTTGATAGCCAAATGGTTATGTTTCAGACACATCAAAGCTCTCACGAGAAGGAAGGGGAAATGAGCAATTTTCAAGGTTTTATGTCAGATTTTTTCATCCCCAACAATGAGTTTTACATAAGACCTTGAGCATAGCTGGCTTTGGAAAAGCACTCTGTCATTTAATATTGAGAACTCAGCTGTGAGTGAACATGACCATTTCACATTTGTCAGTGCTGTGGAGGAAGTAACTCAAAGCACACTTGAAAAGGGGAACTTTCAAAGCAAGAGCCTGCACAGGAAAACATGTCAGAATGATCTAACCCTCCGTGCATTTCTCCCCCGCTTTGGCATATACAGACTACATGGTTTGGAGTATGCTGGTGTATTTTGATATTAATCAGAATGTCTCTGGATCTTTAACTGCTTCACTGACTACATGTGGACAAAGGGTATTTGGCTTAGAAAGCTCAAAAAAGCGGAGGGTAAAACTACTCAAAAAGAGGAAAAGCCTTTTGCAGATGGTATGTGCATTTGGGCTTAAATTGTGCTGGGAACACATGGACCACTGAGAGCATCTGACATCTACAGCTCCAGGCAAATACATGAATCAGTTACTGTTGAGCAAGCTTCTGCATGTGAAGGAAAGGCACACATTTGTGGATGAGAAGACATGTACACACAACAGCATGGCAATTTTTGCTTCCAGTCCTCAAAGAGCATGAGGATGAGAATACAGCAGGTCCTGAAAGAAAATGAGTCGTAGAAAAAAAAGAGATGCATCCTGATGAAAGTGTGCAACATCATGATCTCACTGACTTCACACAGGTTAGAAAGTTGTGTCTGCTGCTGCTACTGTCTCCCCCTAAGCTGGGGCTACCTGATTGTTCACAGTCTACTTCAATGCAAAGTTAAACCACTTCCAGCATGGTTCAATTGTCATTTTACATCCCACTGAAACGTTTGGACACTCCTACTGTCAGACACTGGGTATTTAGCTTGGGGTATGGTAACATCCCACTGAGGACACTAGGTAAGCTCCCTCAGAAGATGGGAACTTAAAAATCTTTCAACTAAATCTGCACAAACCCACCTGATTACAGTGTCATACTTTTAAAACAAGTTTTGCTGTCTGAAAAATTAAGCCATGAGTTATGGCTTAACCCACAGAATGGGTTGGGTTGGAAGGGACCTTAAAGGTCATCTAGTTCCAACCCCCCTGCAGGGGCAGGGACATCTCTCATTAGACCAGGTTGCTTAAGGCCCCATCCAACCTGGCCCTGAGCACTTCCATGGAGGTGGCAGACACAGCTTGCCTGAGCAACCTGATCCAGTCTCTCACCACCCTCACCATAAGAAAGAATTTCTTCCTAATACCCAATCCAAATTTACCCTCTTTCAGTTTGAAATGGTCACCTCTTGTCCTATCACTACATGCTCTTGTTTCATTCTGCACACTAGTATATTAAATCTTCCTGACCACATTTAGCATATTTTAATCTATTTTTAAAGGAAACATTCAGAAATTGTCATTTCATATTAGTATGCCAGAGCTAATAGAGTTAAATAAGTAAAGTAAGTAAATAAGTGGAGTTAAATAAGTAGAGTTAAATTGCTCTCCACAGAGAAGCCTGAACTCAAACCACTTACACATCACAGTTTCATCACCCAGGCTGTACCAAAACAGCATTCCAAGTATACACTGACAGAACTACCTTACTTTGAGAGCAAACCCAGCCTGTAAGATGTAGGGGTATTGATTTACCAACAGAATAAAAGCCTGTCAACCTCAAGGGGCAATTACTGAACAACACAGTGCTGTGTTCTGATGGCTGCTGCTACCCACTCACCCAGACAAAGGGAAAGTCAGGTGCATCCAATTATGATGATTATCTCCACTAACTAAACTGCCAGACCTAATGCTGAATTCAAGTCACAAAAGGCATGTGGGTGGGTAATGCCCAAGCTGCAGCTGTGGGCTGAGCAGCTGTGCAGCACCTGTACTGCTTTATGGGGGACTGTGCAACCCCCCAAGCAGTATCAGTGGTGGTGAGATGTGGGGCCTCTTGCAGCTCTGCCTAGATGGACAGTGCCCTCATTTTTTCTTTGTCAATATGAGCAGTCATGCCAGATTCTGTTACACCTTGCTGTCAAGCAATAAATGGAGATGGCATTAAAACATCTGACAGTAATACCCATATCTGTGTAGGATGACAATTAACATAGTCCCACTATAACATTCTCATCTGTCATAAAATTTATCATGTCACAGTTTCACCTGGCACTATGAACACTGGAAAACATCTTTAAAAGACAATAAGAGTTAGCAACATTAAAAAACCATAAAACTGAATGCAAAGACTTAAGCTAATCTCCTGGGCAACTATATCTGATCAAGTTAAACAACATTACCACTTACATCTTGATTTATTTAAAAATACATTTCTTATTTTGTACAGCATTGTACATAGCTTCTGAATAAAATTGAGAAAACAGTAAAAAATAAAGAAATCCACTCAAATTCAATTAACACTAGAATTTGGGTTTTGTTTGTGATATTATTTTGCACTCAAAAAAATGAAACTTCACGGTAAATACAGTAAATACTATTCCCTCTCTTTGTATGAAGACAGAAAACAATATTGCTATTTGAAAATTTGAATGACATTTTCAAGTCTACTCATTAACCTTCAGATAAACAGCTAAAAAACCAGTTCTTACATCAGAAACGTCACTATCTGTTGATTTTAAATCAATCCTTCAGTTCTGCAAAATGAGGTCAAATGTGTCCCACAACTGGGCATCTGAGAATCACAGCACCCATGATCATTAATATTTCAATAATCCATTGATTTTAAGCTGGTCCTCAGTTTGACTGTGCTGATTGGTCTGCTTAAAACCCAGATACTTTCAGGCAAAGAAACAGGCTAACCACTATCACTCAGTTTCTTTCATATCACAGTGTAATGAATTAGAAAGAATGAGAAATGTGGTCGCTCTGATAGTTTTTTTTTAATTCCACACTCTGACTGGTACGACCTCCAGCAAGTCACATTCTTCCTGACACTTATTCCCACTGTGTTCAAACTGTGGGACTGACAGTATCTTACCTCGATATGGTGCTGTGATGCATAACTAAATAGCTATGAAGTGCTCTTACAACATGGAAAATATTATTAAGGCCACAGGCTGACAAAAGTGGTAAGATGCAGGAGTTCTCTTCTACACAGCTCAGTGTTTAATCCACTACATTATGTGGCCAGTGGAGACAGCTGCTAGAATGACGAAACTCATAGCTGGCACATTAAAATTGATTTTTGACTACTAGTATTTGCGTGATTTACTGAAAATACTATCTACTTAGAATTTCTTAAATAAATCACCTTAATATTGGAGAAAAACTGAGTAACATTGCATAAATACTTATCATTAACACAAGTACTCTTTTTTTCTCTTGTAAAAGAAAAAGTGTTTAGAGAAAGATACAACTGAAATACCAAAAATGTAAGAAAATAAAAACACAAAAATACCCCTTCATTTGGTTATCTTCACTTGCATAAGAATTTGAACAAAAGATTTACACATCTTCTCCCACTATTAGGGAAAACAATGCCCTCTTGCAGACTCCTTTACATAAATTCTGTGGAACATGTAACTAAATGGATAAAAATCACCAAAGCAGTGTTCATATTTACATTAGTAGTCATAAATGCTTATCATGGAGCACAGGACCAGCTTTTAACACTAGGGCTCTTGTAAAGATACAAACAGTGGAAGCGATAAACTCTAGAATTACAAACAGCGTGCTTTCCAGCAAATAGTGTGTTTCTCATCTCTCTAAAAGCTAGAGCTGCCACAAACCTTTCTGTTATGATTTCAGAGCTTGCACTACTAGTGCTGCCCTAGAAATCACCCTAGTCTAAAAAGCTTCCACAGGCTCACTCTGTGTAACAAAATAAACAATGCAGAACCTTATCCAAATATTGGCCTTCTTCAACTGATAAATTACAAAGGGAAAGTTTTCATATCCTGCAGGAAATAAACACTAAATCTATTGTTTTAAAGTCACTGTCATAAGAGGCTTTGGCATAAAGTCACTGTCATAAGAGGCATTAGGGTAAGCAGAAAGTGAGATCAGGGTAAACAGAAAAGACCTCCAAGTTAAAGGGCTTTTAACAGTCCTTCCATCAGCATTGGCATTAAAGAGGATCAATATTTTACAAGAGAATGTTACACACTGAACAAGCTGTCATGAGGCTTTCTTTGCATCATGTGCACAATAGTGAATTATTTGTCTCTCAAACAAAAAACCTAACTACACATAAGCACACTACATGTTTGGCACAAGTGTGCATTTTAAGTGTCCTATTCTGACCTGATATGTGCAGACCTGCATGCAGACTGAAAAGCCAAGACATTACATACAACCCTACCACACAGCATTATTTAAGGAGCATTTGCACAGGTCAGACATTCATGTCTGTGGCCTCCTAAAAAAAATACTGTGGTTCAAACATGGCCTGTAATACATAATTAAAGGAAAAAAAATAAAAGCAATAACTGATTTAAACTGACTTGAAATCCTGCTACATCATTTTAATTTCTTGCTTTGTTAAGACTCTTTCTGTAAGACCTAGTATTGTAGTAGAAAATACAATCTGCATTTAAAAAAAGTAAATTAAAAAAAAAATAAATAAAATAAAATGGGCCTCACTGTGTACCAAAATCTGCAAGATACCAAACCCTAAAAACGCTGAAATGATACAATTATCAGTTTCTCCCACAGTTGGGAACAGGCACTAAAAAACTAGCAAGGAGTGGAGGCTTTAATGAGATTTAGTTTTTGCCACTCTTGAGACAATGTTCCTTCAGAATTATTTAAAATAGCACCTGTGAGTAATATTTTGGAGCTGGTTCCGCTCCCTGAGGAATCCACAAGTTACTTATAGGGATTTGAAGTTATTTGATAACTGAGATAACCATCCCCCTCCTTGTATCAGTGACCCTGATAGCTCACATAGTTTTTTTTATTTCTGTAGGCAGAATCCTGGCCCCATTGCTTTACTTACACCCGCAATTTACCCTAGAATTTGCAGTTATCACTGGCACCTAAACCATACCAATGAGCAATGCCTTCTTTTTCTAGAGAAGCAACATATCTGTCCTGGAGCCACGAAACCCATAAAGCTGCCATGACCCTGCTACAAACACTCCTTTGCCAAAATAACCTCACCTGTACTTCTGAATCAGCATCAACATGTTGGAGTTGAAACCAGGTGTCTCTGTTGTGATACTTCTGCAGATCTTCTTTCTGTATAGCTACCTTTCCTGGAAATAAAACAAACCAGATGCACAGTTTAAGACATGCTATAGCTCTCCCGGAGTACATTTCCATCAAAAACAAGGTTTAAAACAATTACTTAAGGACTGTCCTATTCAAGAAAGGCTTTATAGCAAAGAGAGATTTCTTCAGGGCATGCTTCTTTACTCAATACATAATTCTTTCTGATGAGCAGCTTTTTCCACTTCATATTGCGAAACACTTGAAAATTCCTAACAATATACTCACCTAACCATCTGAAGCACTGAGCTCTGAGGATAAGCTTGTAAGTATGGTAAAAATATCATTATTATCTTTCTGACATGTCAAACTTGTGGGAGGAAAAGCTTGAAAACTGTTAAAGAGTTCTGAAGGCAAATGTCTATAACTATCCCAAAAGAAAAGCCTAGTGCTATTGTGAAAAATACTTTAGGATGAGGCTTTTGACTATATATTTTTGTAGAAGTGCAGCAACTTAGAGATGTCAAGTCACAGCAGATCCCTAGATCTGCATTCTGAGGTTCTGTTGACTTACATCCTTCACTCAAATCTTGCAGTTTGCCTTCCACAAGCCAGAGCCATCCGAGTTCTACCCCTGACTGTACAGGAAAAAAAATAAAAAAAAACCCCAAACACGAAAAAACAAAACAAATCAGAGTAGAGTTTTCCCCCTCACCTTTTTAACCTCTCTCTCACTCCTACCAAATTGGTCGTTTTGGTTGTTATGACACCAGCATCCAGTTACATGAAGTGAGCTCATGTACACGCATGCTAAGGGCTAATATATACATAAAGCTGAAACTTTTCTCTTTCCCAGTCTCTCTCAGGCATTATGTAAAGTACCCTCTGAGGAGCAAATAACTTTTTCCAAGTGTCTGTCTTTGTATATATAAAACAGAGCCTGGCATGCCTGAGAGCACGTGATCCTCAGAAAGCAGCTTTGGGCTGGGTGGTTCCCCAGGCACTGAGCAAAGCAGAATGTTCAAAGTGAAAGAATCCAGGACAGTCAGAGATGCTCATGAGGCTCGAGAAAGCTGTTTTTTGGAAATGTGGTTTGGTAAGAGAATTTTCTCTGCTGGAGCGAGCTGTTCACAGTTTGCAACCACTGCTTTGCTATGGAAACACATTTCCTTTAATCAAATCCTCCTAGATAAAATACAACTACGGATGCAATCTTGGTGGTAGAAAGTTTCCCAAGGCCTCCCAAACTCATGCAGTAAGTCAGTAAGTCAGAGGTCAGTAATACGTTACCTCAGCAAATTTAACAGGACACACTTACAAAAAATACAGACCAGAAAATGGAAGACAACAAAAAAGGTAAGCACAAAGCATTCACCCTTCTGAAATCTAAAAGCTTATCAAAGTCCCAGCAGTAAGTCCCAGTGCTCCCTCAAATTTTGGCCTTTTCCTTTAGCTGTTGTTGGATGGCTCCACCCAGCCCTCCTGTTTGCTAGGCTGCTTCCTGTACCCTGCTGCAGCTGCTGCTGCATTCTTCTGTCACACTCGGGCTGCTTCTGGTGACAGTTTCCAGATCTCCAGTCCTGGTTTCTAAACTACTCTGCCAGCCTGCCAAGCTGCCCTCTTGGGTTTCTGATCTAGCTTCCACAGAGCTGCTGACCCAGGTCTTGCTCATTTTGTCCTCAGTGCTCTCCTCCCTCTGCTTGCCCTTTAGAGATCACCAGATCCATCTCCTGGCAAACGTTAAATTATGGAGGCAGATTCATTTTCAGGCTCTTTATTGGATTATTTATTGGATATGCCAAGCAAATGACTTGAAACTTCTTAGAAAAGCTATAATTAAATTACACAAACCTACAATATGGCAGAAAGGGTAAATAAGACATCAGAACCACACTGAACAGAGGACACCAAGTCACACTGCTGAGAATCTCTGTAATGATGTCTGCGTAGTTTCAAAGCTTCTACTTTTATTCTCCAACCACAGCAGTTTGAAGGCAGCCTAGCTTCTCTAAAACATTCTGAGAGAGGAATACATTTAAAACACATGACCTTCTAATAACTGCTTTGGACCTCATTTGGAATTGTTTACTTTCACTGCTTGCTATCCTCACTATACCCTTTAATCTCTTCCAGAAATCCTCTACCCGGATTGCCGTGTAACATGCACTTTCCGAACAGCGTCACCCGTATCTTTCCACCAGTCTCACTCGCAGTTACCTCCCGTGCAGGGCAATGTCCTTGTGGAAAACTCAAGGACAATTTCACCAACATCTGCACCTGTATGCAGCCTAAGTGGTTTTAGCACCCCTCTTTCAGCAGGGAGTTCCACTGCTCTCTACACCAAGGGTGACAAGATAACCCAGGTGGGTCTGACCGCACAGTCAAGTACCTAATTGTAGCACAAAGTGTTTGGAGGCAATGGGACATTCCTCCAGCTCCAAAAGGGTTAACATGGTGGTACAACTGATTTGATGAGGAAACTGAACAGCACTGTTTGCTCTGCACACAAGCAAGTCTTATTAATGAGTGAAACTTACTGACTGGGCTGGCTGGAAGCCAGGGTTTTTCACTGTATACCAAAGGAGAAAAACCTACTACAGAAAAACACAGGGGGGGAGGGGAGAGGAAGAAAAAGGGCCTAAACCTTGGCTAGTCCTACAAAGGTATATTACTGATAGGCAGATCAAACAATATGTCCTATTAAACAACTCTCTGTGTACAGCAGCACCCTGCACTGTTTGTAACTCTTTACCTGTACTGGCCATACACACATACATTCATCCAACACACACTCCTCCTCATCACCAGGCCCACATAAACCACAGTGCAGGTGCTGAGCATGGTCAGGTCCTGCCCTTCTCTATACAGTCACTGCTCTGCCACCAGCTGACCCACATCTGACCTGGCTCAAACAATTTCTAGCCTCACCAGAACTAGGTTAAATCTAGGCCAATAATCACAAGCTGTCGGCACTGTCACTTGACCTGACACTACTCAGTAAGGACCCACAATTCTCCTTGAAGATAAACCTGACACATGAGGCCAAAGAGGTTTACTACTACTCATCTGCAGGACGTTTTCCTCTTTGTGGTTCTTAAGCATGCTCCCAAACTTGAGCTCTTTCTCAAGACCTGGGTGGCTGCCAGGCAGCAGCAAGAGACTCCAAGAATTGCACCTGAGGCAATCAGCCACTCCTGTGTTTCCTCAGAGGTGCTCCAGGCTGCAAAGATTCTGGATCTCCTTAAACTTTTAGACCCTGTATAGGAAGAGGTAGGAAACAGCAGAGCATGCTGAAAGGAGTAAGGTTTGATTTTAAAACTCAGTTACAGTTTTAACTGTTAAAGATTCTTAGCAATAAGACCAGCAACAATGAGGGAAATGAATTCTTATCTGAATGAATTTCTTCCGAAAGTCTGACCTGCTGGTTGGGGAAACATCAGGCACTCATCCACATTTTTCACCAATACAGCAGCAATTTCCCTGTGTGCCCCCAGCTCAGACTGAATGGATCTTCACTGGCACATTTAAATCCTGTGTTCAGAACAAAGATGCAACATGCCACACCTGACCTGTTCCTCCTGCAAATCTCTATTTACAAAAAAAACCCAAAACAAACGTATTTCAAATACGTGAACAGCTCATGGATGAAGTTACTACCTAGGGCCTGGATGATCCTAAGGGTGCAAACTGCACTTTACAATACCTGGTAAAAACTGATTTAAAAGCCTCCTATTTTCTCTAGCCATACACCCATCCTCACAACAGGCTATACTGAAACTGTTGAGGAAACCCATCCAAACTAAAACACACTGAACAATGAAAATAAACATTCTGAGGGAGGAGAAGGGATTAAGAACTAAGTTTCAGGGGTCATGTGTGGGTGTTTTTGGCATTTTAGGCACACAGATAATTTCAAGTGACCTGTTTCACAGCTTCCCCACTCAAGAGTCACAATAATGCAGACCAAGAACCAAAAATAACCTAAATTCAATAATTTAGGCCCAGAGGCAGAAATATGCAACAGAGATGGGCAGGGATTTCTGGCTTCACAGCTCAGGAGAGGGTTTGTGGAAGCACCACACCCCCGGTGCCCATCCCTCACTGGAGTTTCAGAAGCTCTTCCCAAGGCAAGTCAGTGCAGCCCATTAGCTTGTCCCTGGACATGCCTGGGCTTGCTAATTCAGGGTCTAACATTTCCATACAAAGACTAACAGAGTTGATAACTTGGCTCAGGCATTCCTCATCCAGTCACAACTACCTTATTTCAGGCTTACTTGTCAGTGGCAAAAGGATTAGGCACTAGTTTGAGGATTACACCTCACCTTTTAATACTCATTTGCCAAGCTGCAGAGTGTTTGCCTCACAGCTGAGATCTGTGAATATTTGTCAGGTGCTAGATTACTATAAAATATATTCCTTTACTAAAAGAAGTCAGAGAGCAAAAGGAAAGGAGCTTTAATTTTAAAAGTGCATGAGGCTTCACCTGAACCCTACAAACAGCCTTTCAGGAGCTCTTGTGCCTTGGTATCTTTATATCTTGGTATCTTTATATCAAAATACTTGCACAGCGTCAACAGAACTTCATATACTGCTGCTAAGTGAGCTGAAGCAATATAGTGTAATATTTTTAATACAACACACTCCATTAACACTGACTGCAGTGTAGTTAATATATAGCAAAAGGTTGGGTCAGAGTCACATGTTAAATGGCACCAAATGTCTAATTAATTCAGCCTTCTCTCAGCTCTAAGCCAAGACTGCTTTGCCTCCTGTGTGCTGCTATATTAGGCAGTAAAGGGACACGGAAGCAGAAGTTGCTTCATGATAGCTTACTAAGTGCACAGACACATTACATCAGTGAATTCACTTAAAATAACTAAAACAAAGGAGAGCCACTGTCAAGAGCTAGAAAGACTAAGGTTGTATCAGAATCTATTTTAATCAATGTTTTAGGCTATGAAAGCCTTATGAAACTTTACCTTGAAATCTCCAGCCAAGAACTGCTACTGTCCAGACTACCTGGAATTTTGTAATTACCCATATGAAAGGTTGTCATCAAATAAAAGTAGAGAAACTTTGCAAGACAAGAAGGACTAGATGCTTGTCTTTTTAATGAACAGCACATACTCACTCACCGCTCCCTATAACACCAAAAAAGATTCAAACAATCTCCCTACTCGAGGATTAGAAAGGTAAGTATGAGAATTAGGGTCAACTTAAGGCTTCAGAGACCTAGAAGCAGCAGAATGGCTGCCTCGTGGCTCCTGGGCAGAACACCATGAAGCAGAAGCACTACCAGACCATCTGCTACCACGGGTAAGAATCAGTGGTGAAAAGCCAGGGCAACAGTGCTGCATCCTACACAGAGTACTGTGAGGTGTACAATATTCATGACTACAGTTTTGTTTGGGTTTTTTTAGTAAG
The DNA here is from genome assembly GCA_038090715.1 of Florisuga fusca. Taxonomy (NCBI): domain Eukaryota; kingdom Metazoa; phylum Chordata; class Aves; order Apodiformes; family Trochilidae; genus Florisuga; species Florisuga fusca. The sequence continues at coordinate 21,612,689 of JAAWXA010000003.1, read as the reverse complement.
TAGTCCACATATAATCAGGCTGTCACTTACTATACTATTTTTTTTCTGCTTTGCGGGATTTTTCTCTGTGTTATTCATAGAATCACAGAATGCTTTGGGTTGGAAAGGACCTTCATGATCACCTAGTCCCAACCCCTCTGCATGGGCAAGGACACCTCACACTAGATCAGGTTGCTCAAAGCCCCATCCAACCTGGCCTGGAACACTTCAGGGAGAGGGCCTCCACACCCTCTCTGGGCAACATGTCCCAGTATCTTACCAACTTCAGAAATAAGAATTTCCTTCTAATGCCTAACGTGAATCTACCCTTTTCAAGTTTTAAAACATTCCCCCTTGTCCTATCACTACATACCCTGCTATAAAGTCCCTTCAGCTTTCTTGTAGTCTCCCTTCAGGTGCTGGAAGGCTGCTACAATATCACCCCAGAGCCAACTCCTTCTCTCCTCTTCTGTCTTCATAGCAGAGGCTTTTTAGATCTCTGATCATCCTCATGGCCCTCCTCTGAACTTGCTCCAAGAGCTCCAAGTCTTCCTATGTTGGGAGCTCCAGAACTGGACCCTCCAGGTGGGCTCTCACACGAGCAGAGAGGGAGAATCACCTCCCTCGACCTGCTGGCCACACTTCTTTTGATGCAGCACAGGATATGGTTGGTTTTCTGGACTGCAAGCACACACTGCCTGCTCATGTTGAGCTTCTCACCAACCATCACCCTTTAGGTCACCTCCTTCAGACTACACTGAAATTGTGCACTTTCAGGTTCTTTGGGTAGTTTAGAACCTGCTCTTCTCCTACATTGGGGGAATCTTCCTTTTTCCCGTCCCTTCCTTTGCCTTCTGCAGTGTGAGTAGTGTGATGAGAGTCCTTGCTGCTGAAGACTCAGGCAAAATAGTCACTGAGTACCTCAGCCATGACCAGTTCTCCAGTTTCCTTCTGAAGAGGTCCCACATTTTCCCTGATCTTCCTCTTATCAATGACATACCTGTAGAAACATTTCTTGTCGCCCTTACTACCCAAGATAAGTAAATTGTGGGTAAGACACAGTACCTATCCTTAAAAGAAGCAAGCTGCAGCATTCTGTGGACTACCCCCTGTCCATAATTGGCCACAGTCCTGAAGATCCTACATGTCTTGCTTCCTTCCTGTCGAAAAAAACAAAACAAAACCAAGAAACCCCACCGCACCTCTGGTATCAGTTCTCAGTCAGCTGCTCTCTGGGCCTTTAAAATGACCATTGAAAGGCAGTATTGTCATGCTGGCTGCAATGGGAGAGCAGTCCTAAAAATCTAGACTTGAAGTCACTGTTGTCTGACTTACAGCAGGCACCAAGACCTCGAGCATGATGCCTGAACTGAGCATCTCCTTCATCCCCTCCAGCACCAACCCCTTCCAAGGACTGCCACAAGTAGCCACCACTACTGCATCTTCTTCACAGTCCCCGTCTTTGCTTAGTTCAAGTGAGGCATAAATCAGACAGCAACTGCTTTGTATCTGCTAGCATTGAAATCAATACTGCAGAAAAAACAGAAAGCTTGGTTTAAACTGTAGCAGTCAGAGTTAAGCTGGGAGGATGGATCTGTGGTGATATTCCAAACACAGTCTTAACACTGTGATATGGTAAGGAGGAGGGCTGCATTAACAGTCAAGGCTCTAGCACATCATGCTCAGTAGTTTTGTTTATCATATGTGTACTTGTAGGAGGGAAAAGGAAAAATATGTATTTTTGAAAGTTCAACTTTGTTTTCCTGCTTTTGTGACCATCTGCTATGTTAAAAGATACTGTGAGTATACCCTAACATTTTTTTTTCTGTGTAGAAAGTATTTATTTTAGGCTTTCTGTGCAACTGTAAAGAATCTTCTCCAGATAATTCTAGTTCATAGCTTTTTGAGGCTTGTCATTGTGGGACAGTCATCTGTTTCCTTTATTCCAACAGTAGCTATATTTATACCATACTGAGTAGCTATTATTTCCATGTCATCCAACAGTACATCACAAAAAGAGTAAACCAAGTTGTGACTGCTGCCTAAGCCACAGTTAGGGTGGAGGAAACAGAAGAACACAATTTTCTATTAAAAACTTCATCTCTGCCTCATGTTGTATTGGAAGATCTTTCTTCCACTTAGCTAGAAAGAAGCATAGCTTAATAGGGATGAATATTTTTCAATTTTTTTTAAGCCAATAAAATAATCAAAAGATGATGCTTCAGCTACATTAGGCAACAGTTGCCTAATAACAGTAGGTTGCTTGCTTGGACATTTGGTAATGAATGGTGACAATTCTACAAACACACCTCCTCAGTTTTGGAAGTAGTCATTAAGGAAAGAAGTCACTTCAAACATGCAAGCCTTACAACTTCAGTTCCAGAGTGTTTGCCTTCTGTAAGACTGTCCAGGAGCTATGATTTGGTTTCATCTACTTTAGTCCAAAGCAGCTAAGTTTAATTACCTCTGAAGGCAAGTCTGTTTTATTGTCTTGCTTTGCCTCAGCTCATCTCATTTAAGCAGGCAGACAATTACAACCTGCCAGGATACAGTGGCCTCAAGAGTTTCAATTTGTTGGAGAACCCACCTAATAATCTCTATGAAAGTGACTTACTTAAATTATATTACATGTAATTAACAGAATCACTTGCTAGTCTTCTCACCACTGCTCCTTCACTGAAAAGCTCAGGCATTTCACTTCTACACTTTATCAAGGAACATTCTGTCCCATCAGCATCCCTGACCAAGCCTCCACCACAAACCTTCAGAACCAAGTTCTTATTCCCCACTGCAGTGTGGGAGCCAAGACTTGATACAGTGAATTTACTTCTTCCCCTCAGAACTTGACAGGAGGTGCATTTTGTTCTGTTCAGGTTCCTGCTTGACACAGATGTTGGCAAGTCAGTTACATTCATCTGTTACCAAAACAAAGAAAGTGCTGGGGGAAAAAGCCAAAAAACAAAAACCAAACCAAAACAAAAAAACACCAAACAAAAAAAACACACCAAAACAAAACAATAAAAACACCAAAACAAGCAAAAAACACCAAAAACCAAAAAAACAACCAAAAAACACACCACCCCCCACAAAAAAACCACCACACCCAAAACCACAACCAAACAAAAACAACTAAAATAAAAAGCCACCAAAACCAACCACCGCCACCAATATAAAAATAAATAACATGTGTTTTGCAATTTAAATAAATGATAAATTATCTTGTACTTGTCACCTGAAGGGCATATGATACTCTCTGTGTGTTAAATGACTTGGTGTGGCACATTTCCTGTTTTTTGAACTGATCTGTATGTTTAAAGTCACAGTCTAGCAGCCCGCACTGTTCATTACACACCTAAGAGAACACCAGCTCAGGGCACATCATCGAGGTGTTTTTTTTCATAAAGCCTAGCTCAATTTTAAGGGGTGAGAAAAGCCTTCTGTCCCATTGTATTAGCACAGCTTGCCTCATTCAACATTTCCAAAAAGCTAAAAACTAAATACCAAAACAAACTCATTAAAGAACATATATTCACATTTACCTTATTTAGCTGCACTATTATTCTAATATTCCTTCTACTGCATCTAGCCAGAGGTATCTTTTTTGCCCTCTTACTCCTGAAGGGGTATCAATTGACACTTTTTCACCTGAACCCCATCTCCTCAGTGCTTTTGTCATTGTAACAACTAGATGGAAACAGCTATCCCATGTACTTACTATACAGACACATTTCATGAAATTGGCCTACTACTTCTGTTTGATCATTTGAAGTCAAACAGATCTAATTTTAAATGGAATTTGCCACTACTTTCACAAGTTCATTTCCTATTCCTCATGTCACAAGGTACTATAGAAAATCATAGAATCACAGAATGCTAGGTTGGAACAGATCTCAAGGGTCATCTGGTCTAACCCTTCTATCATTATAGTTTATGCAAGATATCTCAGCATCCCATCGAGCTGGGACTTAAAACTTTCCAAAGTAGGGGAATCCACCACTTCCCCTGAGAGACCATTCCAACGTCTGACTGTCCTCATAGTGAAAAATTTTCCTCTTGCATTCAATCAGAATCTCCCCAGGAGCAACTTGTGCCCATTGCCCCTTGGCTTGTCCATGTGACTCCTTGTAAATAAGGAGTCTCCAGCTTCTTTGTAGCTGCCCTTTAAGCACTGGAACATTGTAATAACGTCTCCTCTAAGCCTTCGCTTCTCAAGGCTGAACAGACCCAGTTCTCTCAGCCTCAAATCAGTATTATAAACTCTAGCCAAATAACAGTCAAGACAAAGAATAGCAATTAAACAACAACTTCAGACTAATTTACTTCCACAGTAAATGTATATTTATACAAATCTTATTTCAGATCCAATGAACTCTGTATTTTCTTCACTGTATTTGCATTTCAACCAGCATCCAAGATTCTTCCAAGACGTGGTTGTTCAAGAGTTGTATCCGTTAGCTAACAAATCCTAGATGACTTAGCAAATTATGATTAGGAAAATGCAACTCAGTGTGTGACAGATGAAGATGCTCAAGCCACCAAAAGCAGGAGTGGGGGTGAGAAAGTGGAAAAAAAACCAAAAAACACACACACACACAAAAAACAAAACCAAAAAACAAACAAACAAAAAACCCCAAAAAACAAAACAAAACCACAACAACTCCCAAAACCTCTGACAGAAACTTCTGAGGAGAACCAAACAAATTCAGAAACTGAAACACTTGAGTAGAAGATACATTTTGGAATGTACTGTAATATTTTGGCATACAGGATGGGAGGATTGTGCAGATAAAGATATCTTTGAGTTCACATGTTTGCTTATTACAGTTGCATTTTCCTAATCATAATTTGCTAAGTCATCTAGGATTTGTTAGCTAACGGATACAACTCTTGAACAACCACGTCTTGGAAGAATCTTGGNAAGAGACAGCCAAATGTCTAATTAATTCAGCCTTCTCTCAGCTCTAAGCCAAGACTGCTTTGCCTCCTGTGTGCTGCTATATTAGGCAGTAAAGGGACACGGAAGCAGAAGTTGCTTCATGATAGCTTACTAAGTGCACAGACACATTTCATGAAATTGGCCTACTACTTCTGTTTGATCATTTGAAGTCAAACAGATCTAATTTTAAATGGAATTTCCCACTACTTTCACAAGTTCATTTCCTATTCCTCATGTCACAAGGTACTATAGAAAATCATAGAATCACAGAATGCTAGGTTGGAACAGATCTCAAGGGTCATCTGGTCCAACCCTTCTATCATTATAGTTTATGCAAGATATCTCAGCATCCCATCGAGCTGGGACTTAAAACTTTCCAAAGTAGGGGAATCCACCACTTCCCCTGAGAGACCATTCCAACGTCTGACTGTCCTCATAGTGAAAAATTTTCCTCTTGCGTTCAATCAGAATCTCCCCAGGAGCAACTTGTGCCCATTGCCCCTTGGCTTGTCCATGTGACTCCTTGTAAATAAGGAGTCTCCAGCTTCTTTGTAGCTGCCCTTTAAGCACTGGAACATTGTAATAACGTCTCCTCTAAGCCTTCGCTTCTCAAGGCTGAACAGACCCAGTTCTCTCAGCCTCAAATCAGTATTATAAACTCTAGCCAAATAACAGTCAAGACAAAGAATAGCAATTAAACAACAACTTCAGACTAATTTACTTCCACAGTAAATGTATATTTATACAAATCTTATTTCAGATCCAATGAACTCTGTATTTTCTTCACTGTGCATTTCAACCAGCATCCAAGATTCTTCCAAGACGTGGTTGTTCAAGAGTTGTATCCGTTAGCTAACAAATCCTAGATGACTTAGCAAATTATGATTAGGAAAATGCAACTGTAATAAGCAAACATGTGAACTCAAAGATATCTTTATCTGCACAATCCTCCCATCCTGTATGCCAAAATATTACAGTACATTCCAAAATGTATCTTCTACTCAAGTGTTTCAGTTTCTGAATTTGTTTGGTTCTCCTCAGAAGTTTCTGTCAGAGGTTTTGGGAGTTGTTGTGGTTTTGTTTTGTTTTTTGGTGTTTTTTGTTTGTTTGTTTTTTGGTTTTGTTTTTTGTGTGTGTGTGTGTTTTTTGGTTTTTTTTCCACTTTCTCACCCCCACTCCTGCTTTTGGTGGCTTGAGCATCTTCATCTGTCACACACTGAGTTGCATTTTGGATGTTAAAGAATTCACTATCACAAACTTGTCCCTCATATCTGAAGAAATAAAAGCAAGCCTACTTGGAGCTCCAGTCACTCTGGAAATCAGTAGTATAAAACAAAGAGAAAGTTCTGGTAATACTAAATAGTGATTCTAAAAGAACTCTGCCAGTCAGCCATCTTCAAAAAACTGCTACTTGCCAAATTCTCACCACTTTGACACACATGAATTGTCTTGAAACCCCCTCAAACCAGCCAAACAATGTAAACAGATGTCTAAACCAGACCAGACCACACAGGAAACGCAGGCAAATTCACAAGCTCAGTAACAGCTCAACTTAAAATTAGTCTCCCTGAATAGAAGACCCAAGTCCCTTCCCTGAGAAAGTTCACTGCTGGATGAGCCGGGGTAACCACATTTTCCTCAGCAGAGGCATCTCATGATGATAGAATGTAACAAGTGATCTCTGTAATGCAAACAAAGGGTCCCTATTTACAGAATTCAGCAGTTCAGTGGAAAAAAGCTTGTTCTAGCACTGCTCTGAACAAGCGTTTTTTGTAAGGACCTCTTCCAAAACTCCCTTGCTGAAGCCTCTTCAGGAAAAGGTCTCTTAAGACCGAGATGAAGATACACATAGAGCAGACGTTATTACATATCTAAATATTGCAGATATTATTACATATCTAAATATTACAGATATATTACAGACATACATAGCTAAATATTAGACACTGTTCCAGTGTAATAGTTCCCTTTCTTAAAGAAGCTCCACTGATTAACTTTGCTGCTGCTGACTCTTGGTCAGTAGAAACTACTGAAAATAACCCAATGCAGTTCCTCCAGAGCACTGCTCTCTTCCCAGAACGTTTTCCCATTACAAGCAAGGCTTAGAGTCAGTACCAAAGTGACAGTAATTCTGGATTTTGTTCTTCTCTTCATTGCTACTTATCACATTTCCAGGTCTTTGAAATGCTCTTCAAAATACATCTGTGATAAGGTGGGAGGGGAAAACTCAGACTACAAGTGCTGATATGCACTGTTAAATCTCAGTGTGAACAGTTAACACTGAAGTTTTGACTCCACACCAGTCTGCCCTACCTATGGATTCTGCAATGCATACAAAAGTCAACACTGCCTTTTACTGAAGAGAGTGAAAAATAGAAAGCTGATCAAGCATTCAAGCAAACAGAAGTCTTTGTATCTTCAGCAACTCCTTCATTTCACAACCTGCTCAGTACCTTTGAGACAAGAACAGTCTAGCAGTTTCTGAAGAATTCCCCTCTCAGATCAGACCTTGATTATTATATGAAGAACTTAGAAAACAGAGAAAAGGGAACAATTTGTAGTTCTCTATCTGAAATTTCATGGGTCTGGCTTGTGTTAAGTGTTTAGAGACCCTTGTTCCAAGAAAGTGAGTAAAGTCTTGAGCAAGAAAAATCCTATTCCATGGCCTGTTCACAGGTAACTGCAGCTGCAGGAAGTAGATGACACACATGAGATCAAAAAACTTATCAGTTGAAAGGAGGTATTACTTTCATATTAGGGAAACTATGTATTAGAGAGACCAAAAAGCTTTCCAAAAACTCACTCAAAAATTGGGAACTGACCCACTCTGTCTCCAGAATGCCAGATGCTGTACTCACAAGCTCACTTGGGAACAAAGAGAATGATTACCCAGTTTCCTAGATCATATTTAAAAGGTAAGCCAATATTTAAGAAAAAGCTAGTGACTCTATGTTAAACTGGTGTCATGTAAGGAGATATATGAAGAGAGCTACACCACTACCCCATGCATTTAACATAATGCATTTTACAGCATTATACAAACTGTTGCTCAACATCTAACATCCCAACTACAAGTTCTGTGAGGACATACACATATCACTGATAGCTGTAGTCGTATTATACAGGAATTATAAAAAATGGTAGACATACATGAATCATTTCAAAAGCAAGAGATTAAAAAACTGACAATATATACAAAGAGTGGCAATGACTGAAGGTAGAAATGTCCCCCACAATAACAATCAGGCTTTTACAAGATTTTTATCCCTGAGGAGATAAATGAAGTGTCATGCAGTTTGCTGCAGGGGAAATGCATAGCAAATAATACCTGGAAAAGCAGATATATTGCCCGTGTCAAACAGGCACTGTCAGTCTTACAGAACTATTCTGTAGGCAACAGCTTTTTCTGATACTCTCTAGAAAATTGTCATCATCATACTGTGGATAACAAGGACTCGTAGCTATTACTTTGTGTATTATTAAAGTAATCCTGGTTTAGCAATATTGCATGCAGGTAAGTGTAATGAGCCCTGGAAAACTGCAAAACTAAAGGTCTTGCATTTTTTTAAAAATGCAGTAACAAATTATATTGCCAACATTCAAATAATGTTTTATTGGCTGTTTCAGTTAAACCACACTCCACGTCTACTCTTGTAAGAGACAACATTTACCTCCCAGCCTGTTTTAGAATACTGAAGGTGTTTTTATCATTGGACAAAAAAGAATACTGATCAATACTTACCATTGTCAACGTCAGGCCTATCAAGCCCCTAACTCCTAAGACTACGTAAGATCTTAACAGTTAAAATCCCAAAGAAGCTGTAAAGAACATAATTTATGAACACATACCTATGATGGAATCCCTGCGAAAAACATCTCTGTCAAAAATATAAAATGACAGATGGCGAAAGGTCCGAGGAATTTCACAGTAAAAGTCTTCTCCATAGAAGGGGCTGCGTAAACAAACAAACAAAAAACAAAACACACACAAACACATACACACACATGAAGAAAGAAATTAGTGTTGATATTCTGGAAGAGTCACTGTGCTTATACTTCACACCCAGAAACACCACTCTGGACTGTGACTGTCTTTCCTGCCCATCAATGTGCACCTTCAAGCAATGTTCTGCTTTGTCTCTTCCCACCTGTATCAAATGCCCACAAAACAAGATTTCTTAACCTGAAAACCAAACCAAACCAAACCAAAAAACCCGAACAGAAACAACCCAGATGCTTCTTTTTATTTGGAGGACAAGTGTTCCTAAATAAAGAGGCCAGAGACCACATTATTCCTGAACATACAGTGCCTTGAAGGATGGAGAAAAGCCTTTGCTGCCACACTATGCTTACAATAGACCATTGTGACAGAGATCACAAAAGAATACACATGAACAGGATGAACAAGAGTGTGGCTCGTTGCATATATTTGCTTTAAGAAACGCCTACAGCCATTCCCTCTTTCTTCATCCCATGCAAATTTTCTTATTTAAAGTCAGTCAGGTTTAGTCAACTGATGGTAAATAAGCCTTAGAGCTGGCATATCAGGTTGTTACCTGATGGAACCATTTATCTGTCCATTTTTGCTTACTAGGCTTGTATAGAACAAATTCTTTTGCAATAAGACAAAACTAAAAAAAAATAAATAAATACTACCTCTGCATGAAAAGCTATTTAGAGACTTGAGGGGCTTTCTTTGGAACCTACCAATTTAAATGGGAAAAAAAAAAAAGTCTCAGACACCTAGCATTAACCTCTTCAGTTTCTCTCTATCCAATTATATGGTTAAGGATTTACTCCTAATGAACTTCTAAGCATATATCAGTATTATTTATTAATTGAGAGATCTACTGTTTTACACAGACTTTTCATTCCAAGTCACTCATGCTTCAGTAGATCAAAATGAGTGGATACAATTTGAGTGATATGAACTAATACAGCAGTAAGCACTGCTGATGTAGACATAAAAATAAATCTAATTCCAAAAGGCTGAAAGACAGCAGTTTTTTTCTTGCCCAATTTAAGACCTCATTGTCCTGGCTAAGCATAAAAATGGGAGACAGAATTGTGCTGAAGCTGTAATCATTAGCAAAGGCTTTTCAAGTTAGAAAACTAGATATACAAGTATTAATAGTTCCTTCCACTAAATTTAAACTCTGTCAGGAGAAATAGTTCCCTTGGCTTCTTTCAGGATATTTTACATCATTATAGAGTTTTGCTTGTATTTCTAGCTACAGTAAGAATACAGTCCCCCAGAACTGCCACGTTTCCTCAAAGAGCTAGCTGACAAGTCTCACCCAAACACACAGGCACTGCAAATTATCTAAGTTCCCCGTGTTTGCATGGGATATGCCACATCAATTTCATGAAGTCCAGTGACATCACTTAATATTCAATAAGAATATTATTTAAGTCACTACTCCCCCAACCACATGGAAGAACACATATCGGACAAACAGTGAAGGCCAAGGTGTACCCACAGGTTAAAGCACACGGGTTAGCACCATTGCAAAAGTTTTCCATTCCTTGAAACAAATTCACTCAGCTGTAAGTTACAACAATGAGCCCCAATCAGTCTTTTGTATTGATGAAAGCAGGGGAGAAAAATCTAAAAGCGAGAAACAGCAGCACTTTGACTTTGTCCCAACTGCCCCCTCTGGTTCTCCACTCTCGGCTATGTCCTCTTCAGCCATTCTGCTTCGAGGGGCTTTTATTTAGCATCAAGAATTCAGGCACAAAAGGCACAAGTTCTTCAGCTTCTACCAAACTAGGAACGGCTGTCCCAGCAGCCATGCTTCTGCTGGCAGTCCCCAGGGCCTCATTTTGTATACATCACTTAGCGAGGGTTTTCACACATAGGTTTACCCCAAGGGGGCTACACAAATGCAAAAATATTGCCCAAATACCTACTGCATTATACAGTATATATGTACTCTTTTCAGCCATAAAATTGTCCTTTCTGATGGAAGAACACAATGGATTAATTTACTCACTAATGACCTCAGAATGAAATGACACTTAATGAACTGTGGGTCTGTCTACCCAATTCTCCGTCAAGACTGTAGGAAGCTTCAGTATAGTGGAAGTCTAAATGCAATGTAAATACAAGACTTCACTGCACATGCTTTAATTCAGCTCAGCTGATTCTGGGGGAAAAGAGGAGGGAAAACACTCAAGCTGTGAGTTTGGCAACTCCTGTATGGATATTTTTCACTGGGTAGAAGATAACTAAGACCACACCACAACAAAACAAACATGAGATTCAGAAAAGCAGAGGGGACAACAGGAAACATCTAGCCAAATGCATGGTAACAGAAAGGGGGTTTTTTTTAACAGAAGAAATGCTCTGAAGGCTGACTTTTCCATGCAGGGACCACATCTGGTCACTACCTTTAGGCACAGGGCTTATCGGCCTGAGCAGCACCTGCTGGCTGGTTTTCTTCATTTTTTCTACACTAATTGTGGCAATTGCCAACAGGAGAGAAGTTGTGCTTTGCTTTTCCTCTCTAAGACCTAGTAGCCCTTGTAGATTCCCAGCCTCTCATCACTCAGGTAACACCCCTGAGGCACACCACCTTCTTAATTAATATAAGCAAGCAGATTTCCAACATGAGTGCCCTCACTCTGCCCTGGATAATTAGCCAGCAAAGTTTTAACTGTAAGGATACACATCAAGATAAATGTGATATTCTCCCACCCCTATCTTCTGTAGCTCTGCAGGAACAGCTGTCTCTTTCTGAAGGAATCAAAAGTAACTACACAAATACTTCCAGCTTCCACTTAAATGTGTGCTTTCCCTCCATCTATCTCTTCAGAACAGTACTCGCTTTCTCTTATACACAGACCCGAAAAGCAAGAGGTCACAGCAGTCAAACCCCATGATTTATTTCCCAAGCTAACTTATCTTGAGTGTGAGCCCCAGGGCTCCACAGTGGTTTTTCCAAAAGAACAGCTATATCCCTCCCACAGTGTCCTCCCGCTCCCAAAAGCCAGAACCAGCCTGATAGAGCCTCAGCAAGTACTTTTATTTTGACATAGCAATTAATAAAAAGCAGCAGCATCTGCCTACACAGCCCTCAGGAGTCTGACAAGATTCTCCAAAACAAATACTAGAACTAGCCTGGCTAAAAACTCGGGAATCTTTCAGAACCAAGTGAGTTCAGATTCAATTCTCAGGTTTTGAATTACAGTTAATTCCCTGCAGATTAATCAACCATATGGCTCAGGAGAAATTTTAATAATTCAAAGAAGAGGAGAAATAAGGAGGACTCCCTCCCCAACCTTGCACCATAGGCTGCACATCAATACAGTCACACAAGGGAAGGGCACAGGTAAGGACAGTGGTGTCATTAGTTCACTTTCTTCTGGACTGCAAAGAAGTGACAGGATGTAACTGCTGAGGCCAGGACCCTGCAAGGACAGAAACAGTGCACCTCCACTGTAAATGCAATTCAGCTCCTTCCAAACTGAATATAAAAGCATTTTCAAACCCAGCTTCTTCAATAAATACTGCTAAGTTTAGAACAGTTTTAATAATTTCTTTTTAGTTTTGCTACCACAGGCACGAGACGAGTCGCTAGGCTGGCATCAGCTACTCTTCAGTTCTGAAATGGGGCTTATTCCTAAATCGCTGTCTCTTGTTTCCCTGATGGGACTGGACTCTACAGAGAAAGACCTATACCAATTTTTAAGATGTGTATCAAGCTTTCAGACACACAAGGGCCTGACTCTGTAGCTATCTACTCCACATACCCTCAGCTCCACACCCCTTTTCTCAGCTCTTTTCCAGTACAAGATGTGTCACTTTGCTATGCTCTGAAGGAGGGGAGCTCTGCCTCAGCAGTCCTCTTCTCATCAAGCGTGGGGCTTTCTCACTACACATGTTTTATACACCCCCTACTACCAGCACATACACTAATCCCTCCTCAGGACACTTTCTGTAGGATGCTTCCACAGTTCTCGTGACAGAAGAGACACGCACACAAAAAATTAGTGAAGTAAAAGCATAAATAAAAGTTAAATGGATTCAAACCTTAAGCCATAGTCCCCTCTCACCAAAATCTTGCTTGTTCCAAATGCACACAGGAGCAGGAATACCAGGAAATCAAACCCAAAAAGTTTGCTCTGGATATTGCTTCACTCACACACAGCTGTCCAGCTCAGAGCCCTTCCCATTTCGAGGTATCTGTTTTTTAATCTCTTCTAATGTGTTTTTTGGCAATGGGTATTTTCAAGAGGAGACAGGGAGGAAGAGAAACAGATTACTGTGTAGGATCAAGTGGAATGAAAGCAAATAAAGAAGAGAATCTTCATTTCAAACGTGATGAATGGGAGCTCCTTCCCCAAATCAAGGTTCAAAATTCGTCACTTTTACATGTTTTACTAAACTCCAGAGGCATAACTTGCAACTTTCATTCCATAGCTTCAGCTGTCTACAAAAATCACCATAAATACTATAAATAGAAAGGAAGAGACTTCATAATACAAATTTCAGTGCAGAAACATTTCTACATAGAAACATAGTTTCAAGTTGTGTTGCAAAACCTTGCCCTTGTTTCTCAATACTTAGGATTCGCTTAAGCAGTTTAGTTTTTTGCTTGGCACCACTACTTCAGTGGATGAAGTGAAAGAGTTGCATGATGAATAATAATGAAACTCCTCAAACCCGAATTCTTTGTGTATGGATTTCTTTTTTTTTTTTTTAAACTGCTTTTGTGATTGAAACTAAGGCCTATTAACATGCCACAGACAACTCCACATCCTCTGACTATTTTAAACGGTTTAGAAATGCTGGATTCATCCTGCTGCATGAACTGGAGACCAGAGTTCACATCGCCATGTGAGTGGGAAGCAAAATCAGTCTGTACAAAGGAGTACAGTTGTTTGTTTCTACTACTGAGCTTTTTCAGCTACTTGGCTAATACGTTTTATACTATGTTTTGCAGCGTATGTAAAGGGAGTGGGGTAGAGAAGAGAAGGTTTATTCAAAGCAGGCACAGCAAGCCAAATAAAATCTGAATGCACTTCAGTCTTCTACTAGACACAGAGCTGCAAGACAACAGGCAAGCATCATGGGCTCTGTAGGAGCCAAGGGTGGCAGATGTCATCGTAGCTTCCTTACACAATTTATTAAAAATACCTAGTATTATATTTAAAGCACAGACTTGGCAGAGGACATGCAGCAGGAAGTATATGGCACAGAAGGCAACATCTAAATACAAACATACCACTTATGCCCACTGTCAGGAGTACAGGCTGCAGTCTTCCAGACATTCACTAAGCTTGAGCAAATTTTTCTCTGTGTCACTGTGCAGACACCCAGATGGACAACGCTGCATTACACAGCCACAAACACTCCTACCACACAGAGAAAAAACATCAAGCAGTGTGCATTTTCTCAACCCTATGCTCAGAAAAGACACGCAGACACATGAGCTATAGTTATCATGCTCACTTGACAGTTACTGGTTTGGCTCAATGAGGCTTACAGGGATTAGGATAACTTTAAGCAGCAGCCATTTGGCCCCTACTCACCTCCCAAAATATTCTGTAAGATGTGTATACACAAAAAACAGAAGTCACATTACAGCTGCACTTACTTTTTTTTTTTTTTTTTTTTTGTTACTCACATGGGTGGCTTTTCATGGGGATAAACACTGTCATTCATAAACCCTGCCTTGGGTCTCAAGGCTCACTTCATTCTCTTCTTTCCATTAACTACTGCTTCCCCCCACAGTGCCCTTTCCAGCTGTATGACTTCCTTACACAACCATATAGTCCTTGGCTTCAATAATACCTCTGATCAGGCTGAAGTTGCACCCAGACCCATCTTATCCCTTTTCCTCTTAGAGGCTTGCAATGTTTCAGAATTGAAGTCTATTGATATTAGCAATTCAAGATACAGTTGGATGTAACCAAGTGAAGAAGACAGCAGGCAGGACACTGAGGAGTGACCTGGTAGCATGCAGGAGAAAAGATGCTGAACATGCAACAGTATCCAGCTCAAGGACTCTTTACTTAAGGCCTCCTGGCTGAGGAAAGCTGTTATTTCAAGAAGGTGAGCTGACAACATCAGAATATGGAAGTAGCCAGTGGAACTAACTCAGCTACAATAGCTAATTTTGGCAACACTCCAACTAAGGGACACAAGTTTGTATTTAAAATTTGAGAAATGGCCTGGATCCAAGATGTTATCAGAATATGAGAGAAGTTTAGCTATGCAGCCATGAACTCCAAACACCTGTCTCATAAAGGGCTTAAGCAAGCCTAGAATGAAAACAACAACAACATTAAAAGTGGCAGTAGAATCAGAAAAAGTTCTGAGAACTACTGATTTAATTTGTTACCTGACCGAACACTAAAAAAAAAGACACAGCAACCTCTCATTAAAAATAACATAGTCTTAACTGTGAATTTCCAGCACATTTCAGTACACACTCACTAGCACACTGCAGGCTTGTAGCTCTGTTACCTTCACTGGAGACTAGCAACAAAACCAAAAACAAACAAACAAACAAAAACTAGTGGTGGGCAAAAAGCCTCTGGCTTCATTTGCTGTTTCATTCAGGCTTTGATCACTATGTTTAGCACGTGAAAAATTCCTCAGTGAAATAGTGGAGAACGAAATAATCACAGACTCAAGGCGCTTGGCTCGTCTCTCTCGAGCACGCACTGTCAGCCATTTGATTCTTAACATACGACAGTTTTTGCCTTTATTCATATCCTTGAAACAAATTTAGAGATGTCACATTCCTTCCATTCTTCACCTATGATTTGAGAAGCTGCCTTGATTTCCTGTTGCAGCTGACACTGCCCTTTAAGTGAATGGAAACATTTTATGCAAACGGCAAAGGCAAAGTCTTGGCGCCAACAAGCCAAGAAAGTTTATCCTTAGGGAAGGTCTGCACCTAGGAGTAAGTACAGAGTGGTGGAGCCTGAAGTTTGAAGCTACTCAGGGGGGAATCTAAATTGTTAGTTCACCAATGGAAATTAATAGGCAAAATTCCTGTCAGGCTGCCTACTTGCAGCTCTGAACTTAAGAGAGATTTTAGATCTGTGCTCTTAAAAACAGGCATTTCTCATGTATTTCTTAGGACATAAAATACAGGAGTCCTTGCAACATACATCTTTGCTGGCTCATATGAAATGGATCCAATTCTATTCAGTGCCTTTGTGGATTATGGCAATATAAATATTGAACAACAAATAGAAAACAGAGAAGCACATTAAATCCTGGCTCTAACTGACCTCTCCCTCATATCTTATGACTTGCATGTGACCTTCCTAGAATTTACCAAAAGCTTGTGCCAAGGAGTTTATGAAAACAGTGCTGCTTGAAGAGTTCAAGAGTCTCTTCCTGGGAACCTGGAGAGCTTGCTCTGACCAACCCACGCGTGCGCTGTGCTTCTCCAAAGATCCCCAGAGAAGTCGGGAGACTCTCTGAACAGCCCCACATAAACACTGCTTTTGTCTTGTTCTGTGGTTTCATAGAAAGGCATCCTCATGTTGTAACCCTTGACTTCTTTCAGTCAGATGCTAGCTAATTTTCCTCACAGAAGTCCTTAAAATCTTCCAGCACATGGCAGCAGTGCCACAATCCAGTTTAACAGAAGCCAACAGAGCCTGGGTGGCAGGAATGATTTATGTTCCTGATCATAATTTATATGTCCCACCTGACTGCTAAACAGAGAAGTTAAGGTTCACCATGCTGGCTCCTCTCCATTTTTGAGATGCAAACTTAGGGCACCAGGCTCACACAGATTCTCTTCAGAGCACCAGTAAGGTCACCAGACTGGGCAACAGGAGGTGCTGGTTCAGGCTCCGTTGATTTAACAGTTCACTGCTCTCAGCAGTCTTCTCATGCCTATGCCAAAGCCTAATAAAATAAAAATCTGTTGCAGAAGATTAGGACAGAGCTCAGGGAAGCAACACCTTTTGCTGTCCCAGTATAAAAAAAAAAACATAGGAGATCATGAGTCAGTCTAAAGACTCTGACACAGATATTCCAAGAAAGCCAGAACTGAACATTTATCTAAGTCCCTCTGGGAAGGAGGAATAACTGCTTCCTTTCTCCCATTTGCCAGTTCTATTTAAGCTTTCCATCAGGAGAAGGCCTGCCTGAAAAAAGCATACATTTCTGCAGTGGTTTGATGGCAACTTAATGAAGCTCAACCAAGTTGTTTTTTTTTTAAAAAAAACCCACCAGAAATCACTTCTTGAATTCCCAAGTACACAAGAGAGTGTTTCAGCATGATGTTAATTCTAAGTCTTTTCATGCAGATAAAAAGCCATTTTACCCAGAGACACCGGAAAAGTTAGGCTTCTCCAGGACAAATCTGAATGAGAAGACATTTCAGTGCCAGTATTGCTAAGGCTGCATGTGAAAAAAAACTTCCAACTTAGACACTCACACAAAGCATTTTGTTTTTCACAGACTACATGAAAATCATTTTTTAAGCTTAATGGAAGATGAGGAAGTCACCACTAAAAGCAAAAATACAGGGGATTCTTAAAACTAACTGTATGGCAAGCCAGCCCCATGGTAGCCATGATGTGACAGAAGTAAAAAATAGGCATGAACAACAGAGCAGAGCCAGTGCTCTTCCTTTCTAACTACAGTCACAGGCTGTGTCACCCACTTCAGTGCCAGCCATGCAGATGCTGAGGCAGGATTTGATTGTATTAATCATGCACTGGCCCAGCTTTACATCCCTGCTCCCATCTAACATCCCGTATCATGGCAGTGATACCTGAGAAAAAGCAACCCAACAAATGCTTCACTATTAAGTTGGCAAATGCCTGGTAAAGAAGCACCACACATGAATGAAGGGATTTCTCTGCTGCATACAAATTACATGTCTGTGTACATGTGGGTGTAGGGCACATAAGCCTCGCCTGGCCAGTAACTCATGGTTCCTCAGTGGCTTGAATCAATTTACAACCATCCATTAGAGAATGTAACAGCAGGTCTGGCTCCTCAGCTGTGCTCATCTCAGAGTCTTAAAAAAAAAACAATAGGCAACTGCATAACAGTCTGAAACCACTTGAAAAACATCTTCCTCTGGAAGTCTGTGCACTTGTTTTAATAGATGTAAACACAGTCACAAAGGATGAAGGAGCTGTTTGAATGTGTCTCACTTAGTAAGAGCAATTCCTGTTCACAGATTGAGAAGATATCCCCATTTTACCATTCATGTAATTGGGATTTTTGTCTGCTTTTCTTCTATACAACATAAAAAACCAACAGATAAACACCTATATGGGTAAATGAAAAATTCAGTTGATATCAATGTCCATAAGTGAATATTTAGAGACTGTGAGGAATCAAGTTTTTGAAAAATAGTACTTGAAAATAAAAGCTCACAGAGGGGAAAAAACAGAATACCACTGAAGATAGGAATTCACTGGGAGAAGAAACAGCAGCTGAGCAGATCATCTTTAGTCAGCTCTGAGACCAAAGAAAATAGGACTGTAAAGGATTTTTGAGGTCATTTGGTTTACCCATTATTCCAAAACAGGAAAATCCCAATATTTCAGTCCGGACTGATTCTGTAGAAGCTATTAAAAGGCTTTCTGCAATAAATAAATAAAAAACAAGACAACCACTCCAGTGATTCAAAATTCTTATCAGCAGGCAGATTTTTCTTCACAGTAAACCTTAAGTTAAACCTCTTTCCCCACTGCAATTTCAGTTCATTATGATTTGCAATACCCATAGTGGACCTACAAAGCAATTCCCTCCCTCTGAAGTATTTTGAGGTGAGGTTGTTGTTTTAAAATATATTTACATAGCTATATCCACTCTCATCCCTCCTCCATAGGCTAAACAATCCCAGTCTTTCAACCTTCCCTCATCAGTTATCTTCCAGATCATTGTATTGCTCTCCTCTGAATTCACCTCAACAAAAGAAAATAATTTCATTCCACAAGACTAGAAACCTTCCAGTTCTGCATAGCCTCAATGTACCTCTTCAGCTTTACAATGGTATCTAAAGACAGAATTTTTCCCACTGAAGGAATTAAAATTTTTGCTTATTCCTATTATTAAGAGTTTATTTTCTCAATAGCAAAATACTTGGATTAGTTCAAAGAAATTACACTAGCTACTCTCATACATCACCACTCCCCACCATCCAGTTCCCTGAGAAGCACCAGCTACCATCCAGAAAAAAAAAAACCAACAACACAAAAAACAAAAACAAAACAAAAAAACCACTTTTAGTTCTAAGCAGGAAGAGTACAGATGGTTGAACCAGGAATGAATTTCAGTAAGTTACACAATCACTTTTAAGAGAAACTACTGGTTCAGGGACAACTGATTTAGGGACACAGCATGTCAGTTACTATAAAAATAAAAAAAACCCCATACAGATAAGTCTGCTTTTTGATTTATTTTTTAAATACACTACATTATGAACAGCAAGGTGTTACCACCTTCATTTTAAAAAGCACTCTATTTTTAGTAAATTTAAATACATCAAGAAACAAAAGTCACCATTAGGGACCCCAGTACACCATATCAGAATATAAGATAGAGAATAAAGACTTAAAGATGACAAAAATCATGCAAGAGAACAAATGATGACTTAAGGGAATAAATCTCACTTCAAGCTACTTCATCTCACATTCTTAAATGCATTAGGTACTTCTGAGGGATTGAAGGGTGAGGTCTAGAGCTAACTTCCCCAAGTATTTTACTTGCAATATGAAGAAAAATAGCAAATTCCTAACTGTATTACTCAACTCTCACAGTTTTCCCACTTTATGTCTTAAGATAAAAGTTCTAAACCTGACTGTTTCTTGCTCTTATTTTCCTCTCAACTCCAAAATCAGCCTCGCTTGCCAAAGTATACATATATGCCTAGCCTTGTTCTCTTTATGTTTTTTTGTTGTTGTTGTTTGGGGATTTCCAGCAGAAAGTGGTTTAGCTTTTGCTACGTGCTTTTCATTCTGTTTCATTCTACATAAGGATTCTACAATCTCACAGGAAGTGTCCAAGATATCTTATGTGTCCAAGTCATCTTATGTTCAAAGCTCTCCTTTAAACTGCAGCCTCATGACAGGAAAAAAAAAAACCAAACACTAGGGTAGCTAGACCAAAGCAGAATTCTAACCATAGGACCATTCTAACCATAACTCCCTTCAAAGCTGAAAACTAAAAAGCTTAGGCAAGTTCCAAACAAACAGTGCAGACTGAAAGGAGCACTGGGTGCACATTAGTTAATACAGCTTGCCTTCAGGACGTTGTCCCAGATACACAGGAATCACGACATTCTATCACTGGTACTCCTAAAACTGGAAGAAGTATCATAATTCATCCTTCCTTCTCCCTCCCCCCAAAAATTATCTTCAGGTCATTAGACAAAACACAGTAAACAGAGACTGAGAAGAGTTAACAGAATATGTATGCATATTTTTGTTACCATAATGACTTCTCCACTATTTTGGTCCTGAAAACCTCCTCCTGGTCCAGGTTTACAGTACAGTAGCAATCCCTCATCTTGTTTGGCCCCGGATATGTAGGAAGATTTTTGGCTTCACCTAGAGACAAGAAAGAAAAAACCAGAAGGATTACATATTAAAATGTTGTCCATAAATTGGTCATCTGTCAACCAACTCAGTGTCAGTAACATGGCTAAGGCAAAGTATTGCATTATATTTTTCTTCCCAAATGTGCAGCCTCTAGAAAAGTTATCAGCACTATTCTTTTCCAAGGCAGCAGCTCCTGACAGTCACTGAGTTTAGAGCTCAGCAGCAGCCAGCAACAACTCAACAGTTTGTTGTCTCCAATTTATTCCCATGTATACGGGTTCATACCACTTCCTTCCAGATTTGTGTTTAGGTTTTGATCAATCCTCCCATAAGACACCAGAAACACAGTATCACACGGTCACAAAACCCACTGATTTTATCCTAAAGGCAGTACAGGAACACAGCAAATGAGGACTGACCCCCCAGCTCCACCACTCTCCACAGATGTGGAGGTGGAAAACAGTCAGTGTAGTTACAGTCAACAGCCTTACACCACACACTGGACTTCAAAGCAACTGATGAGGTAATTAGCACTTCTGAAGATGCCTCAGGCCCTTGCACAAAGGTACCATGCAACCCATGAATATTCTCTGTAATAAACATTTATTTGCAAACGGCAACAAGAAACATCTATATATGCTATATTTAACAAAAAAGGAAAGCAAAACAAAAACAAAAAAAAGGCAGGATTAAGGAACTAAGAGTAACCAAGAGACTACAAAACACGAGTAGAAAACAAGCATAAAACCACAGCTTTCCTCTCTACATATCCATTAATAATCAAATCTGAGCACTACATTTCCTTGGAAGACCAATAAAATCAGAACTCTCAGACAGGAAGCTAGTAATAGTCCTCATGGCTTTGCTAAAGCACCCTAGCACTACATGGATGAATGATTTAATTCTAAAGACAAAACTTGGAACTCTCAAAGAATGACAAAATGTAAGTCTACAATGCATGTGGCCTTGTTTACCTTCCCTCTTCCAGAACCTGGAGATTATTAGCACATACCACAGGAACTAGATATTTTTTTCCTGGGAAAATTACAAGGGATTAAAAAAAAAAACCAAAACCAAGCACAATACAACAAATAAAATAAACAGAAAATAAATAAATAAAAATAATACACAGACCTAGAGAGCACAAGTTTGTTTGCCAGTAGAGAGAGGGACTGTAAATGACAGTAATGAATATAACTTTTTATCAGATGTCTGTAGCTCAGTTTAAGTGCACTTGACTAGAACCATGCCTTTCCAAATCTCAAGATCCCAAAGAGCTTTATACTCTTAACCAGAATCATCTTGCTTCTTTCCACCTGATCTTCAGTAATTACATACTTCTTCCTTTCTGCAGATTTGTTCAATAACACTCCTAGGTGTGTACATATAAATACTTAAGTACTACAGCAAGGATGGATTAGGCCAAGGTGCATCCTTGGCTTTAAAGGAAAAGCATGTAGTGATACAGGACCACATGTCTTCCTGCCTCCAATCTTTTTCTGGCACACTTTTCTCACCCTTTTTTGCTAACTGACTCATGAAACACCACGCATCCACAGAGGCTGCACAGAGAGCTTGTGGAGTCTCCTTCTCTGGAGAATTTCAAAACCCACCTGGATGCCTTCCTGTGTGTGCTGCCCTAGGTGATCCTGCTTTAGCAGGGGAGTTGGACTAGATGATCTCTAGAGGTCACTTCCAACCCCTAACATTCTATGATTCTCACAAACCACCTGTATATGGGTGATCATATATATGTTTTCTAAAGCTAATCATAGAACATATACAGAGGCATTATTTCATACCACAATGGCTCATTTCATAGTTTTTCTAAGGAAGTTTGCTCTCTCAGCTGACGCAACTTGATTGCAATTCTTCCCACTTCCCTCAGAGTTGTAAGACACTGTATTTAAGAAAATGCTCTCTGCTGTACTTTGAAGGTGTGACTGGAACACCTGTTGGCATGCCCTGTGTGGCTTTACAGCAAGCTGAAGTGTTAGCAATAGTTTAACTGCAGCAGGTCTAGCCATAAATATATGGAGGATTATTGATGGCTTGCTCAGCCCACGCTGAGGTCTGTTCTGCCATGGTAAACCCCCAAGTTTTGTTAGTTTGAGTTCAGGCGAGTTACAAATCCACTGTATTAGCCTCACGTAGGCTGAAGTCTCAGAGTGTGTCTCCTCTCCCCAAGTCCCAATTTTCTCTTGTCTGTTCTCACACTGCAGTCACATGAAGCCAGCCTCTTTTCTGGATGACTGGGTAGAGCTCCCCAGAGAGCACAAGTGTGCGTGTCAACAGGAAGAGTTTCAATAGCAGAACGATAAGGAAGTCTTCCTCTGGGGCTGGCACACTCTTCTCATGGTTCTTCCAACAGAATGGGACTAAACTTTTCATGTTTAAAATTAAACAAACAAACAAAAACAACAAAAAAAAAACACCGCAGTTTCCGCTTTTCTGCATTCTTCCATTTCTTAATTCAGCACAAGTGCACACACACACGAAACCAATTCCAGCTTTTCTGATTTTGATTTCCCTTTTTCTGAAACGTCCAACAATTATGTAAGTGCTTAAAGTTAATACTTAGACATGTCAGAGCACTCTAGGAACAGTATTTTAAAAACTCTGTTCTCTCTGCTAAAAGACAGAGTAGAAAAGCCCACAATATTGACACCTAAATGCAGTGCAAAAGATAACACCATTTAGCATCACCAGAGAATGTCTGCCTGCAGAGCCTGTACAGCAAACTAAAGCTTAACACCAGAGCATTAGAAAGTGGAGTACAGAGGGAAGATAGAAGACATTTTACAGTAAATTCTTTCTTCAAACTGGAAAAAAGCCCTGAAAAACCACTGAGACTAGAACAAGGGATTAATTGACCAGCCCAATATATTAATCATGTTACTGACTTGAGTAGGAGAAGGAAAAAAAAAAAAAGGTTTCTTCCCAATGCTGGGAGCAGCCAATGGCTGTTTAGATTCCTCTAGCACTGAGCAGTTGAGAAAGAAAAATTTGTCAAGCTTTCAAGCATAGCTAAAGACTCAGCTCTCTAGCCAGACATTTTATGTCAACAAACAGACTCTGCTAGAGCTTTACTTGCTCTTTAGATTCCTCTAAGACAAAAATGTTAGCTCTGCTGCACTGTTAGGAAGCTGAACAATTTGCTCAGTACATTTTTGATTCTGCTACTGCTGAAATGAGAAAAAAAAAAAAAAATAGAAAGTTCAGAATACTTGATGCAGTCATGAAGCAGTTCCATATTCTCAGCATCTACAGCTAATGAGATCATTTAATTTGGGAAAAAAAATTCATCATTTTATCTATCTGTTTAGAAGAGGTATATTCATTGACTATTCTCAAGAGGCAGCTTTGTGAAGATTTGTGAAGAACATGTCTGCTAGAGAGGGTTTGCAGACAAAGGATCAATTGACACACCTCTAAAATCTTCAGTTCTCCACTTCTGCTAAAAAGAAACATCATGTTTCTTAAGGTGCCTAAGACCTTGACTGTTTAAAATACACAACCACTTTGCTTTGGAGCATAAGGCTTCCAATTTGGAGCCATAGAGGCAAGATAATCAGGACAAGTTTGCAATACCTTTTTTCTGTCCCTAACTTCTTAAGCATAGCAAAGCTGATTTTAACTACAGGAAAGTTATCATTAGGTATTTTAGACATTCTTAAAAAATAGATTATGCACTTCTAAATACTTCCCTGACTTGTTATCTTCTCCCCCCAGATACTGGGTTACCACAGATTAAAAACATACTACTGCTGAGCTCGAGCTGGGCAAAGGGAACACAACAGGCTGGAAAAAGGGGAAGGAGAAACTCAAAACTATATTCATCTTCCTTCTTCCTTCCAACATTATACACTTCCACCCTGCTAAGACACTGACAATAAAAGAGAAGCAAGAAAAAGGCTCTCCTGAAAATACTGCAGAGAAGAGCACTGCCTAGATGTTTGCAAGCATAATTGGTAAAAACATTAAAAACATTGAACATGTTTCTAGGAATAAGGAAGTATATAAATACATGTATACCTTTTCCTTAAGGTTTTGCAACCTTACATTTTTTTGAAGCATATGGTATTTTAGATTGAATTTAGATACCTGGCATTGTGTCTTCATTGCTTTTCACATATTTCCCCAGGTGCAATTTAGATCAGTGAATGCACAACAGCCAGGCATTATTTCTACCTATTGGAACAAATTTTACTGTTTCTGTGCTTCTAACTATTGGGTCTCCAGCACATACCTACCAATCTGCATGCATCAAGAAAAACCTCATTACATGTTAACAAATTTACCTTACTGTCTTGTAGCAGCAATATATTTGATTTTATCGAGATGGCACAAGAGAATCATTTCCCAAAACATTTTGGAAAACAAATAGAAAAACAAAAACCTACCTCCAAAAAATGAACCAAACAAAAGAAGCTGAGCATCCAGTGCCACAGCATTTGACTTCAGGCAGCATGCTGAAAGATGAGTACAATACCCCAAAATACTTAAAATCCTAAAGGGGCAACATATCCAAACCAACAACAATCTGCTTTGGTTCTCCTAAATTCAGAAACTCTCCAGAGAAGCTCATCGGCAAACATGTCAAGAATAAAAACAGAGCAGTGATGTACACCAGGATGAAAAGCTTCTCCTGTTCTACCACAAGCTCTCTATACCCATACAAATGCTAGAATCTGGAAGAGAAAAAAAAAACCCAAAACAACCCAAACAACAATTCAAAGCACTCCCTTCAAGTTTTCTTTCTTCTGAAAAAGCATTATTCCTATGACATCCACAGATCAAGAAAAACCTGAAAAATTAAATGTGTGTAGTACACACAGCTCTGTAAAATGCCAAGATACCAGCATGTTTATAACCATTACTTGTAATTAAAATGGAAACATAATGCCACTCAGTGACCATTAAAGCGTGCACACTACACAGGAGCATATTAACTTTTGTGTCAGTGCATGAAATTAAACAGAATGGATGCAGCTGCATTAACACTGAATGTTGAGAAAGCAGTTAAATTGCAAGGTGTGCTTTTGGGGGTGAGGTGGAAATAAAGTGAGAGGTATGACTGCAATACATCAAAAGGATATATTGAAAAAATAATCCCTTTTGATATTACACTCTTCATAGTTAGAAAATTCAATTCACAGAAAACAATTTTGTTACTAAACAGCCAACGTGATAATTACACAAAAGTAATAGAACGTTTGAAAGCAGAATGTACAGTTACATTTGTATACAATTCCTTTATTAAGATGTACTGTGTGTACCTCTCAAGAGGGTAAGTTTCAATTCCTTTTTTTGCATTTCCAAATAGGAAAAAGCAACAGTGAAGTTCAAGAACCAGTGTACCCACTGTGCAACTCTGGAGTTATGCAAGTAGCTCAGAATCCTTGGGTACTTTTGTAGTAATGTAAAAACAATAAATGCTTTTTAGGCAATGCATGCAGGGAGTCAAAGATGTTCTTTCCTCTCCCACGTATATCAGTCATACAACCCAAAATTAAGAATAAGACACAGAATTTATAAATATCTAACCAAGAAAATTGATCTGTTAAAATAGATATTTGTTTTCCAGCAGATGTGGCTATAAACATTTTGTCTAGCAATCTTTCTTTCCTTTAAATGTAGGTATGTATATATGTATGCATGCATACACACACATACACACTTTGCTCTCATGAAGAGACAGATTGCATTAGATTTCTAAACCAGGTCAAAACCAGCCATCTGTGAACAGATTTTGATGTTCTGGAAAATGAGATTTTTAGATGACTGTTCTTAATCTAAGCCCTTGCCTGCCAGGCTCTTTCCACGTGAAACGATTGTCACATTAGAAGACTCAGGGAAAGGACTTCCTCAACAAAACAACACTGACAACCTTAGCAAGAACCCCAGAGCAACCTGATACCACAGCCAGTATTGCTTCAGCAAGTGACCAGCAAGGAAACACAGCACACTACATTAATTACAACTTTTTAGAGAAGAGCTTCATGTGTAAACCTTCTTGTCTTAGGGGCAATAAGCAGCATCAACCCCATATCCTTCAGCACTGGAGACTGCCACAAGCTGATACTTCATTGTGAAAAACTAATTAAACCTGTTTAGACCTGGTACTTTCAGTGGCATTTTACTGCCTTCACAGCCTAGTTACAGGTATATTTGGTATCTGTTAAAACCAGTTCTGCACAGTCCACTTCACCAGTACACACAGTGCAATACTACTATAATATCACCACCTTTTCCTCTTACACAATTAAATTTTTTTCTGTTCTAGTTACCTTCAAACAGATCTTCCTTTGATCTGAAACTTGCCCCGAGGCAGCAAATGACAGACCTTTCTGTCAGCAGTAATAAAAACTAAGCCCATTCAGCTACAGACCTCATGGTGGACAGATTCAAACCTATCGCTCAGGCTGGCCAGTAGCCAAATTCCCTCTTTCCTATACCCATATGAACAGACATCCCAGTTCTCCTTTTGCAGTCCTGAAGGTCCAAAAAAACCATCCACTTCTCTTGCTTTTACTGTTCTGGACATAAGAGAAGCAGCTGAGAGTATTTTCATTGGTGAGCAATGGGAAGCTGCAGGCTGACAGCCTTTCTTCTCTTGTAAGAGGCAACAAACGCCGAGGAAGCTCATAAGATCTTGTCATGATCTCAAGTACTTAAGTGCTCACAGCATAAAGGCTGTTAATCAAATCCCAGGGCTGGGAAGAGACAGGTCTATACACAAAGTTACATGGGAGCCACTTGCAAAATTAAGATTTCAGTTCATACAAGAGGAGAAGCATAATTCTCCTCAACTCACTAAGGTAACTGGTTGTGTGCTACTTGCCAATACCATGGTCTAATAGCAGGAATCAAGTTTCTCTAAAGATTCCCTTGGGATGATGGTAACTTAATACCACCAAAAAAATTTAAATGTACAGTCCAGCTGATTTTTAACAACACCAACACTATTTTGTGTAAGTGGACACTTTGAAGAGAACATTTTTAAGTAATATATTGCCAGAAAAAAGTGGTAGCATTCAGATTTTCATTCCTCCTGTGGCACTCTGGCATTAGCATTCCAAGTTTCTCTCATGTGACTAGTATTTCTGCAGAAGAACAAATAAATTAATGTTAATTAATGCTATACTCAGGATTCACATGTACTTTCTGATCCAGTCTGTATTTTGAAGATGATACTTCGCATCACTACACTTCTCAAGCAACTTCTCAGCTGCATTAGAGGCTCTTAAGGTTTCCCCCACCAGTTCCATTTATGTAGGGACTGACTACAGGTTCTTCTGCACCTCTGAATTGTGACTTTCATTTAAATTGGTGGCTTATAGAATTTTTTAGTAGTTTGTTTTGTTTAGTTTGAGGTGGGGGCTTTGGTTTGTATTTTGGTTGTGTGTGTTTGTCAGGTTTTTGCGGGGATGTTTTGGGTTTGGTGGGGGTTTTTGGGTTTTGGTTTGTTTTGTGGGTTTAGGTTTTTTGGTTTTTTGCTTTGGTTTTGGGATTTTTTGTTAAAAATGAAAAATTACTTCCTGAAGTTATAGGAGACCTTCTTTCAGCAAAGTTTAAGCCACTGAACATCTGCTGTGGGAGGCCATGTGGGAGAGGATTCAGGCTGCAGGAGGAACAGAGTAGCTGAGAGGAAATAACTTTAACCAGGCTATTCCATCATGGAGCTGATCTGGGCAAACAGCAAGAAATTTCAGTTATTTTTAGAAGAACAGTATGAGACAGGAAATACAAGCAAATTACTTACAACATCAAACAAAACGTGACCAAAATCCAACATCAATTCAACTGCTTCCCTTTGGGGAACTTCTGGAGTCTGGGATTACTAAAGAGCAACTATCTGAAAGTTAAGACCTTTCTCATCACTAAAGAACAAAAGCAATGTTCTCACAAATATCAGCATAAGCAAAAACAACTTTCTGTGAAAACAAGTATTTTTACCTGCCTTCATTTATATTACTTGTATACAGAATCAAAAGGCAGGTCACAAAAAAAATGATCTATGTACATTCCATTTTTAAAAATGTAGATCAGGTGTTAAATAAAAAATTAAAAATTAAATAACAAACAAAGCAATGAGAAAGTTATGATGGTCTCTTTGTCCTCCAGGGCATTAATCACTTCTGTGACAACAAGTGAAACTAAAAACTTTTACAATGACACAAAAAATACAAATGTGTGCAAGGTTGTGTTTTGCTTAGATTAAAAACCATTAACTAAAATAGTGATAGCTGAAAAGCTGGAGCCTTGACAGCAACGTTATGAAACTGTTAACAGTTTCCTCTAATGATCCCCCTGTCTGACAACTGCTCTTGCTTCACCAACAAGTTTCACAGGTTCAAGTTTAGATGAAGTTCTGTTTAGCCCTTTGACCCCACAATGTTCTAAACAAAAAAAAACAAAAAAACCACCAAGCAAAACCCTGACTATTGAGAAATAGGGTGACTCAGAGCAGCACAGTTGAAGGCAATCTTGAAAACCACCTAAGATTGAGGAATTAACTGAGCAAAGAGCATCTTCTTCCATATTTAGAACACTATTCCTATTACAAAATTAATCTCTGTAAGTGAGAGAGAAAGGTTTCAAAATCTCCAGCTTGTTTTATTTTAGCCTTTCTTCAGAAACAGTGAAAAACTGATGCTACAAGATGGCAATGATTTTTTAATGTAAAGATCCAAATTCAGAAACATCCTTCTCCAAACTTGCAGTAATTAGCAGCTGCTCTTAAACCCAGTAACAAGACTACAACTACTTCAAACTTGACATGGTCTTGATATTTCATTAGTCCACATATTCCTCATCTGTTCCTTCAAACAAAAAGAGCATCATACGAACAAAAGAACAATGTAATAGGAAATTCTTAATTGCAACAAAGGCATGGCCATAACTAGTTCTCCGACTACAGACTTTGGCAGCTGACAAAAGCTATGTTGCAAACGCCTCTGTACTGACAGAATGCTCAGATGAGGACATCATGGAAGTAATTCACCATATTTGTTTTGCTTTAGGAACTGGACCTTCATTTAAAAAGCACTTTTTCCACTAGAGTGAAATAAAAATAAATCCCACTTGGTCATTCCTGTTGTTGGCACTTTACATCATCTATAGATGACTTACCCATGCTTGCGGACTTTAAAAACATCTTAAATTATTCCAAATAATTTTTTTCACCATTGAATAGCCTGTATTACACAGATGACCGCTGACAATGCACAAGATTTTACATAGATGCTGCTGGTTTCTTGTTGATTAATGGGACTGCAAGCTAGCAAACAAACCCAGCAGCATCTCTCCTTCCATTTTAAGATGCTTAGAAGTATTTGAGATTACTAACAAAACAATCCCTTCCCAGTTTGCAGTGTTGTGCAATTTAAACTCTTAAGACTGCAACTGAGCAAGGATACACTGCAACTGATCTATCAACCTATTGATTTTTTTTTTGGAAAGGAGGAGAACATGCCTCTCCCATGAAGCCCAGACTACCTTAACTGCTGCCACCACAGTCTGCTACAAGAATTTCTAGAAGCAGCTAGTTGCAGAACAGCTACATATTGAGAGAACTGGACCCTCGCTAAGAGCCAAACCATTCAAACTGCCATGTCAGCTGGCTTATTACAAACTTTTTTATTTTAAACACACATTAGCACAGGATCCCCAACTTGTAGAAACACAATTTTTGATTAGAAAGCACAGCCAAAGACAAACTAACCTAGGTAGGGAAAGGAAGGAGAAAGTCAGCTACCACTGTCTCCCATGTTTGCACTTTTGCAGACTTCTGAGTGCTGACACTGAGCTGCCACCTTCACTTGGTCACAGGTCCACTGGGTCTATTGGAGCTCAGCAGAGACAAGCTGCAAGTCCTTGTGCCCAGACTGCATGAAAAGAGAATACTGACATAAAGTCAAGTCAACAGCTCATCTACAAAGTGCAAGGATTTCCATGTGATCCTGCTGTTTTTTCTTTTTTTCTTGTTTTCAACAAATATTTTCCCCACTCAAATATGAAGTGAATTTCAAGAAAAATGGGTATATTCTGGTATGACTTTATGAAAGTACCTTTTATTCGTAAGCTCCCTCTCAAAACCAACTATGCCATCCCATCTTATAAGAACAACATGTACAACATTCAACTCATCTCAGGATTTTCAGATTTCAATTAGGCATTATTATCCTGGTGTTCTTGTAAAGAATATATACTGCTTCCCCCTCTCCACCCAGTGCTTATTCAACATCCTCTCTTGTTAAAGTGGTCCTTTGAGTCAGCAGCAGTCAGACTGCTTGACTAGCAAGTTAAGCTACATTGGATAAGCTGTATTTCTACCTTTGCCAAAACAAAAAGCAACCACAGACTTCTTCACAATGAGAAAGAGGAGGTCACATCAGGAACACACTGATGGCCAGAAATTGTCTAGCAGGAGAAGTTTTAAGAACATTCTAAAATATTTTCACATCTGTTGACAGCAGAATAACAAAGGAACAGTTAGCTAGTGTATGTGGCAGGGAAAGCAAAGTTTCTTCACTTTTTCAGTATTACTATTTTGGAACCAAATAGGCCACTTAATTCTGGAGTGAGGGGACTAAACCAGAAATCAAATGTTGCAAATTTTTGTTTCATTTTCATACAAATTGAATAGTATTATTAAGCTTCTTCATTTGTAAATCGGTGTGGTAGTAATAGTGATGTTTTCCCTCCCCCAACAGTGCCCATTGTTCACAGTGCAAAAATCCATACAGCTCTGAACTATGTGTGTATGAATAGACTTAAGCTTAAGTATTTGATAGTTTCCAACTTGTAAACTCTGTACCCGATTATTTTTAAATCCAAGGTGTGTGATGCTCTACCCACCAATCTGGGACTGACTGATCAGTGTTAAGCAAAACTGCCAGTTGAAAAAAAATGAGAAATCCCCCATCCAAGTTCCCACCCTGAGCAGTAGTTGCTAGGGGAGGACTCTTTCAAGCAAATTAATTTCATATGCATGAAGGAATATTTAAGCATTCCCTTGTTCTAGCTTGACCTGAAGTCACAAGGGTCAGGTTCCCACCTCACAGTATACAAGCTGATGCCCTTTGGCTAAAGCTTTAAACCCAATGTACTCATCTCTGCACCAAAGAAGTAACTGCCAAAATACAGGGTCAGGTTGTCTTCCAGAGGAAGCCAATGAAGTAGGAGCAAACAAGCTTTGAAGAGACACAGGTCTCTCATTTCAGTGGTTATTCTTATAGAAATGGGACTAAAATTGAAAAAAAATTTTGTTTGCAGGTAGTCACCCAGGCTGAGCATTCTTCAAAACTGCCAATGATTTTAGGAAGCTGGGCATTCTCTGAAAGCTGCTCATCCACACCCATGAAGTTCACCAAAAGTTGAATTTTTATTATCTGTTTAGACACTATGTGTTTCACACTGAATGAAAGGAAATCTAATAATATGAACCAGCACAACGCTTGTGAGTGTCTGATATCTGTAAGAATCAGCTGAAAATTGAAGCCAGAACTGGATCACCACCAAAAAGCTACATTAAAAAAAAACCAAAAACAAACAAACAAAAAACACCCAACAACAACAACCCACACACCCAAACACTGAACTCTTCTTTTTGCACCCCACTGCTCTGCATCTTTACTCCATGAGCATAATCAGGTGAACATATCAAAACACTGCTAACTACCCACAAGATGGAAAATGCTGTTCAAAAGAGCCAAAATCAAAGTTTATGTGGAACATTGATTACCTTTACTCCTACTCAGGGTCTCCTCTGTGTCCTACAACAGTGTTTACAACCATTCATTTCACCAGCTTCCAACCCTCCACACTGCCATAACACTGCCTGTCTCTCAAGGTACAGACCAGACATTGCTCCCAGGGATGAATAACCCAAGGATATTCATATGATTCAACATTCTACACAATTTAGGTGCTTACTGTTCACACAGGTTCCTGTATAAGAAGATTTAGGACACAAACTTAACTGGCTTTCCTGAACAGTTTTCTGAAAGAATTCCTCTTGCTGTCCATGGACCAGATGGGGAGCCTAGCCAGTTAAGATCAGTGCCCTGGTTGACTGTTTACAATCACACAGTACATATTTTTCCACCTTTCTACTTCTGATCTAGCTACCTTGTATTTTTGACAAGGTTTGTCTTTTCAGCCTCCTATTTGCCATAACGAACCACCAGCCCTAAAATCTTCTAATACCAAGAACCTTCAAAAGAACATGTAGCAAAGTAAGGACTGGAAACTCTGACTCTCCTGATGCTGTCTGAAATCTCCATCAGATGATCCTTCAGACATTTCCAGGTAGAGATAATTCTGCAAGCAGAGTTTCTACCCCAGACACTTCAATTCAAGCACCTGTCCTGGTTTGGACAGATTATTCAAGAGATAATTCATGTGTCAATAACTGTGTTACTAGCACTATTTTTTTTCATTTCTGTTTCACAAAGTTCAAGCTGCTACCACAATTGCAACATAGCTTTTGCTCTTAATAGCATAAGGAAGGAAGCTCAAGTTTAATCCAGATGTACTTCAGCACACTGAATAACTTTGAATTCACCCACCTTATAGCCAATTCCTTGCTAGTACCAAGAGTCCAGACTTTAATACACTAATTTTAGTGGGACTCCAATATTATTTACCACTGCTGTAAAACTGTTTTCAGTATAATGAAGCTGTAGAACTCAAAAGCCAAACAGAAAGAGGGGAGGGAAGCATGTAACTGGTAAGTATGGCATCAACCTGCAGTGCAATTTATTTTTTAAACAAGATTTCAAACAGTGACTAATCTGATCTCCCTGAGAGGGGGAACATCACATGAATCTTGGCCTGAGGAACAAACCTAACCAAGAAAGAATGACTCATTGTGCAGGCAATGTGATGAGAACCAAATGCTAAATTATCCAACTTCAGTAACTAGAGGAAGAGAAAAAACATTTATTCCTTCACTCCTCAGCACTGAGTATAGATAACACAGGAACAGTAGTGCAGAAAAACAAGCAAGAAGAGGCTGAGCATGGTCATTTATTTATAAGCTGTGATCAAAACCACAGAGTTCAGAAGTTAGTGTAGCTGTGTGCACCTAACATACATCACTGATATTAATAGCCAAGATTATGGAGAAACAGTAAGCCAAAAACACAGTACTCCCTTGTAATTTCTGTAAAAGCTCAGAAGATTAAAATCTGTATTTACAGGGAAACGTATAACTTTCCACGAAATGTTTGCAATACAGCTATTGGCTTTTCATGCAAAGTATAAGGCTGGGTATTAAAAATGGAAAGTGACCTACTTTCCTTTTCTAGACAATGAAAAGTGTTGATATAATAAAGCTCAATCAGTGTTAGTTTTCTTTTATTCTTCTAGTTTCAGTTCACAAGTTAGTCATATCAGCTGCAGAAGAGGGGATGAGCAAGACATACTGTCTGCAAAGCATTCTGTAAGTGTTAAGCATTTTGCATATTTACTACTGTGACAAATCAGAATTAATTTACCTACACAGAAGCGAGGAAACTAAAAAACATGAACAAGAGGGACAACTGGCAACAGCTCTGAAATACATCTGTGAAATTTTTATACAAGGGTTCCTTTCCACAGATTTGTCTAAGACAGCACAAACCTGCTCTGACTTTAGCTTCAGCAGCAGAGGTACCACTGTAGTGAGAGCTGTACCAACACAGAAAGCATTCTCTTTCATGAAATACTTAAGCCTACACATTCACATAGGATAAGGGAGGATTAACCTTTTAAATGGGAAGGGCAGGTGAAGAATATTTGACAGGATGGAATTTTAAAGGCACGGGATTCCCAAAGATAATCCAACACAAAATAGACTTAGAAATGCAATGTTAAGTTTAATTAACAAGCCTTATAGTACTGAATTCTTCCAAATCAAACCAAGGTCCTCTTTCAGTCTTAGGGCTGACACAGACAGTGGCAACACTTTGCTTTAAAGACACATCAGCAGATGGATTGATCAAGCACTGCAACTAAGTTTATTCCTCAGCCCAATGACAAACAAGGACAATACACCCAAGTAAGTTTAAACTCCCAGCTTTGAATCCCCAGTTCTGTACTGCAGCTACTTGGTCATCAAAAGTCCAGAAAATAAACCTTGATCAACTCTGTCCTCACCAGTTTACAGCACACGTCAAGCATTGATATCTTACTCCCACACACATTAGTTTATAGTAATTAATTTTTCAGAACTCAACAGAAGCGAGCTAACACATCATGTTCTTCTTCCAGATACAGCATGTACTAATTTTTATCACAAATTTAAAAATAAAAAGCATAAAGTCCTTTCATATTTATTCAGAGGATCAAGTGAAGCTATGGTATCATATGCAGCCAGTGTCAGTAAGTATTTATATGCCAAGCTGTACTTGTCTAATATCCACTCGTCTTCAAATAATCTCCTGAAACTGCTGTGCAAATTCATGGCTTACAAAAGGAGACTGGAGTCAGGGAATGTTTCTGGTAATCATGTAAAGTGAAGGTGATTTCTGGATTATATCACACACTTTCACTGACTTTAAGAAAGTTCCTCACTGACATTTACAATAAGCAAAACTTAAAGCATGTAAACAGACGTGCCTATCCAAAGACACTTTGTTGGATAAGAAGATGCTTGTTTTTGCCTTTTAGGGTAGAACACAAGTTATATACAGTAGATGCATACAAATCCATGTAGCCATTATTTTTAATGCTGGGAGATGGGGATGAATATACACCAGACATTTGGCTACCGAAAAAAGACCAATGCTTCTTTACAAAGATCACCCAAGAATGGAAAGCCATTCAGCTTCAGTTGACCTCTTTCTCACTCCATGTAGTCTCAAAAATGGTCCATTTGTTTTCACAAAGCAATACCACACAGCAGAGCTAGTCTGTGCAGGAGATCTGTATTCTTGTGCAAGGAGCTAGCTCTTTTGGTTGAAGATCTGGATGGCATCCCAGTTCCGCTGCAGACTCCATCTGTAGTTGTGCTTGTCGGAGAGCTAACATCCATACTCAAGATACCTCTTTCTCTAGCACTTCAAATTCAAAAATGCAACTTCTGATCCTTCATGAAAAGACCACATTGGAGTATCATTACACTGTTGCTAACACCTAACCCAACTGCATGAGATGCTGTAGAAATGGCATTTGAGGGGTAGCTACAAAGAGGCCAGGAGAGCTAATCCATCCTGACCAATATGCATTACAAAAGGACTTTTGCACAGCAAGTAAAGATCAACATCCTCTTGGTCTGGGAAGCCCCTTGCCTACTTGTGTAGTAGCACAAGTGGGAAGGAATGAAACACAAACCATGATGTACCAACACAGAGTAGAAGAAAACAAAGCATCTGGTCTTTTTGTTAAAAAGGCAAGGCAGACAAATAGCTCCCAGTAACAGAGAGGAAATACCCTCACTGTTAGCAATGTACACTTCCAGCAGTACTGTGACACACAAAGTGAAAAAAACAGCTCTCAAATGTCTTATTGTGGAAAAAGCACCAAGCAAGGCATGAAAGAGGTACCGTAACAGTTGTAAAACAAACTAGAAAAAAAAAAAAAGAAAAAAACACCCAAAAAAAACCCCAAAAAACTTCATGACAGAAATAACTTTAATAGGAAGCTGCCTGAGGTATACCATACCAAAACACAAGGACAGAGGAATTCCAAGTAAATTAGCCCAAGCTGAGAAGATAAGGCACATAGAACAGTCACTGATTGAATTGGATCTTTCTGTAGGTAGGGCAACTTCTTTTTGTGTCATCCTACTCTTCAGTTCTTTCTTCAACTCTACACTCACTCCCTGACTACCCCTTAATGCTCTCTGCTGGCTACCCTCCTCCACTTACTTTACTTTTGAGACCTCTTTACTTCAAATGATGATTCATACAGCAAAGGTTTCCAGACCTAATGAGATACTTCCCCTTCATTTATATGGAAAGCCGTGAAGAAAGACTATGTGCAACAGTGCTAAATCTTGTCCATTCTGCAATGTTGGGGTTTTTTTCAATGCATTCTTTGAAAATCAACTTGTCTACTTTTATTTTTCCCTTTAATTCAACTGAACCCCCTGTGATTGAAGCTTATATTGGACAGCATCTCCTTTATGAGGTCTCGCATTCCTTACCAAAATGAAGTCTAAAATACAATCAAGAAACCCACAAGGTAATCATTGGCTGGCCACATCAACTGTGCCCACACCTTACTCACTGTCAGCAACATACATTCTTCATCTGATAATTATTTTCCCCAAAATAATATTTCCTGTAAGTTTCTTGGTGCACACACTGCACTTAATTCTGTACAAACACATACTGTCAACTGAAGAAACTATGTCACTGTCTCTCCATCTTCAGCACAATATCCAGCTATTGCCACTCTCTGATCAATAAGCTGGCACGTGGCATGTTGGGGCCATGATCTCTGTCACCAGGTTCAGCCAGCTCCCCAGCTGCCTCCCAACCACTGCACTCAGAGGCCAGGAGCAGCAGATGACATCCCTCTACCAGACAATACCCAGTTAATATTAAGTGAAGTGTGCCCCTATTAACACACAGCTCTCCAGTTATATTCAAATCTAGCTATGGAGGAGACATACCAGAACCACTGCATTGCCAAACCAACTCATTACAGTTGAAAAATCCCATTTCCCATCCTAAGAAGTGCATTTATTCACCCTGATACCCATGCAAGCTGAAGGTAAGCAGATCTACTAGATTTTGTTAAAAATACTGTCTTGAGATTTATTCACAACAGCTGTTTCCTCTTCCAGTTAGAGGAAAACAGATGGCAATATAACAAGAGCTAGATAATTTTTAAAAATTAACTCTAAAACATGACACTTGTACATGATTTCTTCCACTCATGCATCTCCAAATGGGATAGCAAAAAAAAATGCCAAATGTTATTTTGCTGGTAGAATATACAAGCGCTTGATAGCATAATTAACATATTAAAAACAAGGGCAGAACAAAGAATACACCAAATTGCACAGAAAAACTGCAAGTTGCATAAAGCCCTAGATCACAAAGCTGTTGTTGTAGATGTCCTACAAAAACATTCAAACCATAGTTTATCTCCTTTCTCAAACACCTATAAAGCCTGACAGCATCAAGACAGTGCAATCACAGGTGGGGACAAGAGGGGTGTATTTATTTTAATATTCATTAACAATTTAAATCACGATTCAAAGGTTGGAAAGCAGCAGGAAAAATATTTAAAGTCGTACTAATTATTCCTGTTAACATGAGGAGATTTTATTTGTGTCCATCTGGCATCAACTGTAGCCCATCAGCTGAATTCCAGGCACATTCCATATACTTAAGAGTAGAATTCAAGAAACTATAAATACATCACTCTAACATTTTAAACATATGTTGAGGGAGACCATGTATTATAGAGCTACCGCATGTCGAAACAACTATTTTAAAGTTCCCAAAAATTCCTACCAGAACAGCAGTATTTTTGGACAGAGAGCAATGAATACTCAATTGGCGGTTCCTTCTACAGGACAAATATAGAGCAGAAGGAAAAATTTTGGAGAAAAATGAAAGCTATGCTTCTGACCACCCACTTTAAGAAAACACAAAATTTAGGGAAAGAGAGGAGCTTATCTGTTTTTATTTATATGCTTAGGGCTGAAATGTGTTGTGCACTGTACTCCTGTAATATCAGTCCAGGTTTCAGAACCTACTAATGTCCCTTAGATCAGAGTAGTGAAGAAGACAATACCACATTTCACTATTTTTCCAAGCAGGCTCTTTCCTGGAAGTGACTATTCAGTTTGGTATACGTTGAAAAACTTAAATATTTTTTTCCAGACAGAAGTGGTTATTTATTTTAAAAACCAATGAAGTAGACTCTGCCAATCCAAACATCTTTCCAAATCCCACTGAAGATATGCAGAGAAAATACTCCCACTTCTATCCTCCTACTCCATTAGCATGCCAGGTACAAGCCTCAACCACCCATTCCATGAACATTTCTAACTAGAAATTAAATAACAGAACAGTTAGACACCAGCTTTACAGAAACAGCAAAACTCGTCCAAAAGAAAACTTATATTATACGTATGTGCATCTATTTACACAAGAGAAAACAAAACAAAACCTACCAACCAAAACCAACAAAAGCCCAGCAAACCACACACATCATTTGTGCCAGATGGCCAGGACATACAGAAACAAAGATGGTCCTAAACTCAGCTCCAGATAAGCTGTACCGTATCATTGACAGCACAACCCAGGCTGTGATCACTGGGATTCTTCCACCTATAATTAACTGTAGTAATTTGTAAGCCACTGTGCCTCAAAACTGCAGAACTTGTGGTTAGCAAAGTATATACACACTGGAATACTGTTCTCCATAATAATATACGGCAAATATATATAGTATATAATAATAAAATACACAAAAGATATTATAATAACCGGCATAAAGAAATTGCCATAACTAACTATAAAATTATATAGTTTATATTGTAGAGCCGTATGTTATATAGGGATAAATGAAAATTCTACACAACTTTCAATCAAATTTTAACGTCAAAAATCTGTTTATATTTTAGAACCCCTGATTTCATTTCTGACAGTACTTATTCTGTTTCTGTGTTTATTTGGGGTTTTTTTTGCTATGGCTTTATCTGAGTTACAGAATAGAGGGTCTTTTCTTCTTCAAGCATAATCAAACACCATACAATGCTAATGTTTAACTAGCTCAGACATGCATCTGAAGTGCATGGAATACTGAAAGTATAATACAAACAGTGAGGCAAACAATTACAGGAAAAAAAAAATGTTTCCTGCTATTTCCTTCCACACCATCTTGTCTTTCTGACCTCCATTCTAAGGGTAGAACATCACTGGATTTTGGAACTTGACTGCCATGTTATTCAGTGTATTTGTGATCTCAAGCAAGACAGTGTAGTCCTAGACATACTCGTGTACTCTCTAGCTTTGACTGTATGAATAAACTTCCTCTATTTATGGAAAGGGGGTACTAAATTAACTCTTGCCTTGGCATTTATCATCTACAAGCTTCATTCTCAAATTCGTGGGATATCATCTGTCCAGCACAGTCTGCCATTCCAACCAAGTTGTGTAACTCCTGCTGGCATGGCTTATCAAAGCTGATGCATGTCCACACTGCAGAGGAAAAAAAAACCCACAAATTTTTATTCTCTTGTGAACAATAAAACTCAGCTAAGTGGTGCTGAGACCCAGATTCGCCATTATCAGGTCCACATCCTAACTTGTTTTAATGGTACCTCTTCCATTTGCTCTTTTTTGTAAAGGTAAAGTAGATGTAAATACATGCATCAAAAATTTGTCTTGTAGATTAGAAGCTGTATTTCTAATTTTAAGCACAGATGCTGCCTTGCTTTCTTCAGGAATCAGAGGTAAATGCTGTCAGTCAAACTTATATTCAAAAGGAAAGAGATAGGGCATATGTACAGCTGATAACTGCAAAATAAGCACCTAAAATAAATCTGCCAAGGAATCCAATTACATCACTGAGCTTTAGCCAGTTACAGTGTACTTGAAGGAATGAGAAGGACACCCATTTAGCAACAAGCTTCTTTCCTCATCCCTTTGCTCCCCTGAAAGATCCCCATTAAAAATGCTTTATGACAATCACCTGTATTACGTGGGTTATCTAAAATAAAGTTCACTTGTTATCACTAAGAGGTGCAAATTGCCAACAGCTCACACCTAGTGGAAGACTGCTGAACAGATAGACCAGCTCTCTGGTCTTCCCAGCAGGGAGGAAAAAGCCACTCTAACCAGATAAGCACGTCCTTTCAACTTCTCTCCACTTCCACCTCCTTGCTGTACCCTTCATCTCAGAGGCGTACCTAATCTAACCTCGACAGTGGCAGAATCAACACTGAGCTCACAGTAGAAGAGCTCACAGAAAACCCCAATACTATCACAGTAAAGGCACACAATAAGGGAGCATTAAGTAACTTATTGCACTCTTTTCATGAGCTTCCTCTGCTTCTCGGTGTAGGGAGATCCCCTACTACTGTTTTTACATGACAGTTGTGAAAGCCTTTTCTCCTTTGTCCCCCACTCCCTGCAACTGCTGCCTCCTTAGATCTTTGTTAAATTTGATTCCCTGTCGTCTCCCTGCTCTTACACAAGCAAGATACCCTTAAACTTAACAGCAGTGCTTGCTGTTCTGCAGCAAGCAATCACTGAACTTGCACAGCACAGACATTACGTGCAAGTGAGGATAAAAATCTGAGCCACTTGTTTCTGTAGAACATATCTCAGAAACACTTCATAGTATTCTCTAGTATTTTCTCAAGTGATCCTTCCATGATAATGATTAAAACTAAAATTCAAAATTTTTCGCATGTTACATTTCACCTTTCTGAAAAGAGTAACACTGATAATCTCTTCTAGCTCTTTTAACCAGACAGAATTAGAAGAGGAATATTAAAGCACCACATTCTGTGGTGGTCATGACTCTGTGGTCATGACTCTGCCCTTTATGAAAGCAGCACATTGCAAGTGCTGCTGCTATGAGACACCATACATGCGTCTTTCAAACCGTCAAGAAATCCAAATGCAAACACAATCCTTTCATCTTGAGCCCAGGTCTGCAGGGAGAACCACTGGTTGAGCTGAGAAGCTAAGTTTTACACAACCCTTCTGCCTCTTGCAAAAACTCCTTCAGTACAGCTCCCACGGAAACAGCACAGAGAAATCTAAAAAATTCTCTAGGGAAGGGGAGGAAGAAAAGAGACAGGAAACAAAGGAACATTACGCTAATAGTTCTCTTCTGCTAATCAACAGAACAGTGCTGACATGATGGCTTGCCACAGCCTGGAGAGAAGTAAGAACATACACCAGAATCTTCACAAAAATCGGACATGGTTTTCAAACCACAGAAAAAAGGAAGAAGAATAAATCACTAATAAATGCCATAGAATGAAAGCAAGATATCATCCGAAATAGATGGATGAATAAATGGCAAAACGCAGCTGCAAAAGGTTAAAGAGGCTTCAGGAGAATTTATTTTCTTTCCATCTCAACAGTCCAATCAGCAATCGTTGCCACATGCTGCAGCAACAGCTACCTAATACCTACTGCCTCCCACACACTTCTCCTTATCCACACAGAGCTGTGGAAAAACTTGCCTTCCAGTCTAAGTCACAGTGACTTCAAGAATCACAAGGGTGGGTGGGGGGCAGGGGTGGCCCCCCCAGCAGACAGGTTGCATTTTATTGCCACAGTTAGTGTTACAAAACACGCAGCCCTGCTTTCTGTTACTGCATCTGCACTTCCTCTTTTCACCCCTTAGGATTTCCACTCTGGCTACCCCAAGATCAGGAACTGCAGAAGATTTTTCTGAGGTAAAGGCTTGTCCAGACAAGGTCTTACCAAAACATCAGAGTGGTGCCAGGAGCACAGCCTCCCCCCTCACCCCTCAGGGGTCTGAAGGCCTCAGCTGCAGGCCAGCTCCGAGGCACAACCCATCTAACCTCGGCAGCGGCAGAATCACTGAGCTCACAGGGGTGAGCACATGATGCAGGCTGTGCAAGCTCAGCTCAGGCTGCTGGGAGGACAGCTGTGTCAAAAAGCACTGAAGGAAACCCCACTGGACAACTTTCTTCACCTAGAACCTGCATTCCAGCTCAGATACGTGCCCCTGGACCTTGCCAGAGCTATGCAGCAGGTTTGTCTGTCTCGCCTTACCAAACCTGGCCCTGAACTGACGACTTCATTTCCCAGTGTTATCTTGGACCTCACCATCCCTACAGATTTGTCTAGTGATCCCCAGGCTCTTGGTTGACCTTGGTTAACATCATAGACCTGCCCTGTTCTTCTTCTTTGGCTACTACAGGACTCTCCATTTTGTTGGCAAGATCACTGCCCTCCCTGCTTTGCTGTCACACTCAATTTCCAGCTTGCTTTTCTGTACAAAGTAATCCACTTTGCTCTC
This sequence comes from Florisuga fusca, assembly GCA_038090715.1. NCBI lineage: Eukaryota > Metazoa > Chordata > Aves > Apodiformes > Trochilidae > Florisuga > Florisuga fusca. The sequence goes on along the minus strand of JAAWXA010000003.1, from coordinate 21,570,286 downwards.
AATGACAAGTGGGATAGGATGACCTCTAGGCTTATGAGAGCCACATTAAATTAATCTTTGGTTCATTCAGTTCTGCTCTAAATGGCAGTAAAACACCCCCACCTACACCATCAAGGCACTGGGAGTTCTGCTACTGAGGTCACAAGGACCACTGGAGTATTTAAGTAATCACTGCTATCCAGAACTGAGCTACACATCTCAAGGCTAAGGAAAAGGTTTCAAACATGTGTCACCAGACACTCTTCAGAAAGGTAAGAGGCCAGAATAAAAGATGGGCTTTAACATTAAGGCTATCACAGGCCTCTCTGCATGATTTAGACACAAAGCCACTAGAATAGATGTTGCAGTGTATATAGTACACTGGCAGAAACCAATGCTCTACACCAGGACTGGGACCTTTACATAGAAGTGCAATGTTTAAAATGCCATTACTGTCAGCTTACAAAAAGGCAAAGACTGATGTTAAGCCCTGCAGAAGAAGAGTCTGAACAAGATCCACTGGGGAGGGGCAGGGGAAGGAGGGTTACACAGGGGCAAGGAAAGGGAAAGCAATATTTTAGTACCAGTTTCATCATAATAGCTTCCCCCTTAGTTTCTGTTCTCCAGACATAGTCGCTAAAACTGTTTTCTACAAAAAGTTTTTCTTTACTCAAGTACTTCAGCTAAACCAGCTAACATGGACCCAGGAGAGGGTGACTTGTCCTGAGGGTGTCCAGATGTCAAAAACAGTTTTAGGCAGCCTGTAGCTTTAGCATGGGCACTTAAACCATTTTTTAGAAGTCCCAAAAAATCACGGAAAGTAGAAATCAGTGTCTTTGCTGATCCTTGTGAGAGCTATTTGCTCTGGTATTGCATTTCACTTCCCCAGCACTGGATATGCCAGGCAGGGCTTTGTCTTCAAGAGCCCGACCGTGACCAGGAGGATGCAAAAGGCATTTGACTCAAAGTGCAGATTGACAAGAACAGGATCTTGAAAGGAAGGAAACAAGACTTGGCTAGGCAGTGTAACAGAATCCTGCTTGTTCTCCCCTGTCCCTTCCCCTCACAGGGCTCTCTCACCACTCTGGCACTGCTTACCCAAAGCCACTCAGTTCCACCTCTGCATGCAGCTGGGAGTTGCTTGTGAGGCTCCTGCCCTGTAGGTCTCAGCAAGAGGAAGGCACATTGTGAATCAAGTAAGCCCAAAGAAAGGACTGCCACAGTGGAACAACAAAAAGTGCTATCCAGTTCTTGGATCCTTGCTGCTTCGACAGAACTGCCTTCCAGAAAAGCCTAGAATCAGACTCAGAATGGCACCAGGACTGGTAGATAGTGTTTTCCTACCCTGTCCCTTGCTTACTTGAGCTACCCCTACCTCAGAAAAGGCTGGAAGGTAACTCAAAGATTTCCACTGTATGGTAAGGAACATACAAAGTGGAAGAGCCCAGCGACAATGCTACAGCAGATTTTGAACTGAACATATGTGCAGGAAGCGATGGCATTCCACTACAGGAATAAAAACAGAATAACTGCTCATTATGCCAAGCACCACCCATCCCATGGACTGAATGCAGCAGTGTTTTACTTTTACAGGCAAGTATATATTCCTGTAGTGGCAGGAACTGTGTCCTGAAAGAGCTCAGACCAAGGTTACAATTCATAACCCTCCTGATGGCAATTCTCAGTTTCAAGTGCTTGGCTCTGGCACCTTAGTGGATGCTGGGGCAGGCAATGCAAACCTTCTAGACACTGGTTCCAGCTACCAGTGATACAAATGAAGATGTATGTCTGATACCATAATGTCACAGTGAGAAAAGTAACCAGGCTGTCTTACAGGCAGAACAGCAGCTACATGTTCCAGTGACTTTCCTAAATAGGGATTTCAAATAATTAGTATAAAACTCTCATTTATCATTACAATTAGTTAGGCAACTAAAACTTACTGTCTAGTGTCTTGAAGGTTTGGGGCTGAACCATCCAATCTGGATTATTACAAGAGTACAAACCAACAGCAACATGATTACCCTGTCTACAGCTAAGCCATATATATGTTGACATGAGTCTGAAGCCCACGAATAACTTAAGATCTTCTAAAGGCCCCACTAATATCACAAAAGATTTATAACAGCCTCCTCTTGAATTAGTTTTGATTTACAAAAGCCTCAGCCTCCCTCCCTTTGTCCTCCAGAAGTTCTCAATCACAGCCCTTTAACAGAATTCACACTGCTCCCCATCAACAGCCAAGTAACTGCTTCACTCCTCAAATAAAACACTTAAGCATACTCTTGATAATAACCTATTTTGGTCCAAGAATTTTACTTTGATGTCTGTTAATTTTTTTTTTTTTTAAATCCTGATTAAATTAAAGCCAACCCATTGGCTCAAAATTGTGTTTTGAAGCTTTATATTGTCATCACCTTCCTCCTGTGCTGGCCTGTTTTAGTGTGAATCTCATGTTCTCCAAAGAAAGCTATCATTCAGCAAAGAGAAGGCACTGAACAGCAAAAAAACCTAGCACACACTGGTTGTCTCATCCTTCCCACACTTCGCTCCTCCTGCAGCTATGAAACTCAACACTCCAGCACAGTTGGTTTCAGCTGTACCATAGGGGACAAACAAGCAACAACCACCTTGTCAGGAGGTTCTGGCCAACACAAACATACTCTCTTTATGTTCTTCTCTTAAAGGACGTTTGCAGCAGGTGAGCTACCTGGGCCCTACGTGTGATTTTGTAGGTGCTTTCACTGTAAGACACTCTTCTTTCTGCCATGCCCAGCCTTGTTCACTATACAATTACAACTTTGAGCCTTATTGAGGGCTAGATAAAAAAAAAAAAAAAAAAAAAAAAAGTGTGCAACTATGTCCAAAATGACAAAAAGAAATACCAAATGCACCTGACACCTGCAATGGACCAAACCACTCCACTGGGTTTTCCTTCTGTCCAAGCCCAACCTGCCCTAAGACAAATATTCCCAAATTCTGTCTCCTGCAGCCTGATATTCCTAGCAGACATGTACACTGCAAAATACATTAGTATTTTTGACACAACACCAGAGACCACCAAATGTTTTACCCTAGGATACAACAAAAGCACTGATACATGACTACCAGTGCCTCCTCCAAAAGCACAAAGGGCAATAAATTCCTATCCTTATAGCACAGCTACAAGGTCCACCCTTGGAACTGACCCCATACTATGAGGGGACTGTGGGGAAGCTCCTGTGACAATCTCACAAGATGAGATTGTGATGGAGAGCAACAAGGAATCAGATCTAGCTCTGTACCCAGTATTTCCTTCAGGCAAATCACCTCAAGTAGTGGGTTTTTCAAGTCACATTCTGAAGCACTGAGTGAGCTCCAGGCAGCACCAGAGGAGTTATGGTATAACTGCAGCCTGGCACTGACTCACAGATGTGCAAGATCTTATTTGGTTCTAAGCCCTTCTTGACTAGGACATTAGTACGTGACACCATTTCCTTCTGCCACTGTGCATGGTACTGCTGAAGCAGTGACTCCACCTTACAAGCATTTGGCACTTCTGTTAACACCAAAAGCAAACAGCCACCATGTGTCTGACAGGGTACAACTACACCTGAGTAAGAATTTGTGGGACTAGGAGAAATCTACACTTTCAATTACAGAGACTGCATGAGAATGTAAAGCTCACACTCAAGAGTATGAAGTACTAGTTCCCCACAATACTAGATAATCAATTCCCATCACCAGGGCATCAGCGTACCAAAAATTTGCAGGTATTATCAGAAAATTAGTAACAACAACATATACATTTTTGACTAGACTATTACAGAAACAAGTTACTTTTAATACTAGAGCTGACTAAAAAGTTAATTTTTTTTTACTTTCAAACCCACAACTTTCTGGAACAGTCACAGAAGCAGATGTCAAAACACACTAATAATCTGCCAGTTAGAGCTACACTTCTACTGAAGTTATTTTGCTTTATTGCAAAATCCCCGATTCCCCAAGGCACTTTTTATTCCCTGACAAAAACTTCTGCCTCACCATTCAAAAACAATGAGAGTTTTGGTCTGAATAAAAATTAGCTTTCTTTCTCTCTTTCAGACAATTTTGCTTAGTATGCCTAAAAAAATAAAAAGCCATGGGGTATTAGGGAGAGAAAAAGTATACCACCTACATTACACTTCTTTCCAACCATAACATGCAACACCAATTTCTGAGGTTCACTGCAGGCAGCACCCCAGAGAGATGCTGGCTCCATATGAAGGAAAAGGCATAAACAAGTCACTTATATTTAGCCAGGGATGGGTTTATGACCACTGACCATGATCTCCTTTCTCTATTTCTCACCATTTCCGAAGCACTGGTAGCCTACAACTATTCTGCAGCAACTAGCTGGATCTCCTGTCTTAAAGCACTGTGTGCTATTAGTGGGAAATCTGGTGTTTGCACTGGTCAAGCAGAATCATCCAAGGGCTGCTGGCTGACAGCTTGCAGTAAAATTAACTAGTTGAAACAATCTAATACCACAGGGCAAGACTAATATTTACAAAAATAAGTGGTGTTGGTCAGCTCCTACCTTGCATTTGGGCTACGAGATGCTAAAAGAGCACAAATGTGGTTCTTCAGGTACCTTAAAAGCTTGACATTTGAGTATCACAAGGTCCAAAAAAATCAAGTATCTACACTACAAAATGTGACTCCAAATTTTCGAAGAGGAACAGAACAGAGAACATTTGCAGAAATAGCTGATGGGTCCCTTCTCCTCATCTGCTCAGGGATATTTACCCAATAGTCAGAATTTAAACCATTGTGTTCCTGGAGGCAAAATACAACTCCTCCTGATCTCAGGAAGTTTCCCAGTGCTTCAGGAAAACATGGTCTGAAGGAGGTCTTCAGGATCAGACTTTATCTAGGGTACTGAGAAGCTCCATAAATCAAGAGAAGAATCTTTTTGACAGTAAACACAGGGCAGAAAAACATTCAGCAGCACAGCTCCTCACTGATTAGAGCAGAGCAGGTACAAGTTTTTTGGGACCATTTTACTGCCTTTACTCCCTGAAAGAAAGCACAATATAGCCTAAAAGTAACAACAATCACCTACGGAGCAAAATAACTTTACTTTTACCTAATTCTCAGACAAACCAAGCAGTACTTTTATAAAGAGAGGGCCAGAGTACCTTAAAAAAAGGTGCTCTAACTTACATTGTACCCATGTGATCTGCAGAAAGAGACTTCAGACAGCTGCTGTAGTTTCATAGTTCTGCCACTATTTTTGCATACTTTGTAGGAAACAAGTGGGAAACTTCCCCTTGCTTCTTTACAATACATGAAATAAATATAATGTGCAATTATCCATATGTACAATCCTCTCAATGTAACCAATTACAGAATTTCTGTTGGGGGCATAAAAAAAAAAAAAGTCATAAGATATGTAATTGGAGTTAGCAGATCTGAAAATCTGATCTGTAGAGGACTGACAGGTCTCACAGTGACAGCCTTCCTTGCTTCTCTCTGTTAAACTTAGCTGCATTAAAAGAGGAGCTAAAAATATTTCCCCGATATTAAGTTTTCCGTGAGAGCAAATGCCAGCACTTCAGGCATATTCCACAGTTTTAAAAAGGAAAAACAGCCAGTGTATTCATAAAGAGAAAAAGAATCTGCTTATAATGCAAGTCTCATCTTAATAGCAGGTGTTTTGTGAAGAAGCTTTTGAACATGTATTGTACTACAACAGATCTTCCATGACTAAAGAGAGCATGCAGAGAGCAAAGCTGTGATCTCAGGAACACCCCCAGTTGGCAAATGACAACAGAAGAGGCAACCACTGGTCTGTGGAGAACTTCCATTTGTTTGGGACAATTTGAGCCAGCGATTCAGATAGATAAATACCCATTTATGTTTTCTTTCAGCTGTTGTGTTCTTAGAAAATATAAATTCAGTTACACCACCACATTCCCTCTCTTTCTAGTGACTCTTAAGGATCTGCAACAACGCAATCCTGACCAGCAAACCTAACCTAAAAGATTGTTGCTGTAGAGCTGATGGATTGTTTTTGCCTTAGGTGCATCCAGTTCTCACATTGTGTCATCCTATCAGAGCTCAGTTTTCCAAGGTTGTGTTCACATGTTCTGTAGCAGTCACCAACTTTTCAAACCAGAATCTAAAAGCAACTGTAGGATGTCACACCCTGTGTCTCCTGCAAAATAAATCTAATTTTTCATTACAAGCTGGTGATTGTTCCTGGGCAGGGGGAGGAGAGAGAGAGAGAAGGAGGGAGACTAAGAAAGGGAGCTTTTATACCATCTACCAGATTTTTCTTCTCTTTCTACCACTCTCCTTCCTACAAGCTGAACGACTGCCAAAAAAATAAACAAAACTATTTTTCATTGAAGTATCAAAACAAAACATCTGAGAAGTTTCATGGTACAGTCCAACTACACTGTTAAACACAAGGAACATATAACCACCTTTAAGAACTCACTAAAGGCTTTAAAATACACATTTTAGCAGAAGATACCAAGAGAAACAGCTTTCAGAATGCAACATTGTAGTACTGAATGGAACAGGAAATGAGGAACAAAGAAAGGAATTTCATAGATTCCAGATGTACTCTAACACCAGCTGGGAAATACAACCAAGAAATCAACTAAAGCGTTGTAAAAGGCTACCACTAACTGTTTTCTTCTAGAGTTCTTGAATAAAAGTAGCTGTAAACAATTTGTAAACAGAAATATTTTTAGAAGAAATTGGAAACAGTAGTAAAAATAACCTTCCTCCTCCTCTCCTATTTTTAAGAGAGTTTAAAACCAAGCCATCAGTGGATCTATTTTTTGGGGTTGCTTTTTCCAGTGTAAGAACTCTGCATAAGCAGCCATAACAGAAGCACAATTGTAAATGAAGCATTTCAAGTTGTCAGTTTTTCATTACTTCAATATTCAAAGCGGAATGAAACTTGAAAGCAAGGAAAATAAAAAACAGTAAAGTTGATTTATACTACATGCCTCTGTGTAACTGGAACTGAATGGGCACTGAAATTTGTAAATTGCTAAAAATCACATTATCGCTCACAACCTTTGTTCCTACAGCTATAAATTAAGAAATTAACCACTCTAGGTTAAAAACCCTGGAAACACAACTCCTCAACAACTTACAATACCCTTCTGCTTCCTGTGTAACACACTATCTCCAAAGTTTTAGGTTCCTTTTCTGGAACACAGACTCAGGGCTTTCAAGGCAAGCTTCTTTCAAACGGATCCTGCAATGTGAGTAACAAGTACAATGACAGGCAAGTATTTTTCTTCCTGACATCACGGTAAAAGATGACAAGAAAGCTTAAGCATGCATTGTATGAAACACAGACCTGCACCCAGAGACAATTCCCCATCCTCCCATTATTGCAGAAACAGGTGTTCTTCAGAACTTCAATTTTTTTCATGAATTTGTTCCATGTGGCACAACCTAGATGCTTCATCCGATGTTTGTCCCACCTACTACCAACTTGTAAAAGTAAAGTACATAATGCAAATTAAACACCACATCAATGCTACCTGTTTAAACTTAACAGTCATCTGGAAATAAGTGAAACATTCTCCCTCTTAACCATCACATCACACTAACCCATTTCAGCTAACAGGGATGCAGTCACACAGTTGCACACCCCTGTGGGCAGGGACCAGTAAGATTCAATAGCTGGGCTAAAGCAGGGATCTTTGTTTTGCTCCCCAAGAGGTAACAACAAGCAAATGCACAAGTCTGTCCAGGTGGAAAACCAGTAAGAATTCTGGGCTCTAGAATTAAAACCAAACAGCAGAACTCTTAATCAACTGCAGAAGTTAGGCAAGTCAAACCAAGCTGCAAGTTTTCAGTATTTTCTTTCTTTCCTCAACAGGGCTCAGAAATACATATATATAGTACATTTTTTTTTCTCTTTCAGACAGAAAAGGAAGAAAACAAGCAAAACTTAAAGCCCTCAAACTTCCCACTGACTCTTTAAAGTGGTAGCAGTCCATGAAAGAAATTTGATATAAGAAAACAGGGGAAAAAACTTCCAGTTCTTCTCACTTTTGAAGGTTCGTATCTCTTTTCAAAACTTTCACCCAGAAAGGCTTCTATAGGAGGAAAACAACATGTGAAGTTTCAGGGAAGTTGCTTTCCCTTGGTAGAGGTTAGGATGGGAGAGGAAGGAAGTTAGATTTGTTTTGGTTTTATTCCAAAACAAAGCTTTTAGCTGGATCCTAAATTCAGTCACCAGTCCACTATGCTGAAAAAAAAAAATCAAACAGGCACTGCTAAAGAACAGAGACTTCATAGGTTTAAAAAATGTTGCTTAAATCAGAAGTTAAGAGAGCTATTCAGAATATGCAAGTCTGTGATAAGCTTTTCAGTTGCATAAAATATAACCTGTTACTAACTCCAAGCACAACTCTATCTTCTCCTTGATTTAACCACAAAATAGATAAACCTGTGGTATGATAAGGATTTAAAACACAACATTAAGACACCCTAGTCCATGTTTTAACCATTAATATAAGCCTTAGGTGACTTGCTCCCCAGAAACACTAATGGCTCACTTGCATACACATTCATTTTTCTTCTACATATTTGGACATTTGTTGCTCTGACATCATTACAAGTAATATAATTGTCTGATATTTACATCTTTTCTAATATTAGCAAAGACTACATTCCTCTGTCTTTATTCTAGGCTTCTTGCTTGCACACCAGGATACTATAATTTTCTCCAAAGACACCAGTTTGAAGTGGGCTTTGTCACAAGTTGATTGTCACAACATGAGAGGTACTAGGTACTCCTTAAAGACCCCACGTGGATTGTGCCTCATCCTTTCTCCCACCCCCTCCAGGAGACAAAATGCTACATGAGCCACTCAAAGAATTAAATCAGTTCTCACAGAAGTGTAACTATTGGGTTCAACAGAATTGTTCAAAGTTTACACTCCTGTAATGGAGATCAGCCAGTTCTTCATCAGTCAAACTAAGAAAGAATAGAGGAAATACCTGAAGGTCCATTTGTAGTCTACAGTGTTTATGTGCTCCAAGAATGTTAACCTCAGGTATACGAACAACAGTATTTTAGACAGGTTTATTTTTTTTTTAACTGTATTTTCTGATCTTGCTGTAGGCAACATCCTTCAGTGTTTACATGAAAAGCTTCCTTAAATGGGACCATCACTTCAATAAATGGCTTCTGTATGATAACCAAGTGTTTGACAGTGCACATCTGCACAAAGAGAAACTTTGCTGTTATGCAAAGAAAGGGAAGGGGTGGTTCTGTTTAAGCATAAACATGGCTAATCAGCATTAGGTGCCTCAGCTTTAGAAGACAAGTGCATGATGAAAAAGAAGGGCAGTGTGTCCAAGTATTAATCAATTAATACCAAATAAAACCCCTAAACTTTAATAAGCAGCAAAGGCTCCAACACTGATTGTGAGAGGCAAGTAGTTCTCAGGTGGAAGGTCAGAGATATAGATATATCACTGTCAGATACCCTCTTGGTGGTCTCACTGGAGTTTGAACATTTTCTGTCCAGAGCAGCTGGGGAAGCTGGCATATATCAGAGATAACAAATACAGCATCATCAGGAAACCACATACTATGGAAGCAGAGCAGACTGAAGAGTGTAGAATATTTCAAGCAGTCCCATGACTGCCAGTCCCATACAGACAAGAAAGCAGAGGATGTACCCTCTGTCCCCTCCCTCTGGTTTCCCCACACTCACACCCTTTCTTAGTCAAGCTCCTGATACTTGTATGGAGACAACTCTGGAGGTCACCTGAGTGCACAGACTCACCTCACTAAAATGGAAGAAAACTAAACCTGACAAGAGAAATAAGTGACATTCTTTGGACCTGCTTTGCAAATTGCTTTTTTTATTATTAGCAGAGGAGCATCAGTCAACAGTAGGTGTGTTTGGGGTGGGGGTTGCAAAGAGTGTTTCATAGCTGGGAGCAAGACGAGAGAGGAAGGGAAAAAGCAAGACCTGCCTTTTAAGCATCGACAGGATCCTAGTTTGGGTTAGTGTTATCATTATGGAGGCCTTGGACTGCACCTATGAGAATAACAAAGCAGCATCCGAAACATGGAGAACAACATCAGGCAGAACAGAGTCATAAGAACACAGGTATAAAACCTAATACGAGGATCTACTTAACTCAGTAATTTCAGAAACAGAAATCTGTTTTCAACCAAGAGTAATAAAATTTTTAGAAGTCACAAAAACCTCACCAACCAGCCTAATGAGTAATTCTATGCAAGGAAAAGGTTTCAAAAGCAGTTTCTGAAAACCACAAAGCTAAGATACTGAGCACTTACATAACGTTCTCGTTTAAGAGCACTTGGCACCCTGACCAGCAGATAATCACCTCAATAAGCAGAGAAGAAAACACTATTAGTTCTCATGAGAGAGATTAGGGAACACTTTTTTTGAATGTACTCATTCTAAAAGAGGACAAAAAACTAGAAAGTTTGCTTCCTGACATCATGGGCTCTGAGCAGAGCTGCTTAATGGTTTCACTCCTTTGAATTTACTTCTCTTGACTCTAAATGCACAATCACATTGTCTTCCACTGGTGCATATGAATAATGGATAATTTGATGTCAAGCTGGCAGCCCTGAACACAAGCATCTTCAAAATTAAGTTCACTGGAGCATTTCCACTATTATCTTCATTTCCTCTTCTTGCTTCCAGAAACCTTGTTTTGGACTCCACTTTTGCCACGGCTGTTCCTGACAGTCCCTGAACAGACACAGTTTTCCCCCTCTAGAAACAGCCCCTGTCCCAGCTCTTTCCAACTCCACACACTGAACCCAAGTTGGTCAGAACACAACAACAACCAAATTTTGCAGAGTCTGAAGTACTGAACCAGTGGTGAAAAATCTGCATAATCTATTCTGCACCATCCACAGCCTGTCAGACTCGAGCCTTAAATAGCATTGCAGTCAACAATAACAACAGAAGTTGCCACTTCATTTTACCTACGCAACATCAGTTTAAGCTGTACTTGTTAACTTCTTGATGTGGAGAAATTATCTTGAGAAGTCTCAAATATATTCAGGGTGAGATGCAAATGACTTTTATTTCTGTGCTTCCTTAGTGGTCCACTGACTTCAAAACAGCAGCAAAGGTGTTGTTACTTCACATGTGACATTTTACATTTCCTAAATAACTATTTTCTATGTTCTATCCAACATAGACAGGTACCTGGGAAAAATTCTCATTCTAAAATTATCTGTTGAACAACCTTATGTCCCTTTTAAATAGGGATAAATCCTTTTACAGCATTATGCAGTGAGTATATTTAGTCATGCTTACTTCTTCAAGTAACCACTTAAGGCACTAAATCCAAACAGACAACATTAAAACAGACAACCTCTCATGGCAAAATGGATTTCCCTGATCAACCTGAGGATTACTAGATTTAAGGGAGGCCTTAAGTTTGTCAAAGACAGGATAGCTCCTCCTTAACCTTACAGAAATGCAGAGGCACCCCTCAAGCATTTATTCTGTATCAGTTTAATGGTGGAAGGGTAGCAAATACCTGCTCGACAGACACTCAACATGCTTAAACACTAGTATTCAGCAAATACTCTGCCTGACTTCACCCAAGACTCTTGTTTCCCCCCAGAAAAATAAATAATTGTTTTCACAATGTCTTAAACTACATAGCTCTCTTTGATTTGGTAAAGAAGGCACAGCAAAACTAGAGTCAGAGAGACAGCACAATTTTCAGACCAACAACGTTCAGCTAGTCAACTGGACCATCAAAACATAAATGAGGTTTTTGAGTGCTCAGAAAATGGTGAGTTTACTCTTTGAGCAGGATAAGCTGTGACTGGAGCACCAACCCACACCAGGTAGTACCCAGACTTTATCACAAACATTTGAGAGCTTCATGCCTTCTGAACCTGCCTTGCCCTAAGGAGAGACAATGCAGCCAGAAGTTCCACGTTTTAGACTGACTTCAACACCTGCAGCTACAAAAGGTCCATCTTTGTCCCTTTTTAAGGAGGATAAAAGAGCTTCAGAAGTTTATGAATGTCTTAAATTGTGACAAACCCCCACAGTGTGCAAGTGGATCATTATGATCTCTGAGGTCAACAAAACAGAGAGCAAAGGATCCTCCCCATGATACTGGTGCTCCTGGTAGTCTCTTGACATGTAATATCCTCCTGCCTCAATTATTATTCCAAAGCCATGGGACAGTTTAACCTCTGTAACAAGCCCAGCTACAGCTTGAAAAATATGATTTTACAGCAAAGCCTTGTTCTTCCTCATGCAAGAGTACCAGATTTCAGGGACATGGAAGTTTGTTACTTTATAGTGTGAATTCATAAATGACCCATTTCTTTAGTTTTTAAGTATAAACAATTTCACAAACTAAAATCTGGCATAAAATTCCCACTAACAAATACCCAGCCTTCAGAACAAATGCTGAATATGAGGCTTTTTTCTTTTCACCTGGAAGTTTAATAGTTGATGCCATTTAAGGAGAAAAATAGCAATTAGGTACAGTATTGTTTATTGAATATTATTAACAGCACAACACAAGTCATGTTGTCAAGCAGAAGGACTCTCTTTGTAGTTTTACCAGCCAATCATCAGCCCTAAAGCCTTATGTTGTTTCCTTTCAGGTTTTGAAACACTGACTCATGGAAATATCAGCACTGCACACTTCCTCAAAGCAGCAATCTTATAGGAAGTGTTTGTTTAGTCTTACATGACACATTGTTTTGTTTATGTATAAGAGATTCCGGTAAAAATAATTTTCAAGTAAGGAAAAAAAAAAAAAAAAAGACAAGAGGACAACAGTTTGGGTTATGAGAAGCAAAATACATCAATTTCAAATATACATTTGAGCAGTGCATTAATTTAACACAGATATCACTTTTTCTTTTTATTGTGTGATACTTCCTAGCACAAGAGATGAGCAGAAGTTGCCAGGCATTGAAATTTCAATTCAACGAACTGCAAAAGAAATCAGAAACTGGACAAAAGGTAGCACAGTAACAATCCCTCCTACCCACAATGACAGAGTTCATGTCATTGCTCCACAACTTCAGTATTTCGATGAGATATTTTTTGGATGTGGCACATCATTGACAGTGCAACAAACGAGGGAAACACAGGTTCCTAAGAAGCTCAAGGGTCCATATTTTAAATAGATGAAACAGATGGCTCAACCCAAATCCAAACATGACTTGAAAAAACAATACTCACAATGGGGAAGTGTTTAGAAGATCTAGGCTATAATTACCCATCTAGTTAAATACAGGTTAGTCCATGCAACCCACCAATCCCAAAAGAACAAGTTACACCAGCAGTGTAAATGCTTTCATTTACAGTAGTTACAACAGCAGTGTAAATGCCTTCGTTTGCTTCAAGCTTCTTGGAAATACAAGACCCAGCCATAGCAATGCATCGCGTTAGGGCATTCAAACAACTCTAGGCTACACACGTTTTGCATGGCCTGAGGCATCCAAACTGCATCAGCCTCTCTATTAAGAAAGGAATGCCTCTGTGGGTGCCCCACCCTGATCTCACGGTGTTTGCAATGATTCTTCAAAGTATCAGCCCTACACTTCATGAGATGTACACCAAGGTATGCCCATGCATCAGTGTCATCATTCATGATTTGCCAGAAAAGGTGCTATAGAGGAAAAAAACTTAGCAGATCAAGCCCTGAATACCCTAAGTCAGAGATCAGTCAGAGGTTGGCCATGAAACAAACTCCCAGAGAACAGAACTGACCACTTCTAGAGCATGACAAATTAAAGTAAATTGAGAAAGGAAATCACATGTCCTTTTGTCTGCAAAAAACTTATCCCTTAATCTATTGAAAGGTTCAAAGCCTCCTGTCACTACAGAAGAGACAAACCTACATGATACGAGCAAATGGGAACACTTAGGAGACAAACAAATTTGCTCTTGCAAATAGGCAACAAAAGTCGTGTCCCTCCAGGTTCACCACCTCCTTTCAAATCCACTCACAGGTGGTTTTTTTGCAAGGAGTCTACAAGTCTCCATACACAGTTTCAAGATTATGATTTCTTTACAAGGCCTGCTAGAGTAGAAATCAACCCATCAGACCAATCTAGCCACTATCTTTTTGTCAAGTTTGCTAGAAAAAGTAGAATTCAGCTGCAGAAGGTATTTAACTTCCAAAAACAAATCCCAGAAAGTCGTGCCCCTGCCGCCAAAGCTGAGGAACACGCCTTCAGATACCTTCTGGCGACGAGGACGAGCTGGGTTTTGTGGGGACTGATGATCGCCCTCTGCTGTAGGAAACCCTGGCGCAGATGACAGCGCCGGGAGTCACTCTATTCTTGCAGTTCACTGAGTGAGACCTTCTGCTTAGAAGGCAGAAGCGAAGAGCCAGGGATGCTCACGATTTTTTCCTATTTACTCTCCAAGTCAAAAGGCAGCAGGAATCCTTACTGCAATGCTGCGTATTAATCAAACACTCAGCTCTGATGGGGACTCCGATAACCGAAGTCAGCAGCAGGATTAACTTCAGCCCGTGGTTTAATGAGATTAATCTCAAGTATTTTGCTGCTGTTGCCATCTTCAGTTTCTGCTACCAAAGAAATTCCCACACATCTAGTGACATAGTTTAGGTATGACGGCGTTACTCTTTTCTTCTCAAAAAAAAAAGCAAAAAATACCCAAACACCCAAGTGTCAGAGTCTTACATGAGATGTGTTCTTACACCTTGCCCTAAGTCACCAACTTGCAATTGCACCACTCGCATGGTGTCCAAATTTTTCCCTTGTGAAAAGCCTATTTTTTCCCTGTTCTCTTTGAAAGGATCCAGAAAACAAGTCTCTGACCATACTCCACAGTCCTACTGATTTTATTTTCTGGATGTATAAAAGAACATAGAATCAACACATACTTTTAGTTTCTGTCAAAATTTTTACTTCTAAAAGCCTGTTATCGCCAAACTACCTGCTAAAAATTAATAAGGAAACAATCCCTGCCATAGTCTCTTTAAATGCTAATACCCTTATCCAATAATGAGATTTCCTGGGCAAACTGGAGTTTCAGTCTTACCTACTGTGACAACTGGTGGCTGCAAATTTGCTTTTACGTGCACGGATATGCAAGGGGTGTTTTTTCAAGAGCTTTAATAGGAACCTACAAGCCCAGATCCTTTAGTACCCACGCCTGCAAGTCTGATACTAAATTCTCCCTTTTCCCCCCAAGCTCCCCGACACCGTGCCCCCAGCTAAGCCAGGCAAACCCTCGCTCCCCCTGCACACGGGCTTCATTTTGTTAAGGAAACGAGGGATTTTCCCCCCCCGCCCCCCTCAGCCGGCACACTCAGAACTCTACCAGAGAGAGTTTAATCTGTGCGCTGACATCTGTCGCTTACTTTCTAATAATGCGATTTGAAACTCGATCAACAGCAAGGAGAGTGAGCTCTCCGAACGCGGGCGGCAGGAAGCCGGGAAGCAGCAGGAGCCTCAGCCCGTCCCGCTCACCGAGGCACAGGCTTCAGGCACCGGCTCCTGCCCTTCCCGCACCCGCAGCCGCTTTTTCGCCGGTTTCGCACCAGCTCTGCCAGTGACACGCACAGTACCGAGAGACTCGATGACCGCCTTCAAACTTTTAGCGCGTAGCGTACCAACGAAAAAAAAAATAAATAAAAAAAATAAAATAAAACAACCAGCCAAAAAAGCCGTAAATCGTGAAATCCGCCGAATATCCTGCGCGCCGCTCGGACTCCCGCCTCAGCGCAACGCGGAGCTCGGACGCCTCACAAGCGCTCGGCCGCCCACCCCGCTCCGACAGCGTAAGGATCCGGGGAGCCCCGGCAACGCCCGCCCCACCGAGACCGTAAGGAT
>JAAWXA010000003.1:21444356-21554446 GCA_038090715.1 Florisuga fusca | reverse complement strand
GGTCGGGACTCCCGAGGGGGCGGCGGGGGGTGGATAGGGGAAGGCTGACTAAGTCTGTGGCCCTTCTCCAGTGCCGGGCCGCGCCAACCGTCAGGGAAGCGGCCGTTGGCCGCGGCCGCCGGGCCTGCGCGTCGTGGTGAAAGGAGGGGAGGAGGGATGTTGGAAGTTCTCTTCCCCACAAAGCCATAACGAAAGTGCACTTGCGATGCTCCCAGGTTGAAACCCATTCATTGCTAGGGAAAAAAAAAGTCCCTTATTAAACAAACAAGCCCGTCTGGGTGTTGGGAGCAGGCCAGTCTTTCCTCTGGCTCCACTGGAGCAGCGGCAAAGCTCGCTCTACCTGATGGCACGGGAAGAGCAGGGAATTCAAACTTGAGGCTTGCATGACTACATGTGAAACGGCAAGAAAGAGGACCCGTGTCAGCATTCAGTGCCAGACTCTGGGTCTTGTAAGGTTAGTACTTGAAATACCCATTCCTTAAAGGTCCGGCAAAAGCAGATCACGAAGTGCAGTAGAGTTTTACAGGCTACACTATTTAATAAATAAATAAATGCCTTAGGTGCAGACAGTCACTACACCCCTGAGGAGGTTTAGAACATCCCTGTTCTAAACACAGAATAGCCCCAGGCACATCACAGTCCGGCGTGTCAGAGAAGCACAATAAAACGCCCTTTCTCAAACCTGCAGCAAAAAGAGAGAAAAAAGAGAAGAAGGGGAAACAACAAAGCAACCCCAAAAAGACAACGATAATATGCTTTCCTGCTCTAGCTATAATTACAGGAGTGGAGGGCGAACAGAATAAGGGCAATCAATACATATACTCAGAAGCCAATATCGAAAGAGCCAAGGTATTAAAGGACAGCAAGAAATAGGAAGGCAAATATTAAGTCACGTGTGATGTGTTCATCCATATGCAATTTGATAAAAATACTTCTATAGCACGAGAATGAAGGGATTTTGTAAAGCACAGGCTTCCATTTTCCAACATCCATGCCGTAATTCCCTCCTCACTGCAATATGCCCAGTGTCCTCTGTAACCTCATTACATTATCCCCCATTCCACCTGCCATGTGTAGCCTTTTCTCCATAATGCTCCCAGCTCACTGCAGTACTTCAGCTCTCCTGCCTGCTGATCCTTTGCAATCTCCTGTGATGCCATCAGTACTCCCTGTCCTAATAACCCTAAGCATTTTTTTTGTTAACCATAGCCCCAGATTTCACTTGTCACAATAATTCTGACTCCCCACTTTTTGTTTCAACTGACAGATGGACAAGAGGCAACACAAGTAGCAGCCTAAACAGAAGCTACAAGAATGCTGATTAGAGAGCTCACATTTGGAGAAGTACATTGACTAAGACTGGCCTGACTGCCATTGACTCAGCAACCTGTTACTGCCTTTTAGATGCTGGATATGACAAACTAACAGTTCTGGAGTACACATGTTGTACAGGTCTCTTTTTATACTGTACATGCTCACAAATGAAAAGGAATAAACAATGGTTTTAGCTTTTGCTCCTTTGCCACACATGCACACACCTTGAATCTATTTGCACAGGATAAATGCAGGCCTGCTGAGTCATCTCACTGAAAGAAGAATGGCAAATAACTTCTATACACAGTTATGTACACTGACAGAAAAAAGGATTTTCATCTATAAGCAAGTGGATAAAATTTGGCTATAATCGAAGGAAAATGGATCCTATTGTCGGGATATCCCACATGAGCTCATAACTTGAGCTTATAGATCTTTTTAAAAACATTATCTTGTGGTGATTTGCTAACCAGAGAAACTTCTATACACTGATAATTGTGAACTGATAAATCTTCCCCAACACCACCATGGAGAAACCACCTTCCATGCTCTGAACACTATAGAAGTCTTAGATAAAGTGTTTTACTTCTCTCTGTTTTCTGTGTTTACCTTTGGTACATAGAGACTTCAGTTGACCTCATTCACCATCTGAAGCTTTTCTCATCTGCAAAAAGTTGACTCAAAAATAGTCATTAAAAAAAAAATAAATCAATTCACCCATTATCTTCGTAGCATTTGATGCTGTAAGAGTTATTCCCAGCAGATTCTCAACAGACTATCCTGCCTAATTTACAGTTCTGGCACTTCTGTAAAACAAGGTATCTACCTTTAACCCAGTCATACATTCTCAAAACTAGGCTGTACATAAATTCCCCACCATTTTTTGTGCACCCAGATTTGCTGTCAGAGCCCACCACTCTTAAATCTCATTTCATTTGACCCACCATAAATTCACCCCATTATCTGAGGTAATGGGTGTCCCCCATATCATAACTTCAGGTGTTGCTCGCAGGTGTATCACATTCATGGCTTAAAAAAATAACCAAAACCAACCTGTCATGACTGCCACTTGTATATTAGGAATATTGAGAGAACCATGCCATGAAACTTTGAAATGCTTTGCTCATGATTAGAAGCAACCCGAGCAGAAAGCACCCCAGAAAGGTGTGCTGGGCAGCTTTGCCCTAGGAAGAAAAGAACCACAAAATAAAACAGCAGCAACAAAAAACCACAAGGGAAAAAAAGGCAGGAAAAAAAAAAATAGCTGTACCTTCTTACCTTCTTTGCCATGGAATAAATCAAGCTTCCTCTCATGAGACTCTACAGATGGTTACTTGTGGCTCACTGTGCTGCCCAGCTAACTGCAACTCTGGTTTCCCACCCGTCCTTTTCTGCTGAAGGTCTTTGACAGTGCTTCTGTGTATCAGTGTGCTAGTTATTTTCTGTTGTCTCTTGGTTTCTTGACAATAACACTAAAAGCCTTTTGCTTTCTCTGTAATAAACAGCTCTCTCCAAATCTATGTGTCCTACAGTCCAACAGTGCAAACTAAAGCAATGCTTCAAAACTGACAAATATGTATCTTAAAAGATGTTAAACACATTATAAGAAACAGCCAAAGATTGTGCATTGGTTTTTCAATATCTCCAGTGCTGAAATGAAATCTCAGCAGCAGCATGTCACATGTGTGTGTGTGTGTGTGTGTATTACAGATAACATGTGCAGGCAACATGAGGTTTGCAACTGGTAGCAGTCTGATCAAAAAATCTAAGCAAAGTGAAATGCTCCTTTGTAAGATGTGGATGAGTCTGTTAATGACAGTATCTTTTCCAACTTTCCTTCATCCAAGCCATATGGGTTTATATTATCAGCTCTTCTGAGGATTCCTGGATCTAAATTAGACTACAAAGAAGGTCATTTTCTGTGACTCATTTGTGCCAAGCAAGGAAATAATTTCCTCTCTTGATCTACATGATAGCTTTCTCTCGGGAGGAAACAGAATATAAGAAGCTTTCTAATCTCCTTTTGCATTATGCAAGAAATGAACAAAATATGAACCTACTGTCTCCTGGGTACCACAAAGCTGCTACCTATATTTATGTGAAGGAATAACATATTTAAGACAAATCTGAGGAAATATCAGTGTAACACAAAGTAAGACTACGAGCTGATGACTGAGCAAGATATTGTGATTGGGTTTCAGGACAACATAGATAGTTTCAATAATAATATCTATACCAGGCCTAAATGTGGCCAGTATGCATACAGAAATATTGCATGGTATGACTGCTCTGTCTAGGATGACCTGATAGACATTTATCCCATGCAAAGTGAGGGGGGAAGCAAAGATGTCTGTGGTAGCACCCCTGAAACTCACTTCCCAACTGAGTGGTCAGTTCAGCTCTTGCAGTGACACCTTTCACAGTAAGATAGTAAAAATTGTGATTTTCTTTTTTTCCTTTTGCTCCTGAAGTCCTAGAACCAACCAATTGATCAGGAAAGGGCTGTAGCTCCTGCCTCAGCCTCCATGCACAGAGAAGTATGGCAGAAATATAATCAACCCTATCCATGTGAGTAGGAAATTAAGAATGAGTCTGTGATTACCTGTGTCTCCTAAGAGTTTGCATCTGACGTGGCTACAGAGGAATGAAGAAACAGTAATGAAATTGCTTGTCTGATTAGTCTGGCAGAGAAACACTTTGGCCATTACACTAAATGAAAGAAGGGAAGGAAGAGAACGATAAAAAGAAGGTTTTAATTAGCAATATGTCAGTAACAGTGACAAGAAAGCACAGATGTCACAACAATACAAGAGTGGCCAAGTTTAATTGAAGGAGAAACCTGGGAAAGAGTGGACACTACTGAGCTATCTGTTACTGGGCAGGTTGTGTGTGTACCAGCCATGTACGGAGCACTCACACACTGGAGAAAAATAGATCTGTGCATCAGAAGCAGGAAAACTGGAGAATGCACTGCAGTTACTATGCTTAAAGAAAGCAAAGATCTCCACTGTTACCCCTGAGTAAATGAATTAAAGCCTGTATACCTGTTGTTCTCACTTCTTGCCTTTTCAAAAAATCTCACATCTTTGCTGGTTGTTGCTGGAACACTGGGCCAGGAAGAGGCCAGAAGGGGGAAAAGAAAAATGGCTTTAATTACAGGAAAAAGGGGCCAGTGAGAACTGGTTGTTACAATAGCTGAGACAATGCAACTGATTTTGGTGTTGTATGGGTTTTTCATCTTTTTTTCTTTAAAGAGAAGAGAACGCTTCGCTCTTTTAATTCTTGTACATAACTTCTAAAAATCTGTCCATCTAGTGTCCTGCTAAAAAATGTAGCTATGTTAAATCCAAGGCATTTCATCAGGAAGCACAGAACGTTCAGGATTCCAGCTAAGTTTACCAGCATGAAATACTTTCTGATTAAACTCACAGCAGCATTGTGTTCTGGGTCATATCTGCTTTACTTGAGCCTATAAACTTTTCTTTCTTATTAAGGAACAAATCCCTTTATCCATCCATAAAAGATTATAATGTAGCATATAATCTTGAGAAAGAAAACTGTGCAGCAAGGGGACTTTGTACTGTTCCTTAAAATATTGGGTACCGCTGTTTACAATAAATATGTGTATATATAAACCATATATACACCTGTACACAAAGCCATATAAACACCTGTATTTCACGAATCATTGCATATTGGCAGCCATAATCATCCCTTTCATATCTTCTTCGTTTTTATGCCCTCAGCTCATCTGCAGTCTTCTCTGTTCTGTATAAGAATTAATTTGATAAGACAGGACTCTATCGTTACTCTCCAGCTCCAAGGTAAAGCTTCAAACCCCCTCAGTTTAGCAGCACCAACAGTCTCTCTTCTGAGGGGAATGCAAGGAAAGCTCTTACCCATCTTCTCCCTCCTATCCACAAGGGATTGTACAATCCCCAGGGAGAAGTCACTAGGATGATACTACCAATATCTACCCCAAAACCACCCATAAAACACTTCTCTGCCTCCCAGATACATTGCAGTTTTGCTCTACGAGCAGGATTTTTAAATGACAGATGCTATAAAGTTTACATTGACTTTGAGAAGCTTTGCATAATTCATCCACAACCAGCACAGTGCACGACACAGGGATCCCACATGCAGCTGTAAACCCTGAATAGAGTTTTCCATGTAGTCACGCGTTTACTATGGGTCAGATTCTGTGGTCTTCCATTTGCTCAAAAATCCCATTGAAGGCAATGCTGGCAGGTCAGCTTGCAAATGCCACCCTCTCTCTGCCTGGTGAATAGCTCCCATTGAACCCACTGGGATTACTCATGTGTCTGAGTAACTACTAAGGGGAGCAAAAGGAGCAAAATCTGGTCCTCATTAGGGGCTGCTAATCTGTAAAAAATAACCCTCCCTCAGTTAGTGGTAGTGATCAGACAGAGCAACTCTATCAGAAAGGTGCTACCTAGGAAAGGCAATGTGGTGCAATTTGGTGCACCATTTTTTTAGAATGTAATTCTTTAAAGCATGGCTAATTCTCCAGACATGACTGTGTGGAGGAGCTCTCTCGCATCACAGTACATGAGCAAAGATAATCTCATACTATGAAACACAATTAGCCAGATGGTTATTTGGAGGTTTTTGGAATAGAAGTAATTTCTCTGATCTGGGAGATTAAAAAAATCAAAGCTGCATTAAAAAAAAAAAAAAAAGTCATACCACATTTGATTCCCAAGTATTTAATTACATATTATAATTACATATTATCATGGGTAACTCATAATCAGCTCCAATTATGCAATCTTATTTTATTGCTGTTGGAAACACATTTATATCCACTATACGATGTGTATATTTAAGTCAGTCTCTGAATAAACAGTCTGGAAACTCATAATTTGTACCAAGATTTGGTTACAAGCATGATTATCATCTGCCACCTGCTGGAAATAGCTATGCTATCTCAACTAAGTTCCACAGATGGAAGGTGTGGTCACTCATCAAACAAGCCCAAATACTGAAGAGCAAAATATGCTCCTTGTACCCTGAAGCTTATTCCTCTTGCACTCAGTGGGGAAGTTTAATTTGCACATTGGGGGTATTTGTGTGCATTCACAGAGAAGCCATAATATGACATTGTTCAAACAAATAGAAATTGAATTTGCTATTGAGAATAATGTTATCTGCTTGTGTCTGACCAGAAGGCATGATGTATAATCTGAAACTAATGCACCCAGCTAATCCTATCTCAAATTGGCACAGCACTCTTTCCACTCTGCTGGAAATGACACAATTGCAGGTCCCCCTGTGCTAGCCTTGCAGAGGGTTTATTCCTGTACCCCATACAGTCTAACAGTGTCTTTGAGCCTCATTTGAAGAAATTGGCAATTATAGCTTTATGGTGGCCCACAAGGAGAGCAAACCTCAAAACCTGGCTGTCCACGAAATTGGCTTCTATTTAAAAAAAAAAAAACAAAAAAACAAACAAACAAAAAAACCCAAGAGGGTTTGCATGAGGTATTTCTCAGAGTGCCAGAACTTTGTAATTTGCTGCCTCTGTGCCAGCCAACCACAGCAAGTGAACCCAGTAATCCAGAGGGTAAATCTGAAGGCAGCACTGCAAGACTTGCTTTTCTCTCTCACTTATGTGTAGCAGGCTGAATGGTAGCAGGACACACAGGTAAGACGAGCAGTTCTTGTCAGGGTGCTGACTTACTGCATTTGACTGGACGGTAATGGGACTAAATGTATTGGTGTAATTTTGCAGTTGGCAGGTCTCCCCAGGCCAGTGGCAAGAGACAGACTGGTACAACTAGATTAGAGTATGTGAACATTGGGTTTTTTTCCCAATAATCATAGCCAGGCCCTTAAGCTGATGACTCTTATATGTACAATAGGTTTAGAAGAAAAGCCCAGGGTTCACGTTTAGGTAGCGTTTGCATTCAGGGGAAACAGTGCCTTCCCTGAGCATCTTTCAAGTATTTATGAGGTCAAGGAAGGAGAATCAAAAATAACTATTGGGATACAAATGATTTTTGACGACTACGTCTGTGGGATGGAGCAGAGAAAGAAAAAGAGAAAACACATTTTAGGACCTAATCAATTGAGAGTTTATTTCTAATTTTTCTCCACTAACTTGTTTTAACCTTTATAAAACCACCAGACGTTGATAGCAGAAAAAAGGAGTTGAAGCTCTGAAAGCAATATAACAAACCTCAGCCAGGGAGCAACGTATTAGCAAGAATTTACATTGGCATCTGCTTTCCCATGCCTCTTGTGGAGCAGGAGGGCCAGGCCTGCCCGAGGTGCATACCCCTGGGCAGAGGTGTCCGTCTCCTGCTGCAGTGTGCAGTATCCCCACAGGGAGTGCTAACCACAGCCCAGCCCTGTAACCCCTGTGCACCACCACACACCCACCACACTAACACGTGAAACAATGCTCCTGCTGGCATATGCTTTTAGCCAAAAGCCTTTGCTGCTTTGAAGTGCTTTTTCTGCTCTTAGAAAGGCAGAGCTAGCCATGTTTCAGGCCCCTCCAAATTTTCTCCTCAGTGCCACTCCTGGGTGGTTACCACCTCTCTTCCAGCAGCTTGGACCTTGCCTGCACTGGAAAGTTGTCCTCACTCCAGCCACAGATTTAGCCATGCCTCGTGCTGACAAGCAGGCTGAGGTTTGCTCTTGTAAAACCTGATAAGGGTTTGATTCAAAGAAAAGACCCACAAATAAATAAAACTGCCAGACAAAGAAGCAGCAACAGCCCTGGCCTGCCCACAGCAGAAACCTCATCTTTGCTGCAGCCATTGCTGCAGGGGCTTTTGTAATGCTGGGGGCACATGGCTGAATGCAGATACTCTCCTTGGAGTGGATGTGCCTGCCAGGACGATTCATCCCAGTATGTGCCAGCCTTCAGCTGGGGATGAGCTTTTCAGCAGGAACAGCCTGCTCCCAGTTGCCTTCTCCAGAGCTTTCTGGGGTTACCCAGAAGGTGGTTCCCTTCTTAGGCAAGGAAGGGGGACAGGACCCTGACCTCATCTCTGCATGACTGCTCCATAGCCCCCAGGCTGCAAGACTCAGGGCTGAGCCTTCCTCAGAAACCTAAGGACTACTGCACAAGCAAACTGACCTCGGTGCAGAAGACCAGTTAATCCTCCTCCTAATCAGCCCTCTCCTCTCCCTCTTTGCTCTCCTCTCACGTTAAAACCACTGAGGAAAATTACTTATCAGCACTAGCCTACTGGGCATTTTTACTGTAGATCAAGGAAATCCTGGATCTCACCAAACATTGTCCAAAACATGTAAAATTGTGAATGTAGAGATAAACATATGTATAGATAAATAAAACTCCATATAATTATGGCAATGTTTTTCCCTTCCTCTTCCTCTCTTCCCACCCCCTTTCCCTTCTCTCAATTTCTCAGACAATAAGTGGGAAACAACCTTCTTTTTTTCCCAGCCAAAAATTAATTCCTGCTCAAAGCTCCCAGAAAGGGTCAAGTCTAAAGGAAGCATCTGGTAAATCTGCTTTTGTATTGCAGTGGGAGCTACAGCCCTCACGTCCCCCTCCTTTCACACCGCTCAGCGCAGCAAAGCGGTCATGCCACACTGGAAGCAGCTAGGTATGCTGCATGCATGCATGGGCAGAGCAGATCCCACTCACCCCAGGTTTTCCAGTTGCTTTTTTTATCCCCTTGGCTACAGCTGGACTCTTCAGCCACTGATTTGGGCGTCTTGCTCGCGAGTTGCATGATAAGGGTGTGTGCTTGCAGGGCCAGAGTCACAGTGCTGGATCCTATCATGTAACGTGCTGAACTGACAAAAAAAAATTTAAAAAAAAAAAATTAAAAAAAAGTATTTAAAAAAAAAAAAAAAAAATTAAAAAAAAATTGGCTTCTCTCAATACCTCCAAATGGCTATCCAGGGAAAGGCAATGAATGAAAGGAGACCGAGTCTCAAGCACACCCACAAGCGACCGCAGTCCTGCAGTTTCACCCTGTGCATGAACTCAAAGTCAGTCAGAGTACACTGACTGACTTCACAAAATCACACTGACTTCATAAAATAAAGTGTGGAATTGTCATGACTTTAAAATAACCAGCAAAGCTGTCTAGAAGAGAAGAGAAGAGAAGAGAAGAGAAGAGAAGAGAAGAGAAGAGAAGAGAAGAGAAGAGAAGGACACATTTACCTCTTTGCACACACAGAGAACCTTTAAAGCTTTAGAAAGTGTACACTCAGACACTTGTATTTTCTTACTATATATACAAAGTTCACAGCAATAGCAAACAAAGGAAAAGGCCCTTATGGGCACAGTGAGGAACAGTACCTCCATGAATATCATCTACATTGGGGGTGCAGCAGGAGAAGGAGTAGCACCTTTAACTTATTCTGTAACTGGGCTGTAAACACAAGCAGCTGTTGTAGATGGCAGCTCCTGAGCCAGCCCAAGCTTTGCTTCTGGCTAAGATGATGGGAAAGGAAAGGGCAGCAACTCACTAACCTTGCAACATAGCTCAAGGGGGAATTAACTGCAGATTGAAATTCCTAGCAGCACTACCACCAGCAGAGCTTGCTGTTCTGCAGCTATTATATGAACAGGTTTGCTCAAAAATCAGACCAAAAGAAAGCGATTAAAAAACAAATTCAGAAACCTGTCAGAACCATAGGGTGCTGAGATCTCAGAAAAGAAGCTCAGCACACTTTATGACTGTCACAATGAAAAAGCAGACTTGTATTGGTCATCTTGCATTTATGTTGTAGAAAACGCTCCATGCTTTGTCTGAAAGCTGAATGCATGCA
This sequence comes from Florisuga fusca, assembly GCA_038090715.1. Classification (NCBI taxonomy): domain Eukaryota; kingdom Metazoa; phylum Chordata; class Aves; order Apodiformes; family Trochilidae; genus Florisuga; species Florisuga fusca. Next base: position 21,544,351 of record JAAWXA010000003.1, on the reverse strand, counting down.
TGTCTTGGTACATACCAGAAAATGCATTTTTTGCAAGCATCTTTTTTACTTCATCATCTACTTATTTCTCATCTGTTCTTCTTCAGCAAGTAGCTTTTGCTAGCAAGAAATTGTATTCAAGTCCTGCACACGACATGGAAATTTCCCTGGCTGTAACTTTATAAAATTGCATAAACCTGCAGAATAGATTTTTCATAAATATCTGTTTTATCTTCTAGAGGCAGTAGGTGCGGTTGTGTGGTGTGTTAAGGGTATTTTGCAAGCCCGCTTAGACTAATGAAGCTTTGAAATGTTACTATAAAGAACCCCCTCTTGTGGCTCTAAGTTTAGAAATTAGGGAGAGAAGTAGGACCTGCTGCTGCTGGTCTTCCAGCACTGTTTTCTGACAGAAAGGTCCTGCTGGACCTTAAGTTGTTTGACAATAAGACAGTCAGTTTTGAAAACATTGAGCTTTGCTTTCCTTACCTCAGAACAAAAAATTCACCACCACCCAAAACTCAGTTTAGAATTAATATGGTCCACAGCATTTGAGGGTAGAGAGAGAACAGGCAGCCACAGAGGAAGTTGAAAGCCACTTCCTTCTCTCACAAAATTCAGAAGCAGATGGGAAATTATTCCAAGTGGTTTCAATTTCTTTGTGGGCCATGGTTCCATCAACGTAAGAGGCTAAGTATTCCAAATATTTAAAGGGCTTCATCAAAATCAATGAAAAGATTAATTTGATAATGGTGTTCTTCAGATCTGCCTGTAACAGATTATTACAGATATACCATTTAAAAGACTGAGTCCAAGACTAAGCACTGAGAGCCTAAGCATTTTGCCTTGTTAAAGAGTAAAATATAATTGTACTCTATGCACAGTTAGATTTATATCTATTTAAAGAAATGCATTTCAAACCCTGCAACCCTGCACTCTATAGTACTTTTACTGACATTCTCCACACCTTCCTGTTACATTAATAGCAAAATAAGAACCCAAGCAGTTGTTAAAAAACATGCTTCAATTCTTTCTATCATTTATCTGAAAATGAGTGTTTGATTTACAGGTCAAAATTAGTACACATTAACATTTTAATTTGTGTGCCTGCTTCTGTTGTTTAAGCAGCATTTCACACCAATTATAATAAAAATCACAAAACCTATGTGCAACCTTAATTTAATGCAGAAATGCAAAAGTTGATCAAGATAAAAATTCAAGAGAACGCTGGCCCTGATTCTGTGTAGGGTAGTTGTGTGATAGATGAGTTGCTCTTCCCCTGCACCCACATGAAAAATTGTGTAATAACAACCTGCACAAACAGCCTTATGCTGAAATGGAATCTTCCCTGGTTCATCCTCATACAGATCCATTCTGGTTAGTGAATTTTGGTCCTGTCAGCCATAGGTTCTCTTCTTATTTCCTCATGCTTTTATATCCTGTGCCTTATCCTTCCTAGTTTAAAAGAACCCAGGAGAGATTCAAGTTGTAATTCAAGTCTTCTTAGGAACTATGGGCCTTCTCAAGAAAAGGCATGAGCCAAAAGCAAAGTTCTTCAGCAGTCTGCTGGACCCAGCTTCTGGGTGCTCCACACCATGAGGACAGAAACATCAAATGAACTGTGTCTGCTCAAGCCAGTTTTAGAGGAGGCCAAGCTGAGCTTGAATGAGCAGAAGTACCTTTTCCATTTTTGGGTGTGCCTGAGAAAATATCTTTTCCCATTTATCTTTCTGCCAAATGTAGCCTATGAAGAACAAAAGCCAAGATGACCCCGAATGAGAACCAGTGCTCAGCTCGGTAAAGAACTGGCTTTTGCACATCTGTTTGAGCCTTCTGTAACTCATTACCAATGAGATAGCATGCAGATAAAGAAAGCTGAAAAGGCTATTAAAAACCTAGTTCTACTCTAAGAACTATTCTGCTGTGTACCCATTTGCTGTGGCTTTCTGAAAAATGCGTGCTTACCAATGAAAAAAAATGTTTTAGACAAGTTATTGCAGTGCAGAAGATGACACCTCCCACTGTGGGTTTGCTCCAGGTGTTACTGAGGCATGCCAATGTTCAATTCAAGGTTCAGCAAATATAGCCCATTATACAATCCTTTGCATATTTACAGTAGTGTGCAAAGCATTATTAATAACTTACACCATTGTCTTTCCTTCATCGGGGGAGGTAGGTCTGCTGGCTAGTGAAGTATAATTGGTAATCTATTCTATATATGAATAAAATACTCTTTGTAATGCCTTGCTATAACATTCAGTTCTTGTTTGTTATTAGTTAAATGTATTGTTTGAAATGCTACCACCAGCTTCATTCTTTCTCTGAGCAGTGATGCCATGACAACCCCCATGTGACCGGCTACAAACATACCACAAGTCCACAGGGCTTTGCTTTAGGAAAGGCTCAGAATGGTATTACTCATACTTTTTTTCTTTCTTTCTTTTTCAAAAGACCCCTCAGATTTAGAAATGCTTTATTTTGTCAAAAATGCATCAAGCCTACCAGCCAGTTTTACCATGTGACAACAAATATCTTCAGCTAAAGTGGGACAAAGCAAAGTATGAAGAACACAAGAAAAGGGTAGGTACAACTGTTTGATAAAGAGCTGAGGACTTTATAAACTAATGAGCTTACCCAAAAAGGCTACAACATCTTTCTACTCATTCTTAATACTGTTGTGGAAGAAACTGGTCAGCAATAGGGTGCAAGAGACATGTTTTAAGAATATCCAGAATATACTTACTGGTATAGCTTTTCTGTCCCTTTAGAATAATCATCATAATGTTCACCAAATCTAGAAGTGAAAAAGCATCAGTCAGTCATCTGCTCCAAATCTGCAATATTGCAGCACTGCTCCCTCTTGAAACTTTTTGAGTGATGAATACCACCAGCAATGAGTTTGTATCACAATATTATTAGTTTTAATATGAAAAAATAGTTTTTTGTTCTTTCCAGACCGGGTCTATTTCATTAACTGCATAAAAATAATCTTCTTTCTTTCCTTCCTTCCTTCTATTGTTCCCTCAATTTGACTTGCAGGTGGACAAAAAAAAAGTTAAAGATGAGGTAGAGAACTGAATTTGGTATATTTTTCGAACAAAATTGACAATATTGAAATAAATAAAGACAGACATTTCCTTCTGGGTGAACTAAGCTCAAGAGGCTTACTATTGTATATGAGCATGGGTATTTAAACAGTGGCTCTTTTAAAGCAGGGAACTGATATTAGTGGAGCTGAAATACTCTCGGCATCCGCTGTGCATACAGAACTCTTCTTTGTTCAGTGTACAGAGCACTTCATACATCCTCTGAGGCATTCAGAGCCCACACTGGAGGTTAGATATCATCAGGATATATAGCAAAGAAATATATTTTTAGAGAACAAAACATCTCCAACGGCTCAACTGCTGTTGGATTAAACATGAGTGTTCATTTCTGAGTGCAAGCAAAAAGAAAGAGTAACTGTCATGTTGGGAAAAGGATGGCTTAGAAGGTACAGCATTTCCTTCCTTTATACAGCATTCACACCCAGCTCAAGGAGGGACTAACAATGTCTCAAATGGCCAAAGAGCAGTCTTTCCAAGTGTCCTTGTGTTGTCATGCTGGCTCACTCCTAAATTCCCATGATACTTGCCCAGAAATTTCATTGTGCCTTCTGCTGGCAAACACCAGCTACCTGAGCCTGGGGGCTGGGGCACCTGAAGGCAGACAGGCAACTCAGAAGGTTGTCCTGAATAATGCAGCCCACATGTGGCACAAGCGTTTTTTCTGCTAAGAGAGATAGGGATTGCTCTGAGCAAATGTTAGGAACTCCGCCTGGTAATGTGCAGGCTTTGCACTGAAGGAGCTCTCAATGTAAACCCCCAAAAAACCCAACCACCACAAAAAAAAAAAATCAAGGAAGAAAGGGGAAAAATAGAGAGAAAGAAAGGAAAAAAAATTAACATACAAAAACCTGAAAGAAGCTGTATTTCTTGAAGAAGACCACTAAAAATATGGCAATGGTTACAGATAAGTTATAATTGTCTCCATGATGCAAAAATAAAAAAAAAATGCTGGAAGGTTTTCTACAAGAGCAAATACTCCCAGTCTGAGTAATTTTCTTATTTTCTTAATGAAAGGAACAGGTAAAAAAAAAAAAAACAAAACCAAACAACTTACAGCTTCCCTCTGCAACATTCTGCTCTAGAAAGTGCACAAGAGAAATTAGGGTGAGCTTAAAAATATTGGGCTTTACTTTTTTAGATTTGGGCATATAAGGACAGAAGAGAAGTCAATAATAATACTTCCCAGAAAACAAACTCTACAGAAGAAATGTTTCTAAACTCACCTCCTGTTGTTTAAGTTTGAAACAGTTTGGATATCTATAAATTAAAATCAGCGCTCACATAAATATCACATTTTATTCTTCACACCAGTGATTTCTGCTGACTGATACAATGACAATCATCTTTTACAAACTGTATGTCTTCTTAAAGCTAATTTTAAAATAACTTAATAGCACGATAATTTAAAGCACCTGAGGAAGCAGAGGAAAAAGCAGCACAGAAGCCAAACCCACCAAACCCCTCAGATATTTACCAAGTTTAGTTCTGCTATCCAGTAAAAGACAGCTACTTATTGTGATATGATCCAGAAAGGATTAAAATGAGGACTCTCATCTGCCCCTGAAATCAGCTGGAGCTGAAAGCAGTTTTCACAAGAAGCCAAGCAAATCAAATGAAGTTCAGTACTAAACATCACCTCAGTCAATGCTGGAAATAATTCACCCTGTTATAAAAGCAAGGAACCTGTCTGGATACCATGTGTGACAAGTCTGTCATCAAAGATTCAAGCCTGGTCCTTGTCTTATCACAAAACTGATACAGAAAGAGGGGTGGAAAACTTCTGCTACACTCAGGCAGTGCTCTGGTCATGATCTGCTGTGAGGAGTTTGAATTGGTGCTTTGCCTGCCCCTCTTTCTCTGAAACAGCAAGTATTTCTTAATTTTGTACCACTGCAAAATAGTTCCAAAGAGCCCAAGTCTGGCTGAGATGGAACAATTGAAGTGCGAGGTATGATAGAGGGAGAATGTTTATCACATGTATCTCATGACGAAAGTCATGGTATTGTAATTTATATTGATCCATACTCACTTGCTGCATACTCCTCGAATCTGAGGGAGTGTGGCCCCATCTCTAAATCCTGTCATCAGTTTCCTGATGTAATTTTTTTTTTTTCCATGGGGTTTATTCAGTCCAAGAGAGCTCACAGATTATTCTTCTTCCTCAGACAGTGCATGGCTATTTAGGTCAGGGTAGAGATAACTATTATTGTGCCACTGAACAACCAACTCCTCTAGAATAATTAGATCCACAATTTGCTTTTGATGATAATTCTAACAGGCTAATAAGACGAGGCCTGGGAATATTCTCAACACAAGAAACAGTTTTGCAGTATTGCCTGACTCTTTCCAGCAACATCCAAGATGAGCATCCCTTTGGAAGCCCTAGTGTAGCTTAGGACTACCTGGGGCTTTCTTACAGTGGCCTTTTTAATTTCTGCTGGGTGTCTAATGGAAACCACCTGCCTTCTCTAAGAGTCTTTCCTGTATCATAACATCAACACCACTGTAACTAGACTATGTATTTTTACATTTCTTCAGCATAAAGAGCCTTCACATTTTCATTTCCCACTACTCTTCTTCAGGGCAAGTCTAGCTTTGCTGATACAATGATTCATATTTTTAATAGTGTTACTGCTGGCTAACAAAACAGAACATGAAAATTAAAAGATTTCCTGTAATGATATGCAAGGGTATTTCCAACAAAAATGGATACACATTTAATTTCTGTTGCAGATCCAGGCAACAAAACCACTAGTGGACACAAGTTCTCCTGCAATATGCAGCCACTTTTCATCATGGGCAACTTGTAAGTATAGTGTTGGCTATTTCACTGAGCCTTAGAGTGCTTACCTTCATGTTTCATCTCAAAGAAAACAAAAAAAACCTACCAGATGGCCACAATTTCAGAGGCTTTTTTTTTCCCCCTGGTGCAGTGATTGTTGTGACAGGACTATCAGGATCTGTGAATAGCACGCTCCCAGAATCATTAAATAACTTATTTTTTCTTTATGGTTATTGATGAAAGCAGAGAGGTTCAGACTAAAAGTGCTAAAGTAAGTGTTCAAATAGCCTCCTAAAAGGTACTTCAGCACAACCATTAAAAAAAAATCACAAATAACAAGAAGAGTACAACCATCAAGATACACACAGAGCAATGAACTGAATAATAGGATGTTAACATATTCAAAGCACAAGAAAAAAACAATGGGTAGCCTTGACTGGCACTTATCCTTCAAAATCTTACTGTTCCCAAGAGGCAATTTTTTATTAAAAGATGAGAGTGGAAAATAAATTGTTACCTAATTAACTCTGCTCACTAAAAGGAAACAACAACAATTAAAAATAAAACGAAAACCCAAACCTGAGCACAGTAGAAAATATGTGCAGCTAAACCCTGTCAAAGACTTAATTTCTAGCACAGTGCCCCTCTGGCAATGGGAGCATAGCCCATGTAAAGACTTCAGAATTAATTTCCTTAAAATTGTTTATTATCTCACTGTGTGACATAATAATCCTCGGGCACCTTAAAATCATTTCACAAGCAAAATCATTCATTTTTCCCTCATCCATAAAATTATTCTACATTAGTATGTGGATTCGATTGCTCATGTTATGTTTTCCTATTCCTACAGAAATAATACTGAGTTCCTTTGAAAACAAAACACTGTATACCTGTCCCCCTCCACAGAGGATAATAACAACAACAAAAAAACCCAATGGGAACCCACTACTCTTAGGCATGTTCCTTTGAGCTCCAGGTCCTGATGCATGGAAGTGAGACTGTAGTTCTAGTCTCTTTCTCATTCTCCTCCTTTCCAAACTGTTACAGAAAGAAAAAACAACAAAACAAACCAAACAAAAGCCCAAACAAACAAACAAGCAAACAGACAACAACAACAACAAAACCTAAAACCAAACCTCTAATGTTGCAATATTACCCAGTTCCTCTTTTCAGTCATTCCCCTCAGGGTTATTTAGAGCATGATGAGATTTTTTAATTCACCAGTTTTGGGTACCTTTATACAACAATGTGACCAGCATCTGACCTACTTTGGTTATAAACCCCAGCAAACAAGGCAGATGCACTAGATTCCCTCCAGTAACATCAGCCACTCAAAACCATCAGAGCAGGATGAGTGGATTTCCTCTTCATTTTATACAATACTTGCAATATCTTTGGAGTACCTAGAATCAAATGTGGGGGAAGAAAAGGGGAGAAAGGAGAAGAGTGAATATGCTCAAAACAAAACTGTTTCTTCAGTGATTCTGTTCTGAGAGGCTTTTGAGAATGAGATGCTGAAGTCCTGCTATGAAAAGAGTGCTTTCTCTGCTTTCCTCCATCCAGCTTCTTGCTGGTTACCTCCAACTCAGCCCTGCTGAAGGCAGCATTTCTGGGACTCAGGCAACCTTGAAAATAAGTTTTTCTCTTCACCTCTACCACGTTCCTTCCCAATCCCTGCACACACTTCCCAGTCAACACACTTTTAGCATACGTTGGTGGTCTGCCAATATGGTACTATTTTTACTATTAAGAAAATGACCCAGGATTCTTCCTCCTCCGCTGGAGCCTTGCAGTTTTCATCCCACTTTTGACACAGTTAAATTCAGAGGCTGAGATTTTTAATCTTCCATTTAAAAATCAAATTTAAAGACATTTAAAATAATGTTAAGGATGAACATTAAGGAAGAACTAGCTTCCACTGCCTCATACATCTCTCTCCATTTGTTAGTTACGCCTGGTTGTTGTGTCTCTTCTTACAGTAGCCTGCAACCCTCCAGGACAAAAATGGCCCACAACTGGACCCAACCCAAATCTCATTGTAGTAAATGGAAAAATTAACATATGATCCAAAGCCCACTGAGGATAATGGAAACACTTTCATTGACTTCAGAGGGGCTTGGATGAGTCTATTGTGTCTTTGTACAGTGCTCACCACAACAGTCCTAGGTTTTCATGAGAGTCTGTAAAAGCTGCTAGAGACACAAATGATGACCCTGGAAAATCCATTGACAAATATTTATAGAAATTCTGTTTGTACTGATGAAATGCATTTGATAATCACACAGGCTGCTGCTGTGGTTGCAGGAAAGTGTTTCAGGGTTGAATTCACAGCACTGCAGAGGCTTTCTCTCATTCTGTCACCATTCGGTGAAACAAAGGGTCTGCCCAACACTAACACAAAGCTTTACCTGATCAGTGTCTGTCACACTCTGCGTAGAGAAGGGGACAACATTTTTGAACACCCTGTTAGGTATCCATTGCACATCAGTGCTGCTTGCTGTGGCCTTGTATAAATGGAGGCATTTCTTTACCCCTTCTGTATGTAAAGCTGGAGGAAGACTGACTTTCTGTCATCAGAAGAGACAACTGTCTGCTGCTGGAGATGTCCTGCATCACGAGAACAAAAGGAAAAATCATCATCAAAAAATCACTATAAGGCCAAAAGGTAATATCAGCAGCACTATTTCCATGTAGTTATCAAATTACCTTCCCAGTGACAAACATAGCTAAGGATAAACTGCTCTGTGAGGAGATGTATTTTAAAATGCAGCCCAAGGTATAATCAACACTTTAGAAAGACATTTGCTTGCCCTGTCACATGAAATCCAATACCAGGTCATTTTCCTCCTACACTCTGTGGAAGAGAATATGGTTTTAAATTAGTTTTTCAGTTTAATAACTGAGGGAATAAAAAAAAATGCAGGAGGAAAAAAAGAGAGAGAGAGAACATTGCCCTACTTTAAGGGAAATAAATGAAGCAAACCTATTATGTCTCAGCAAAGCTGTTGTTCCTGCTGAATGAGTCATTGCTGCTGACTTTGCCAGTTGTTCCTACAGACACCAGCGGAAAAAGGGAGATCCAAAGCTTAGAGATGAAATAAAAACAGAGCAAAAATAGAATTAAAATTAAAAAGAAAATTGGAGCAGGAAGCTGGCAGAAATCAAAATATAATTCACTGCTCAAAGGAGACTAAGCAAAATGTGCCTAAATGATTTATCACTAGGGAGAACTATCTTGCTTATTTTTGATTCAGGAGGAAATTCACACCCTGAATAGGCCACAGTAAAACAGTCAATGGCAAGGACAGGCTTTTGAAGTGAAGAGAATGCTTTGTGCAGCTGAGGTGGTGGCCCTTACCTCTTGTGATTCATTTACAGACTACTTCATGACAGAGTCATTGGGCCCTAAAGTGTCTGCAGATAGTAAATACAGCTCAGGTGCACATGACCTAGGCAGAACTCACTACACATCACCCTCACAAATATCCTGACATTTACACCGTTTCCTGGGGTAAAAGACAGAAATTATTTATCAACAGAGTTGGTCAGGTCCACATCATGCAAATTGATAAAACAGCACTTATGGCTTGACACAAGTGGATAATACCCAGATCAGTGCAAGCATTGACAAGCATTACTTAACTTCACTGATGAAGGTGTGATTCCACAAGATATGGAGAGCATCCTTCCCCTTTTCATTCCCTCTCTCCCTTTCCTCATGCAAGATGCAAGCTTTTGTTATTTTCTTTGGATCAGCTCTGGTTTTCATCAAACCTCTTCATTAGCTAATTAAACTCGAGGCAGCAGTGGAAAACTGACCCAACAAAACCAAACAAACCTGGATAGTTTTTCTGCAAAGTGATGAATTCCAGGGCTGGTGCAAGGGGTGGAAAAGACCACACAGCAGGGAGCAGTGGAGAGATGAGAAGGGGAAGGAAAAGAGCAAGTCCTTCCTTTTTTCTGGTGGGATACAATTATTAGGTCAGCTCAGCTACTTGGGAAATAACAGTGTAAGAAATGCAAGAAAGTTTCCAGGGCATCTGAGGCACTACACTTTATCTCCCTTACCTATGTGCTTCCCAGCTTCTTATACCCGGTTTGTACACAAAATAAAGGTATAAAACAAAGTAACTGAAACTGACTGTGAAGCATCTCAGATACCAGTCATGCCCTCACCTACAGCATTGCACTAAGGCAATTCCAAGACTGAAAGGCTGGCATTAATCCAAGATAAAACCAGCATTTTTCCTCCTGTAAAATGTACCAAACCTCCATCTAGGCAGGGCTGCCTTCAGAAGATACCAAACAAAGACCATCCTCTTAAAAAGGACAGAAGGATTGGATTGCAAGGGCTACTTAATGAAGGTCAAGGAGGAACAAATCGCTTTAGAAGAGGTATAAAACCCTGGGCAAATTTGCTCTGACACAAGATTGACAGGTATTTCCCATTCTGGGTTCCCAAGCATGGGGACATAAGAAAACATAACAAAGTTCGACTCTGCTTATACAGCTTTCTTCTTTAGTTTAAATTGAGAAAAACAAAAGCAGGAGCTGCAGAGAGTGAACCAGGAGAACCATTCTTTTCTTAGACATATCTTACAAACTCCCAGCTTCAGTACCAAGTTCAGCAATGGCACGAGGATCGGCACCGAGCTGACAAATACACAGCCAACACTGAGAGATACCCTAGTGGGCGGTGTTCACGGAGCTGAAAGATAGCCCTGGGCTTCTGTTCTTTCCTTCTCAATTATTTCTGGATCAGAACTGCCCATAGAGCACATATTGGTGCCCTTTTGTGCTGGTGATTAACTGCACGCGGCAGCCAGCCGCACAATTAACAGCCTTTCATTTATACAGTCACCAAATGAATCCCACAGCTCTCTTCAAACTTTATTAGGTGATTTGTAAGTGCTGTAGTTTCTACAGTCAGACTGCTCATCATGGAGAGATGCTGCCCTCAGAAATAAATCTAAAAAAAAAAAAAAAAAAAAAGGCTCACCAGCTCCCTGAGAGAAACAGCCAAACCTAGGAGCAAGATTTAAAGTGACCAAGCAGGTAAATGTATTGATATCAAGGACTTCAAATCTACACTGGTCATTCTGTGCAAAGTAACCAGCTTCTTATTTTCATTAGTAACAGAGGTAAAGAAAACAAAACAAACCAAAAAAACCCACAGTTATATGAGGTATTAGCAAGCTTTCCTAGAGAAAGAAAATTGACTGTATCTAGTCCTTCCATGTCCAAATTCCTTGGCTTTGAGCCCACTAACTCACAGGCTCCCAACTGTCCTCCCCCCAGAAAGAGAAGATAGCTGCAGCACTGCCCACCAGGCAGAGAGTTGGCATCAGCTCTGCCTTTACCCATCCTCCCTGTCACCTCAGACTGCTGGGCCTCCATGGTCATGTGTCTTGATTTGGGAGGCATGTCCCCTGTCACGCCAGTCTTATTCAATATATATATATGGGTGTCACCCACTATATTCACTGCCTTACCTACTACCTCCAGCCCTAGGGTAATAAATCTTCTTCAAGTCTGTAGTTTCTGATCATATAAAAAGGCTTTCAAAGGTTTAGCTCATCAAAATCTATCCAAGTCTTTGAAAGAGAGTAAGTAGTATTTCTTTTAATCTAGTACCATCCTTTTGCCAAACTTTTGGTCCCAGTTCTAATTCCAGAGGATTTGCTTGGGAGAGGCAAAGCACTTGAAAGAGAAAGCAATGGAAACCAGGGCATTGTAAATAAGAAGCAGAATCTCCCGCCAACTTCTGTCCAGAAACCACTATGGAATACAGCAATATGATTTTTAATAAAGCTCTCTCAAACTGGTCAGTCTGAGGCAGAAAGCAAGTATAGAAAGCTTCACTTTGTCAAGTTAATACTTGACAAAGAAATAAGCAACAGAGAGGCTTCTACAATGGAAAATATTATGCCGCTTTAATTACTGTGGAAGTATCGTTGTAAACTAAAAAATTATATTAAAAATAGTAAGGTTGTACAGCCAGTTGCTCCATAATCAGAAACTACCAAAAATATAGCTGTAAGATGGTTCTCAGGTATTTACATGTTCACGAACTTTTGCTTTTGACAGATATTTGTAAATGCAGAAACAAAGTCTCATAGAGAACTAACTACATCCTGCAGCCTTCCCCACACCAACTCTTAAGTCTCTGCTTCCTAATTAATGTAACACCTGTAAGAAGTAGTCAGTAGAAACCATTTTTTTCCAGTTTTCGGAATCAAGGCAGAGATAGGTTCTTTATTTTAAGTACATTTATATCATTAACTCTCTTTTGTGGCAGGAAGGGCAATTGAAAAATAAAACATCTAAACAGGACAGAAGAAGAGAAAAGCAACTGAAATACAAAGATGTGAAGAGTAAGAGGAAGGAAAAAGAAATAGAACATGTCCACCATAGAAAGGGAAAGAACAACTTGGAGCAAGACAGAGTTCCAGAAATAGCATTATTCCAGTAGTCTCCTGTGAAAGCAATTTAGGAAGTAGCAAAGGGCTCTTACTCCCTCTTGGATAACTGCAGCATTTGGAAATTTTGCTCTCCTCAGCCTTCTGCTTTGCCCTTATTCCGGAATCCACTCCTTCCCTGGCATGGTGGACCAGCAAAACACGGGGTTGTGAGCCCATTTTGCAATTGCCACCCTGCATCAACATAATTTGATTTCTGTTGTCTAAGTTAAAATAAAGTTGTTCCTCTGCAGGTGATAATTTCTACTATCAGAAAAGGCTGGACTTGTGAGCATGGTAACCTTTTCAATTATGCAGCTAAACTCAGCAAAAATTACACATGGAATTCCAGTCTGAGCTTCCCAGGAGAAGCAGGTTGAAGGACTTGTACAGTAGAGGATACTAGGGATTTAAGGAGTGCACATATCAAACACATAGTGTCTTCAGTAAAGTGAAAAAAGCAAAAAGCAAAATGTCATAAAAGACACTTCCCTTATAAATACCAATAAATCTCTTCTGAATTTATAAAAACTAGTAAAGAAGCAGCTTTACTGGGAAAAAGAATTTTAGAAGAGCAACTTTAGCATAACTAATTGATCTGATTCAGATTAGGGTGTTTTTTTTCCCCACATGACAGTTTTCACCTCCAAGTCTTCCCAGTGAGCACTCATTTTGGTGAACTGTAAATTCTTATGAATGAAGGTTTTGGAAAACCTTCAGAGGTTCTCTGATGCCTCTCAGCAACTTGCCATGAGGGAAAGATCTCAGTGAACCCACACTTTCCCAGCACAGTGACAGGGACTCCTTCCTTCTTTACCTCTTCATGATTTTATGCCATTTTTGTGTCAGTCACAGTAATTGCATTCACAGGGAAAAAGTACTAAAAATACAAGCAATTTCTTTCTAGCTTCCCTTTTAATGGGATTTAGCAGCTTGAACTGAGGAGAAATAGCACCATGTGATGCATCAGCTCTCTGCATGTTATAATCTAACACTCTTTCAGATCATCATTGATCCACAGTTCAGGAGAGAGACATCAAAATGTACATTCTGTATTTCTTATGTTTAATTACACTTCTTCAAATGAAGATGTGCATTAAAATCACAAGCTGATCACAGCATAGCCAAGCAGGGTAGCCGTAGCTCTTCCAGCAGAGGTATCAGTCAAAACCAGGCATTGAACAAATATCAACTCTTGCTTTACTTGAAGCAGAATTTCATCTAGGATCATTTTGGAGGCTGCCAGCTTTCCAAGCAGACACCCCAGCAACAACTATTTACTTCCTAGAACCTGGAGATGCTTTCTAAGACAATGTCTCCTTTTTCATTTGCAATACGGATCAGTGAATAATGTTTGAACTACAAACGAATTAAAACCTTTTCTGAAGCACAGGTACTGGGAAATACAAGACACTGTCTTTACACTACTGAACTGAGAGTAGAAATAACAGCTCCGGTACTTCAGTCACTCTGCCATACAACTGCAAACTCCTGGCTCCAGAAAATTCACAGCTTCCCAGGGAAGGATCCCCAGAGGCACCACGCTATAGAGAAAAGCATCACCACATCCAAGTGCCTGGAAGGAAACAGGATGGTTGTTTACCCAAAGCAATAGCAGACGGTCCCAATGTGCTGGGGCGAGACGTCCTAGAGGGTGTTAAGTGTGCCCAGTCCCAGTGCAGAGGAGGAGACCTCCATGTCAAACCTCATTGTCAGCCACAGGGCCCCATGGCTGGGTGGAGGTCATCTCAAGCCACCAGACAGGATGGGAGAATGCCAGGACAGACAGACTCAGCCTTTGTTGTGCACCTTTATTAGAGCAGTCACGCTTGGCAAGCACACACCAACTGTTCCCTCCAGCAGTAGCCCATTTCTAAAGGAAAGGTGTTGCACTCTTTAAACCAGAGACAAGAAGTAATTTAATGAACCAAAACTTTGCTCACTACCGGAAGGATAATGCCAGCTTGGTTTTAATAGAAATTCTACTTTTAAGGAAAATGTCCTAAGCCCTTATGGATGAAGTCAACTTCATTTTATGCAGTTCCAGGCTGGATCATCAGGGCACTCTGTAAGGGGCCAGCAACCCTTACCAAGTTATATCATTGAACCAAACAAAACCCCTGTTTCCTTTTCTTCTTCAAAATCTTTCCAATTGGAATTATAATAACCTAAAATGTTTGAGCAAATGCCACTTGCCTTATAATTAAGTACAAATGTTACTCTCTTCAAATCCCTGGCTTCAAAGCTAAAATACTTTGCTACTGAAACACTGATATAATTACAAGCTAGATACTTGGGGTAAAGGAAAAAAAATTAAAAAAGGAAAAAAAGAGCAACATAACACTATAAAGAGGAGTGTTAAGAGTTCATGAAATATTCATCTGAGGGTCAAAATCTGATTCCATTTCAAGTATTGTAAACCCAGGCTAGCAGCCTTTTTATAAAACTATGCCAAAAGAAAACTCATTTTTAAGTTTTAAAAATTACTTTAGTATCAACTCTCTGCCACAGGAAACAAGAGGTAACTCTCCCCCTTTTGCCCTTCTTACATTCATCTACTGTTCTGTTTGTCTTGCACCTACAGTTGTGCTCTTTAAACCCTGAACTATGTTAGCTCCAAGATAAATATCACATAGGAAAACTTTTCTTTCTTTTCTTTTTTAATCAGGAAAGAGAATAGTTTTCTGGTGGGTTAATAATCTTTTCATTGAAAGAGCCATAGCTGATGCAAGGAAGAAGTAAAGCCATATATTCCTTCAGTAAAGTGGAAAAACGGTTATACTCCCTGCCTGGCCATATTTAACACCAAAACTGGTCTCCTAAGGGTCAGTAGAAACACATGGAGCCCAGCAAAATGGTTGCAACCCAATAATCCATGTTGGTTGCCATGGAAAAAAATATGAATATAGACACAATCAGGGTTTGTCCAAGTTAGGAATGACTAATCTGGTATTTGCCAGCACTCCTTATTAACTAGATAAACATCAAGTATGAGTGTATTCATTTTATTATTTCTTTACATTTACCACAGTAAAAGGAATATTATTTTAGTGCTCCTAAAGTACTAAAGTATTAGGGGTTGTTTTGGTTTTGGTTTTGGGTTTTTTTTTTAACATGGAATTTTTATGATTTCAGGAGAAAACTATTCACCTGGATTTCCAGGTCCCGAGTTTAAGAGAGAATAACAAGTTGAAACCATGTTATCTGCAGTTTAAAACATTAATCAGGCCTTCAAAAAAATTGCACTTCTAATGCTGCATTAAAAGCTGTGAAACCAAAATCTGGACTGTGAATCTTTTTATTTGCTTTGCAGTTTCAGATTCACGTTCTCAAGTTTTCCTCTGCTTTTACAAATTTCCTAAACCTCCTTCAGAATGGTTTTCACTCGATGCCTTAGCTGGAACTTGAATTTCAAAAAACAGAAACAAGCAAAGAGACAAAGCCCAAAAGCTGTAATAAAGCTGTAACACTGAGGATGTTTGTTATTTCTCAACACTCACATCTGATTGTCCTTGCTAACCTCACCAAAGTCAGCTTAATTGCTCTTTGTTTAAAATGTGATTTTAAAAAAAGTGGCAAGGTTTATTTAAGAAGGGATGTAGCATGTATAATATATAATGTATAATGTATAATATATAATATATAATATATAATATATAATATATAATATATAATATATAATATATAATATATAATATATAATATATAATATATAATATATATATATTTAAACACATAACTTGTAAGTGTTTAAAAATTAAATCAGCACAAAGGAAGTGCAAAGAAAGCAGCAATGTCATGCAGCAACAACCAGAGGTTACCAGGACAGAGTGCAACATGTTGGTTTGTTTAAATCTGCGGTTTATGCTGCAAATCTGTCCCTTCAGCATTCAGATGGTTTCATTCCACCATACACCCTGCTGGGAAGGATGGAAACACTACTTCCACCACAGATATGAGCAGCTGTGGCATAAAGGCAGCTGTCACATTAGTCAGAGGGTGATATTTGCACCTGACTCCAAAATCACCATTTACGTTTCAGGACAAGCCGACTAGTTTGCCAAGCAAAGCAGCTCAAGTGTAAGAAAAATTTGAACTCTACTCTTAAATATAATATAAATTCAACCATCCCCAGTCACTTCTGCTGGGTCAAGAAGGAAACAGGATGGTTGTTTACCCAAAACAATAGCAGACTGTCCCAATGTGCTGGGGCGAGACACATCCTAGAGGGTGTTAAGTGTGCCCAGTCCCAGTGCAGAGGAGGAGACCTCCATGCAGTTGTCAGCAGGTTTTTTTAATATATATATATATGCAGTTTATATTTATATTTATATTTATATTTATATTTATATTTATATTTATATTTATATTTATAAGGCACCTATCACCATGTTGATAAACATTCTTTGGAACCACTCTGACAGCAGACGTAAGAACAGGAGTCAGCCTGTTAGTACTTCAGCACTTCTTTCTGTTTCCAACCAATTTAAGAAAAAAAAAAAAAGCCACAAGACTTTGCTGCCAGCCTGCCTGGCTGGTGTTTAATACTGCTACTCCATCAAGCACATTTACTTAAACCTGTGTGCAGACAGCCACAGAGTTCAGGGTCCAGGTTCACAAGTCAATGAGAGGTTGGTGCTTAAAATACCACATGTGGAAGCCACTTCCTCGCCAACAAGAGCTCCACTTATTCTTTTGCTTTTCTTCAGTCAAAAAGCCATAGTCTGAACAAACATACGAACCACAGTGTGTGGAAGCACGGGGGTTTGTTGGGGTTTCCTGGCTACAGGAAGACGCTGCACAATTTATCATCCTGATGTACCATTACAGCTCTCCAATTTACAAGCAGACTTCTGCTGAAGCTTTTCAAACAGTGTCTATAAAACCATACACGGGGGAAAATACAGGACACTGGGAAGAAGAACATCCTCAGGGTGGGAAAGAAGGAGCCTACAGGAAGGAAGACGGAGGTATGGTAGCTGCTATGCTACTGTGTCAGAGGGGCAGGTAATGAAAAACTTGGATGCCTGCTGTTGTTCCAGCCCTATTGCACTGTTTCTAGCTGGAGCAGCCAAAGAAAAGCTAAATGAGGAAGGAAAGCTGGAATGGAACATCCTGGTAACCTCCACATCCGGCATCATCCTCTGTTAGCCAAATATAACCCAGATTTATTTCACTGTGGTGTTTTCTTTTGAATCAGCAGATTCTTTATTTTTCAATTAAAGCAAATGTTGCCAAAGCTATAGGAAAACATACAATCTAAAATGCAGAGGTAACTATTCTGCCTTTATATATATCTATGTAGCAGTGACACAGCACCACCTCCTAGCAATTCACCTGTTTGGAAAAAAAAAACATATTACCAAAACCTTAGGGAAATAACAATTTTTCTTCTAAATATCTATTTAAATAATGCTGGAATCTTTCTTTAGCCTACAGAAGCTTGAAACTTAGACACACTGTTAAAGGAATAAAAGAAAAACCTTTT
The DNA here is from genome assembly GCA_038090715.1 of Florisuga fusca. NCBI lineage: Eukaryota > Metazoa > Chordata > Aves > Apodiformes > Trochilidae > Florisuga > Florisuga fusca. The sequence continues at coordinate 21,526,540 of JAAWXA010000003.1, read as the reverse complement.
TCTGGTAAAAATAGAGATGTAGCTCACGAACTGAATAACAGCTACATTTCTGCAGTGTTCTATGTTATAAATCGGACAAAAGGAATCCAGAAATATACAAGAAAGATTTTTTTTCCTGACCTATTTCTTTGATGCCCATGACCAACAGAAAATTAATTTTACATTCTGCATCAGCCAGCAAATTTTTATTCTCGTCTCAATTTTAAACCTCATAGTTTTCTTCATGAATTAAATATGCCACCTAGTAATACAATCCCTACAATAAGGCTGGAATTTTAGTTCCAATAATACCTTGATTAAACTCTGCCCTCAAGAGTCTCAGTTTTCAGTATGACAAAGGATGCTTTGATTATCTCACATCTGCGTCATCCCTGTATTAAGGGTTTAAGTACAGTGCCATGATTTGGAAGGCATGTGGAACCATGCCTGTCATGTATAATCTATACACACACACACACACACAAATTAAAGCCCATTGAGCTGGATTCCCTGGTGCTTCCCTGGAGCTCAGCTGGCATAGCTGCACTGAAAATTGGTCCCATTAGTAGGAGACAGACAATCCCTTCTTGCCTTCCCCGCCCCCTCGGGTTGTCCTTCATGGGGCTGCTTGCTGCATCGTTTGTGCTCTGCCAGAGCTTTGTTGTGGGGACTGCAGCCTTTGAATTGCTCCTGCCACTTGTCTAACACCACCAGAAACAAACGCATTTGCTGAACAGCAGATTGTTGATAATTGGTTTAATTTGGTTTCTCCATCTCAGCCAGGCTTCCACGCAATCGAATCATGCCAAGCAAATCTGGACCAGCTCTTTTCACAGCCTACATAGCACAAGAGCTTTGTTTTACTTCTAGGCTCCTTAGCTTGAAGCTTGGCAGATATCAGAATATATACTGACAGGTGACAGTGCAAGGAGGTGCTGTCTTTACAAGGCATGGCTTGCACCTTCCAGAAGACAAGACAAATACCTTGGGGTTCGGGCCAGCAGCTACACAGCAAATGGGGTGCAGCTGTAGCTTGGACACATTCATATTAACACCCGTGAAAACTCACTATCAAAGACAAGCAAAGAAGTTGTAAACCCTCAGGAAATGCCAACTACCCACTAGTCTGAGTCCCTGCAGCTTGTTTACTTTATGATTTTGCATCATTTCAATATCCTTTTTGCTAAGCATGTTCATACAACCTCAAAAACAAGGTTCTTGTGTGAAGTTAAAGTTCAAATTGTTGTTGTTTTACAATGAGTTAGCTAACTTTGGTTAATGGATTTGAGTTAAAGCTCAGGCTTCTTAACTGTGTTTTGCAGTACTGAAGCATCCTGTATCACACTTCTAGAACACATTAGTAGCCATTAGCTAAAACATTTTAATAACACAGCTACATCCTAGGCTAGACAAAATGTGACTGATAAATTTAACAACAGGAAAAAAACACACAAGTTGGTAGACACAAAATAAGGATACAGACCATCTGACTGGTTCATGGAAGCAGCTCTCTGCCCATGGGATTATGTTAGAACATCAGCTGAAGCAAGCCTTACCTCAGACTGTGAAAAATCAAAGTAATATTTGCAAACCCTTGATGGCATCAGCTAAAAAAAGTATCAACCACAGATCGCATTACAATGATAGTCACAAAACCATGTGAAAGTTTGCAAATCTGCAGGTAAGGGGGGGAAAAAAAGCATATTCACCTTTGCTGGAATCCATCAGACAAAACAAATTCCAGCAAATGGGTGCAAGTGCATAGAGCTGGTCTGGACTTGAATCACAACTGATTTCAAGTATGTTAGAGATCCAATCTCAGTGCTTTATGCAACTCGTCTCAGGCTTTTATTTTGTGAGCTGAGAGCAAGAGCCCATTTCCCCCATGCTGAGTGCAACAAGTAACAGCTGTAACATGGTGCTGGCTGGCTGCCTGATGGGGCATAATACTTTTATCCTCTGACCTTTCTGGAAAAAGGACCAAGGATGGCATAGATGCACACTGGCACATTTTTTCCACTGTATAACATATTATCCTGATGCAACTAATTATTTCAGTGTAAATACAATTTTATTTTGATGTTTATAATTTCTAAAAATCATACACTTTTTGCTACTGAGTCTGTAAATACATATACTTATTAAAAATCTTACTTGTAATTACTCTTGTAGTCTTTTTATGAGAAGAATGTTTTGCATGCTATGCTGCCTCCAATACCAGAGGCAGACATTAGAGTTTGACTTGGTCTGTGTGTTCTATGCAGTGAACATTCTCACTACAAGATGTATAGCCTACATGCCAAACCTACCTGGAAGCTGGAAGAAAAAAATATCATGGATTTGGAAATTTAAATTAGGTGCCCCAATGAAATACCCAGCTTTCAAAGGCACCCAGCATTTTCAGATGGAAAGCAAACAAACAAAACAAATCAAAACAAAAAAAGGCAAGCATTCTTTCATTGGCTGCCTAAATATGGTTCTATTATCTCAATTAGATAATCAAATTTGAATTAAGATGTTTGCTTCCATTTCAAAAAATGTTGTTCATCTGACCACATTTGTAATGGCAAACAGCTCCAACCACTAAAATCAAAGGGGAGGCTAATTGTGTTAGGTTAAAGCATGAAAAGGACTTGACTTTGCAAGCCCTTCATATACAAAATTCCCACTGCCTGCAAGATCAGGACTTTGCAATCAACATCACAAGTGCAATAAATCCCAAAGGTTCCTACTACACTGTTGAACAGAAACATAAGCAAGCATGTTAGCTGGGTCTGCATCCCAGGCATCCAAGTAATTTATGTTGCCTGTAGAAAATGGTGCCAAAAGTCCTGTAGCCCAGGGTCTCCCTCCTGACATCAAACACGAGAAAATGGACCCTCTCTGTGCAGGTTCTGCATCCCAGACCCTTGAGTCAGACTGTGGTAGTCCCAATGCAGGAAAGAGTAACTTCCAGTTTGGTGCAATGAGCCTCATAAAGCTCATAAAGGTTCCCTGTTCTCAGCCTCACTCTTTTCCTCTCAGCTTCTACCGGGCTCCGGAGGAATGGAACCAGAACATGCAGAAACTGGCTCTGTGTCAGCTGTGATCTTTCCTCCTATAGGGGAATTCCATACTGGCCATTTGCAAGCACAATTTGATCCCCTGCATCGAGTGAAAAAATGAAATCTGATAAACTAGAGAAGCTGGTGATGAGAGACAGAACTTGGGACCTCCTTGCAAGTTGCTTCTCAGCTGCATAGAGCCTGTCTGCCTGTCTCTAACCATAACCTTCCAGACCCATAAGATCCCCTAACAGGTTCTGATCAAGGGCCAGGGAGATAGGAAGGTTTGCAAGCACCACGTGGTCAGCAGAATGATGTCCAATCAAAAAATCAACAGTGTTGGCTTTGCCTGAAACAATGGGAGGCACAACACATGCCAAAGGTGAGTCAGTTAGGAAAAATCATAACATAAATCATAACTTATATAACAGTAACACACACTGAAGCCAGTTTGCTGTGCAACTAAAAGACTGTGTTATTCTAGAGACTAGAACAATCAAGCCAGCAGTTGTGGGGGGGGGGAGGGAAAAGTACCTCTTAAGATTCATGCCAAACCAACAGAAATGCCACTTACATTCTTACAGCTAGCATCCAAATAACTGATCACATTTCATCACGAAGAAACATGTTGTTACTGCCCAAGGCAAGCATAAAATCTACTAAGGAACCAAATGGAAACAAGTGAGATATTAAGGCTGAACTCGACAAGCAACATTCCAGTTCCTGCCATATTTTTTGGAGAGGCATGTATTAGGAAGGCAGATTATTCTGCAAAATTTGTTACTTTTCTGGGAAATGTATCTCGCTGTAGCTAAGTGCAACCAGGAAGATCAAGACAAGATTTATCTCTCTGGCCTTTGAAGGACAGATTGGATGGTGTAAGCTAATACACTGAGCAACACAGCTCAGGGTCTGTTTTGACTTTGTTTTGGTAGAGAGGAATGAGCAGGTATACTCAAGTGTATATCTCTCTGCAAGTATTGGGAGCTAGGATAAATCAATAAATACCAGAGGCAGAAGTAAAATGAAGCAGTTTAAAGAGTGTGTTAACACAATGCTCATGAGACTTTCTTTGAAATATGTTGTACAAAAACATGACACTTATTCTTAGCACAAGAATTTTTTTTTTCCATGGTACAAACTTATTATCAATATGAGTAGTGAAGTATGCTGACATTTGGTACACCAGATCATAGGAAGACTCTAATAAAACAGCCTAAATCATTCTTCAGGTAAAGACAGACGGTCATCACAGATACAATGTTACTTCTCTGTTTTCTCAAAGCAGTGACAAAGTATCCTCAGCTTTTGTGAGAACAGTGAATTAAATTGCTAAGGGACTACAGACTAGCCCCATTTCTAGGACCAAATTCATTACAAATAGCTCCATCCACTCCTAGAAGGTCCCTAGGCAACACATCTCCTTCCTATTTATTGTAAGAGCTCAGTGTGTTTCCCTCCTCCTTGTCATATTTATTTCTCTCAATAGCGTTGTTTCTTTCCTGTCTGAAGGTAACTCACTCATAGTGTTACCACATAAAATTCTGAGCACAGATGAGTTAAGAGTCCTATAAACCATCCATCAAAACCAGGTTTTCGCTCTGCAAATGTTTGTGGAAGTGCTTGAAGCTATGATTGGCCGTGTCTTGCTTTTGGTCTCTAGTGACCAGACCATTAACAGTTCTGCCCACTGATGCCTAAAACATTCCCTGAAATATTTGCATTGATTGGACATAGCTTTTAGAAACTAATACATCGAATATGACAGAGAGATGATAATAACTCTGTGGCCTCACAACCTTGACTGACAAACAAAGCAGAGGCATCAAACAAAGCAGAGGCGTTGCTCTTACTAGTTTGCCATAGTTTCAGCTTTCCTCAGAGCAGCAATCCTAGATTACACACGCTTCAGGGCAGAGCTTCTTGTCTCCCCCATGTAATTAATTTTCAGTTTGAAGAGCTCTAAAATCAGAAAAATAACAGTCAGCTGCTCAGCACTCAAGGCTGCAAAATGCCAGGACCACTTGAAGCTCCCCATATCAGCACTTACACACAGTGGCATTCTTTCATCCTCCCCAGTGCTGAGCAGCAACAGAGCAGACAGGCAGAAAATATTGCTTAGGAGCCACTTGCCCAGCACGTGCAGCAAGCACAGACTCCTGCACTCTGCAAGCAGACCTGTCATGCCTCATGAATAAAAACTCAGTTTATCTGACCTCTGTCTCAATGCATCCTGGTGGCACCAGCAGCTTGCCTACTCCAGATCCCTGGTCCTGGAGCAGAAGGGAGGAGGTTGCACTGTAAAGCAGCAAGGGCTCTGCCTCCCACTAGGTCTCTTCCCTCCAGTACACAAGCAAAAAGGACCCATGCTTGAAGAGATGCTTTCTAGGGTTGTAGCCTTCCCCTGCTGTACATCTTGATCGTATAATATGATATTGCTGAGGAAAGACACATAACACAAAGAGGTGTGCCCTGACAGTGCAAGCCAGTGCCTGCAGCTTCACATGCTGAACCAGATTAAAACAAAGGAGGCTACAGAAAATGCTCTAATTTCCTGTGCAGCTCAGGAAAAGAACTTGGGGCTGATGCAACCCTCATCTCTCATTAATCTAAAAAAACCAAGAGGAGATTATTTCCAAACTTAAAATGTGTGTTAAAAAGACAAAATACCTAAGGATAGGGCTCTGTCTGCTTGGCTGTGCTGAACAGGAGCTAAAGGTACCAGTTTGGCAAGAAGCATCCTCAGTACCTACTGACTGATGTGACTCTGTGGCACTTCAGGTAATGGGGAGTGGTTGCTGTTTCATTTCATGAATCTAGACAGACACAGGGCATTTATGACAGTTTCTTCATCAAAAGAAGAAACTATTTGTAAGATCCTTGCACGTTGTGACAAATAAGCATGGAAGAATGCAAGACCCAAGTTATGCCTTTGTAAAATTGCTCACAAAACAGAAAATAGCACTCCCCCACCTTACGCCTCTGCTAAATATTAGTATCAACTTGTTTATCTTCCTTCCTGATCAAATAAAATAACCAAAGAAATAAAAGATGGCCAAGTCTCTGGACGGTCAACATACGGATATGAGGAATTCAGGTTCAGTTTGCAAACTGCCTCACGACTCGGTTTAACAGTGGCCCCTAGTGTTGTTCGGCAGCATCTTTGCTTTTTGTTGGGTGTTAGGCATGGAATATCAAATAAACCAGATCAAAACAAACCTGCCTTTGTACTGCAGGGCTGTATCAATGCTCAGACTTGACAGGGTCCATAACAATCCAGCCCAGAGAGCAACACTATGTTGGTATGTATTGGTTAGCCAGTCCTCTTTAGCCTTAGTATTGTATACATCAAGTTTCCAATCCCTGGCTGAGGATAAGAGGATTATTTCACAGTTTATCCAAAGTCAAAATTGAGAAAAAAAAAATCCTCAGAGGCTTCCATTGGAATATACTCTGGAGATCTACATGACAAACGTAGATGACAAATTTGTTCATGACATTTTATTTTAACAACATCTCACTAAGCAAGCATCCTCTTCTTTTGCATTCAGTTACACATGTAGCTAAGATTTGGTCTTATTATTCATATGTTTACATTATTTACAAAGTGCAAAATGTCATGGTGTGACTATTTTGATAATAGTCAGTGTCTACATTTGGGAATTTCAAAGGATATTAAATGCAGGCTGGCTATGTCTGAGAAGAGCCAAGTAGGACTGCCAAAAGGGGAGAGCTGGAGCTGTGTCTGAAGATTGGAGTGGGACAGTAAAGGGCATGGAGAGGAGAATCTGGAAATAACTAGGAGAGAAACTCCAGATCACATGCGTAACAGCTGCATAAATAAATACACTTAGAAAAATGAAGGTAGAGAAGAGTGAACTTTATGACACAATGTTTCTCACCAATCACAAGGAGGGCAGAAGGGGTACAGGTCTCCAGTCACTACAATTACCTCTGCAAACCCAGACTAAACCATATGTAGCCAAAAAAACATCTGAAGAATCTAGTTTGACTTGAATTTAGACAGGTATTTTCATCAGCAAACCCTAAAAAAATAAGTAAATAAAGACTGGAAAAGCATTAAAAAAAATTACTAAACCAAGACTTTTTTTTACTTATATAGTTATTTGGATCAATATAAGAGTTAATTACATTAAAGATTGCAAAAAAATCGACAACTAATACATATCCTCACATACTTATTAGACCTACAGTGAAAAATAAACTGCAAATACCATTCTGCTTTAGAACAGAAAAGGGAAAGTTAAAGGAAAAGGGGATATTCAATAATGGTTAAAAGAAAAGTGGTTTAACCCTGCAGGTAATTATTAAAAGCTCAAAACAATTCTTACTCTCCTGGGGTCATTTTCCACTTAGACTAAGGATCGGTTTGTGAGTTTCCAGTTCTCCAAAAGCCAGCAGAGATTCCCACACGCAAACCCATCCCTTGATTCAAGACCGGTACAGTGACACTAGAGGGCAGGAGAGCAGCTTTTAAATCAGGTTTGCAATTCGAACTGTTAATCTTCATCTGCCTCAAGGTGTGCTCAGGAACTCCTCTTTTGGAAGGCAGCAAAATGGAAATAAGGTATTTCCCTTCTTATAGACTGCTTTCACCTGCTAAAAGTATCATGATTTTTATTCCCACGTACTAGCACAAGCAAACTAAAAGTGAAGAAATCAGTTTGCAATTCACTATCCCTCACTAACAGTATTTTTAAACATAAGACAGCATCCCTTCAACCATCTATTCCGTTTATATTATCTTTACTGGCAGATTTAGTTCATGTTTCTGTTAGGCTTATCCTCTTCCTGAAAAGGAATTTTATGTATTGTTTGATGTATCTTAGTCAATTGCAAAAAGTTCATCAGATTCACTGGGCTTCCTCCCCTACTCATGTGCTGAGGATCATCAGGTTTTGCTCTCATAACTAATTTCCTTGACAATCAAGATGAACATTCTCTCCTGGGTCAAATGTATCTCTGACAATCATGTAAGGAAGATATGATCTTCTTTGGCCTGAGTGAGAATTAGCATATTTGATCAAACATATTATTTCACAGAATCAGAGATGGGTTGAGGTTGGCAGGCACCTCTGGAGGTTATCTGGTCCAACTCCCAGATCAAGCAGAGCCACTGAGGGATGATTGCCCAGAATCATGTCCCACAAGCTGTGGAACATCTCCAGGGATGGAGACTCCACAAACTCCCTGGGCAACCTCTGCCAGTGTTTGGTTACCCTCACAGTGAAAAAGTGTTTCCTGATGCTCAGATGGACCTTCTTGTGCCTCAGTTTGTGCCCACTGCCTCTCACCCTGTCACGGGGCACCAGTGACTACAACATGCACAACTATTTGTCACATCAGAGCATTTTTGAACTGCAAGTTGGCACTTAAAGAAACCAAAAGCAGTTTGGAAACTGAAGTTATGAACTTCTGCAGTAGACAGGGCTGTCTTGAAACAGGAGTGCACAGGGCCCCACTGACCAAATCACAGACTCAGTGCTCAGTCACAAGAAAAAACATGCTCTGTTCTCACACTTACACAAGTGTCTAGGGATGCAAAATGAAGAGGGGATTCACACCATGAACACAAATCTGTCAAAATGCAAATGTGTTTATGCAAAATGCCAAATGCACCTGCAAGAACAGTTGTTCCATCTAATGCTTTGATAATTTGATAATGTGAGGTTTTGTCTACTTGCCCTGGGAACATGTTCTTTCTTTTTTTTTTTATTTTTGCTAAAATGTTTTCATGAAATAGTAAAGTGCTTCTCTCAGAAGCAAGCTGATGCATGTATAAGTTTTAGTATATGGACTGCAAAGTGATTGAAGCAGGTGGGGGTTTTTTTGGAAGCCAAAACAAGTCTTGGTAGAAGATTCAAGGGATTAAGTTTAACATCTCAGTAGAACTGATGATAGCCAAAAATACGCTTTCCATCCTCTGAAATTAAATTCTTATCCATTTCAGTACAACAACAAAACTATCCTGGAAAATACAATCTTCAAATACTATTATCATCATGTATTTGAAAATCTATAAGCTTCAGAGCAACAGCAATGAGAGAAGTTGAAAGACTACCCTCAGAAAGTAACGATAATAATAAACATGGGGAGGGGAAAACGATGCACCATTAACTTATTCCAAACACACTACAAGAGCTTTTCAAGGAAACCAAAGTTGAAGCCCACATACACATTGATTTTAGCTATTTTCTGTTTTGTTTGTGTTGCACCTCAGGCAGCCATTCATTCAATTTCTTTATGGAACTGAAGGATAGAGGTGCCAAAGTATAACCTGTTCATGTAAGAAGGCTGAAGCTTACTGGAACACCTGAGAAAAGAAGATGTTTTCTGTATATGCTTATTTCAAACATTGCATCTCAAAACAATCAAATTCCCCGTTTCTTCAAAAAGAAATGCCAACAAACTGGATCTCCCATTGGCTAACCAAAAAACATGCCATAGATTTTCTTATTCAGATAAAGTTTTCACATCACTCACTACTTCTCTACCCCAAAGCCTAGAGAGCAAACTCTTAACCAAGCAGGCACATTCCTATAACACACATCATGCCTATTTCAAGTAAACACCAGTATTTTTACTTCAAATGAAATGTCAGGCTGCTTAAAACTCCGCCTCAAGCCCTGGAGTTCTTGGTGTCAGAGCACGTGTGTGTTCCATTACTTATGGATCACAATCAGGTTCTGGTCTGCTTCCTCCCTTCTCTCTGCATCCCACTGTCTGACTGCTTTCTGCTCCCATACCTGTGCTGTGTCCAACAGTGAGAGACACTGCTACAGTGTGTAAAATAATTCTCTGTTTCCAAATTCCGCTGCTGCAGCCCTGAGCATGAAAACATACACAGTCGAGCTACCCCTCTACATCTTTCAGTTCTGGATAATGGAGGGGTAGAGGGAAATGATATTTTTAAAAGGTCAGGTCACTAAGTCCCATTGCAAGGACTCCATGGATTATTTTGGGAAGTTAGATACCCAGCTCACATGTTGATGCAAAGGACCGAATTGCTCTCCCTAAACATGGGCATCTAGTGCAAATTTAGGTATTGCTGTGAATTTGTCTTGTCTCTTGATCTCAGGCAAGGATCTTCAGCAGGCTCATCCCAAGGCAGATGGCACAGATACTCCACAGCAACTCAGATAATACCCAAATTTAACTACACTCCTACAACAGGAGAAATTAATCTAGGTCCTAGGGGAGACTCCATTTGATATTAAGACATAAACATTTGGGTAACTCTGAGTTGGTCTCATTCTAGTCAGTAAAACCTAATTAACACAGCAAACAGGCCAGAGCACCAGTCAGCTCCCCATAACACAGACATCTATGTCTGGTCAGCTGAATTATTGGTATTGTTCCACTGACAATGGAAACAGCAAGAAGAATAGCAAAATCCAGCCTGATGGCAAAGCAAGCCAAGAGCATCTTATCTGCTTCCCAGTATATCTCACCTGGCTCATCACCTCTACTATTTTTGGACTATGGCTATGTAGACACTACAAGTGTGGAGGCACATTACTTTTCATACTGGCCAACATAACCAATTCAGTTTCTCAAGGAAAATTTAAGGGATCTAAGATCTTAACGAAGCAGAAAATAACTTCCAGGAGTAAGGTTTATTTCTACACATACTCATGTGATTTATTTAAGCTTACACAAAGAAGAGGAACCTAATTTTTGTCAGTAGCATATTTTTGTAATAAAAGTTGCCTTCTGTGGTGCTTTACATTTTATTGTAAGCAGCATGAAGAACATATAGAATTTTGTATTCCTTTATTTCCTTAAAACAGTTGGGTTTTTTGTTGGGTTCTAATCCAGGATTAAACATCCTCACCCTTGGCACCTCCAATAGCCATAATGAAGTATGAAAGAGATGAATCAGCTTGAAGGAAACCACTCTTACAAAATTAAACTCTCGAAAAAAACAAAGCCAAATGTGATCTGATGTCATCCTGATACAACTAATGGGACTCACTCATCATCAATGCAATTAATCAAAACCTACGGCAGAGAATAAATATAGACAAAAAGATTCTTTGTTTTAGGGACAGTAATAGGTTTGTATCACCTAAGAGTGATACAGCAGCAGACCCAACAAAAGGCTGGTTTCCTACAGGCTGAACCATGAACCTCCACAAATTATTTGCAAAGTCCCGGCTTTCCTCTGGTCCCTGTATCCTGCAAGCCCCTTGATACATCCTCCAATGTTGATCCCGAGTCATACACACCCTTACTGGACTCCTGGCAGACCAAGTGGAGCAGTAAACTATTTAGCTGAAGCTGCAGGGGGGGAAAAGAGCACTCATGGAGGTCTCTCTTATCTTGCCATTGATTTTCACAACACTTGCAGGAACTAACTTCACTATTGTAGACCTCTGCTTACCTGTCAAACTTGCTTGACAATGGCTGACAGGATGAAAAGTGTTCTGGAAGACTCAGGACTGACGTACAGTGCAGTTGTGCAAGTCAAGCTAAAATATGATACAGAAAACTTAAAAACTCTCAGTTTAATTGCAGGTTGCTTTCTTGACAGCTTAGGCAGTTCAGGGTGGGCAAATAATGGAAGAGATTAGACAGACACAGAGACACAGAGAGTAATGTCACACTGTTGAGCCTAGAAGTAGAAGAGAGGATTCTATTTCTACATGAAAAAGCAAGAACTTTGCAAGATAATTAAAGAATGCTTCCAACAGCATTCTTTAATTATCTTGCATAATTCTTGCTTTACTTCCCATCCTTTTCTACCTCTGTGCATGCCATGGATGCTCCTGTCTTCATCAAGTTGATTCCATTCCCAGATTTACTTTTTTTAGACCCATCACAGAATCACAGAATGGTATGGGGTTGGAAGGGACCTCTGAGGATCATCTAGTCCAGCCCCTCTCCTACAGCAGAACGCCTTAGAGATGGTGTGAGAGCTCAAAATAATCAAAATAATACTTTTTCTAATCTCTCAACACCAAAGTTTAGCAGCTCTGCAGACAGCAGAGGAGTCACACCATGGGAGCAATTAAAATATTCTGCCAAGGGTTTGCACCCTGGCAGGTCTGCTGTAGTTATACCAGGGTTGGAAACATGAGTTCACTTGGGTATAGGGTTGCAGGGTTCAAGAGGAAAAGCTTCAAAATGAGGGCAGCAGAAGGTCACTCTTATTTTCTGCTTATCTGAAGAAAACAGCCGAGTTAGAAGACATCTCTAAAAGCTTCCCAGAAAGATGAATGTGTTTTGACCTCTACACATGCCTCTGTTTCAGAGGCCTCACTTCAGTTCCATTACTCAAGTTAGAAATAACAACATTTTGAAACAACAACTTCAAAGAAGACTTTTTTCACATACAAACTCACAGTGAACATATTCACTTCAACTGGAAGAGGTTTATGTGTATGAGCATCAAACTGACTCCGAGACAGCAATTTAAAAGTGGCAGGAGGAAGCTATGTGCTAGCACCAGCATACAGTACATATAGGTATTTTTAGAATGAAATAAAGACAGTTCTCAAGGTAGATAAAAATACAGAAACTTCCACGAAGTGAGAAAGTTTTAATATGACTGCAGAGCCCTCCCCTTCCTCTCAAGATCTGAGATAGAGAGTACAAATGACTAAAGCCATTTGCTTTAACTGACTCTGTACACCTTCACAACTGTTTCAAGTCCTGTTAGCAAAACAGTAGATAAATGAGCACTGCTAAATCATTAGAGGAGTTTTGCTTGTCACTAATTTTTAAACTGATAGACAGACATATATAATTTAAACCTAGTTAAAATTCAATTTTCCCTCGTTCTCACCTAAAATAAATTTTAAGTCCCAACCCCCAGTTCACAAAGATCTTGCTGTTCACATCACTGTGCATCAGCCTCATCTGCTTGCCTGCACACTTACGCCCAGTGAAGGAGCAAGACTTTGGGGTTTATTCATAAGGATGCTCACTGACTAACCAGCCACTTCACAAGTGCTGAATTCAGAGCAGCTTCCCATCGTAGGAACAGGATTGGAGCCCACCTCAGCAGAGCCAGCCGGAGCAGCACTGCTGGAGCCTCCTCAAGCAACCATTTTTCAGAGCTCCAGCCCCAGAAATAGCTCACTCAGGAGAGCTAAGCATTCAGGACACAAGAAAGCAGCACATAACACACAGACATCACAGAGCAACCTGAAGTGATGGATTCTGCTTTCACAACTTAATAATTCTATAGGTGCCAGCAAAGCAATAATATACTCTATGTACATTTCCATGCCTCAGTTTCCTCACCTTTGTAGAGCATTCCCTGGGCTCCTCCATGATCCTGCAGATCGTAAGTCCTCTCTATGCTCCCTCCCTGTGACTGTGGCTGCTTTAATGGCCACCCATCCCCAACAAGAGCATTTTCTTCTCTTCCAACCCCCACACTTCCTGTGCATTTTTTTTTATTTCCCCTGCTAAGACTTTTATCTTAGAGGTTAGTAGCAACTCCTAATTCTTTAAATTTTCTTTGTTTTGTTTTGTTTTTTTTTAAATTCTGTTGATAGCATTTCGAACTCAGTCCTCTGCTGAGATATTTAAATCCATCTTGTTGTTTTCTGGGTTGCTGCAGTTTACTGCCCCAATATCTTATACTGAACAGAAACCATTGAGCTGTGGTGAGTCACCATTACACCTGGTTTAAGAGGGAAATGTGCCACATAACAGCAAATTGTGGGCTCCACCACTCAGCAGTTTCTACATTCTCACTCAAATGTCTTTTATTGTACATAGAAAGATCCAAAAGCTGTCAAATACATGTGCTGTTAACTGCACTAATTTCAAAGAGATTTTAAACCAACAGATGCAGTGAGTGGAGTGGTAGCACCTATGACAAACCACAGGTTTCACAGAGAGGAAGGTACAGAAGTTTAAGTGCATCCTCTGTTCTGCCACAGTATGGTTGGGTGGCCGTAGAAGTTATTTAGATACCTGAAAGTGTCTTCAGGAAAGCTGAATGTGGTGATAATGCTCATCAGATAGCACCGTTGGGTCTAAAGAAACCACCAGCAAGATGATTTGTCCCTTCATTACGTGGGCTGATGGAAAGATTAAAAAGGAATTTGTTTTTCTCAGGAGCTCAATTACTGAAACATGAAAAAGTAGTAGACCTATGTCAGAGTTGAGTAAAAAAAGCAAAATTAATCTGTGTTTTACTGCAGGGATGAAAGAGTGTCACCTGCAGCACACACTGAGCATCACCAGAGAGGACACAGCCCCAAAAGGGCGACATAGTGTGAGACAAGAATCCAGCCTCATTAGGAACAAGTGGAACCATTGAAGTTTAGCAGTTTTACATCAAAGTGCAGCTCCTATAAACAGACCAAGAGAAGACACATTTTTTTTCAAAATAATGTTTTTTTCTTGCTGGCTTTGTGGCCTCCTCCATGGTGTAACCCTGACACAAGCTTTCCCTCTCTGTCAAAGCCCGTGCAGAGGGTTGCTTTTTCTTGCATCTCTGCTGCAAGGTGTATGAACCAGCATACAAACCATTTCAAATCAGGCTTTTTCATTTACTCATTCATTCACGTTGCCTGTTTTTCGGCAGTGAAGGCTGATGTTTCCCAGCAACGTCCTAGTGGATAATGATTCCCAAAAACCCCTGCTACCAAAACTGAGGGGATGTCGAGGTCACAGCAAACCTCCTGGGCACAGCATCCACCATTATAACAAGGAAATGTTTTTCCCCTCAAGGCCACGGTAGCCAAAAGGGGGGGTCTAAGAGTCACGGGTTCCTCACAGAGAGAGGCCTTTGCTTCAAAACTTACGGAGGAGCGTTAAAAGTCAGAATAAATTTCCTAGAGGGCAAACTGCTGAGAAGAGCCTCAGAATACATTTATTTGTGGAAGGGAGGAGGGCAGCAGACCTGAAGGGGAGGGGGGACGGGAAAAGGGGGAAAAGGGGAAAGGGGGAAAGGGGGAAAGGGGAAAGGAAAAGGAGAAAGGGGGAAGGGGGAAAGGGGGAAAAGGGAAGGGGAAAAGGGAAAGAGGGAAAGGGAAAGAGGGAAAGGGANCAGCGGCCGTTGGTGCGGAGTGGGGATTGCCGGGGAAGGGGCGCAGGGCCCGATGGTTTTTCCTCAGGAAAAGCCCCTCTTGGCCCGGCTCCCGGGTCGGGAGCAGGCCTGGGGAGTGGGTGGAGGGCTCTGTGGCCGGGGAAGGGGAGTTGGTTTTGAAATAATGCCCCATTTTCTCTGGGGAAGGCGAGAAGGAGGAGCGCGGTGGGGCGGGAGCGCCGCCTGCGCGGTTTTCGCGTGTGGCTGCCGGGGACTGGGGGGGAGGTTGTGGTTTCCTCCTCGTTTGGAGGAGGAGAAGGGGGAATGGAAGGCAGCTGTGGGACGGGCAAGGCTGCTGTGCGGCGAAGGCGTGTTGGTAGGATCCCTCCCGCCCGGGTTGTGCGAGTTGGGCCGCGCTTGACCCGGTGATGATAAATCCCCGTCGGCCTGACCTGCCGCGCTGCAGGCTGCTGGTGGGAGGGCAGGCCTTGTTGTCATTTGTTGATGGATTCAGCAATTGTGTTGCTGCAGGGCAAACAAAACACATAAGGAAAAGTGCATTAATAAATTAGATGAAGTGTAGCGCGAAACTGCTCTGGTTCTGGTTAATTAAAAAATTAATGCCAGCGTAGCTACTGAGAAAAACCCGTCCCTTCCATTAGCACAGATGAATGTGTTTGGCCAGCAAGTCTGACTGGAATATTGATTAGCGACCTAAATTAATTTGGCGAATTTTTTTGTGTTGTTTTACGGTATTCGTTTTCTTAAACTGGTTCACCAAGCTGCCTGGCATGCAGCTGGGTAACCACTTGAGCAATTCTGAGGAAGGGGCATCCTGAAGAGCATGAAACTACTTCTTTGTAAAGTAGTCACCTTTTGGTACTGCTCAACAGAAGCTGTATAGTGCTCTCTAGGCCTGTGATGGTGCCCTTCTTTTGGAATGTTGAGAGATTTATTTAAACCTCAATTTTTGTAGGCAGCTGTTGTATATGTGGCTTCTTTTTTTGTGTGTGTGTGTGAGGTTTTGTTATGGTTTTTTACTTCCTGAGAGTGAAGGCTGAAACCAGACTATTTTCTTGGCAAATTTGCTGGGTGTTCTTAATCCCCACCAAGCAGTAAATGGGGACACACAGGATAGAAGAGACCACGTAGGTCATGGGGTGTTGTGCAATGTGTCTTTCAGAAGAGTCTGACAAACCTCTACTCCAAAAACACAAAAGAGCCTCTAAGATTGTAAACAAATGTCACAAATGTAATGTCAAGTTAAAGTTAGGTCTAGGTTAAAGAATTTTTCTCATAGTGCAAGTCCTTGCAATGGCAGCATACCTGTTGAATGTCCAGCAGATCCTGAGGAGCATGTTATGCCTGACAGCATGGAGTAGGATAACAAAGAACAACAGCAGCTGCTGCTGAACTTCTGGGTGTATAATCCCAGCCAATTCTATGAGGTTTAGCCCAGCACCCTAAATGTGGTGGCAGTCTTTCCTGAGTTAGTGAGGTATACCTGCAAATTCTGCTTCTGGGTCTCTGGTTGGCACCATTCTTCTCTATTCCACTCACTTCTGAACTGCAGATTAACTGTGAAACTGTGCACCCAAGGTATCCTGGTTTGGGCCAGGGCAGAGCATCATTTGGTTGCCATCCCAGCCTTAAACTGTGACACGAGGGTGAGGGGAAATTGATAGTGTTGTGGGTTGTGTGAGGGTAAAGCATCTTGACTGAAGAAGGAAAGTTTCCTGATCAGAGATCAAGATGCTGCTGAAGTTTCCTGGAGTAATTTACACGTCCTTTTTTGAAATACAGTATTCTCTTTCTTCCAAAATGTAGTGTTATATTTTAACTAAGAGGAGGGGATTCTTCCTACTTTTTTAGTGGTAGCAAATTAATCTATTGCAATACTTACATACCATATACCTTTTGGTGAAAGATACCTGCAGTTTATTTGAAAATAAATAAACAATATCACCTCAAGTTACTTTTTTTATATCCTTTAGAAGTCAGAGTACTGGCTCTTTTATAGGGATTTTTGAACTTCTAAAGATCTCAGATACGAACTGTCATTCATTAGAGACCACAAGCATAAGATATTAAATGTGAATGGTGTACAATATATTTCAAAATAATCCAGGAAAGCTAGCCCTAAATACATGCTAATTATTTCTATCCTGCTTTTACAGCAACAGTATCAAAGTGCCCTGTTTTGGGCAGACAAAGTAGCTTCACTGTCTCATGGTAAGTTCATTGTTTTTCTGTACTTTCTGTACTTTTCTGTACTTTCTTTATGATAGTATTTTCTTTTGGTTTAGTTGTTTGGGTTTTCTTGTTTGTTTTGTGTGTTTGTTTTTTTGTTTGTTGGTTTGGTTTTTTTGTTTTGTTGTGTTTTTTTTTCTTTTTTTCTTTTTTTTTTCTTTTTTCTCTGCCCTGTGTCCAAGGGTGGGCTAACCTACAATTGGTTGTTTGGGTTTGGTTTTTTTTTTTAATATCTGTGTCATAGAATCATAGAATGGTTTGGGTTGGAAGTTGTCTCCTTCTTATGACACACCTCTAGTATGCATGAGATTCTTTGTTTTCACTCTCCAGTGCACTATCTGCTGTCTTTCAATGTTAAAATCTGTTTGGTTTTTTTTTTTCTTTTTAATCTCTCACTATAAGTTGTTATTCACATATTTAAATATATATATATATATATAAACTTCTGTAGCTCAATAAGACGCTAGATGAGGGGAGAGACAATTTTCTAGTGAAGCAAAAGTGAATATTGAGTATGAAAGTGAAGCTATATTATAAATAGATGGTTTGTAATCTGCGTTTTTTGTTGTTTTTTTTTTAGAGGAGCCACAGGATATCTACTGGTTGGCCCAATGTCTTTACTTAACAGCTCAGTATCATAGGGCAGCCCATGCCCTTCGATCACGTAAATTGGATAAGGTCAGTCATTTTAGTCAAAGACTTACTACTGTTGTTCCACCTCTAAACCTCTGCTGCTAGCCACAGTGACTGCCTCTCCATTAGAGGGTAAGGTTTGTGGGAAAAGTGGTTAAAAACCTGCACGGTGTAGTTTATCTGAACCAAGTATAGTCCTGTATTCAGTTGGAGATTGACGCTCTTGTCCCCAGATGGGGTCATGGAAAAGAGAAGGGGTCCAAGGATGTAAGTGCAGGAGGTATGGGAAGGTGTGTGTCACTTCAGCTGTAGCTGTATGAATTGTCCTTCCCCTCTGCTACCGAGTGGTGAAGGCAAAAGCAAAGCAAGAGTCCTTTGTGATTTTAATAGTAGAGAAATTGTTACAGACTTAGCCATTTTAGCCAGGGGAGATTTTTGGAGGTGAAAGGGATGGTAAAGCCATACAGCTGAAAAAGGAGAGAGCAAAAAGGAGTTTAGTAGTGTCAGTAAACATGCTGTTTCTTTATAACCAATACGTGTGAAACTTTCCTTTCAGCTGTATGAAGCGTGTCGCTACCTTGCAGCGAGATGTCATGTGAGTACCTGTTTTAACCTGTACTGGAAACAAACCAAACTAAGTAAAGGATGTACCTTGGGAAGATGAGGTACCTGAGAGACCGTGTAGATGTTTGTGTTCATTACAGTAACAGGTTGACATTTTTAACAGGTGATTTTATTTTGTTTTTTTAACCTTGGGCTTGCTGACTGGAGGGGAATTTGGAGGAGCATTGGCTCGTTGGTCTCAGGGTATGATTCTTGCTTAGGGTGTGAGAGCTCCAGGGTTCAGATCCCAGATGAGCCCTTGTGGTTTTTTGGCATGGACATTTATATTCTTTATTTATAAATAAATATTTATATTTATAAAAACTGGCCACGTGGCCAGGCCCAGAGAGTTGTAGTCAATGGAGTTAAATCCAGATGGTGGCAGGTCACCAGTGATGGAAAACTAACCATGGGGTTAGTTTTGGGGCAAGTGCTGTTCAATATCTTAATTAGTGATTGAGATGAGGGGATAGAGGCTTCCTCAGCAAGTTTGCAGACAACACCAAGTTGGGTTGCAATGTTGATCTGGTTGAGGGTAGGAAGGTCCTTTGCAAAGGGACCTTGACAGGCTGGACCACTTGTCCAAGGTCAATAAAACGAGGTCTAACAAGGCCAAGTGTTGGGTCCTTCACTTTTGTCACAACAACCCCATGCAACGTTACAGACTTGGGGAGCTGTGGCTGGAAAGCTGCTAAGCAGAAAAGGACTGGGGTGGGGCTGGTTGATACCTGGCTGAATATGAGCCAGCAGCGTGCCCAGGTAGCCAAGAAGGCCAAGAGCATCCTGGCTTGTGTCAAGAATAGTATGGCCAGCAAGAGAAGGGAAGTGATCATGCCGCTGAACTTGGCATTGGTGAGACCAAGCCTCGAGTACTGTGTTCAGTTTTGGGCCCCTCACTACAATAAGGACATTGAGCTGCTGGAATGTGTCCAGAGAAGGGCAGCCAAGCTGGTGAAGGGTCTGGAGGACAAACCCTGTGAGGGGAGATTGAGGGAACTGGTAATGTTTATTTCAGAGAAAAGGAGGCTCAGAAGAGAACTTACTGCTCTCTACAACTACCTGAAAGGAGATTGTAGAGAGCTGGGTGTTGGCCTCTTCTCCCAAGTGAACAATGATGGGACTGGAGGAAATGGTGGTGTGAAGTTGCACTGGTGGAGGTTTAGACTAGATATTAGAAATAATTTCTTTACTAAGAGAGTGGTTACACATTGGAACAGGCTGCCCAGGGAAGTGGTGGAGTCACTTTCTTGGAATCTCAAATGTGATTGATAGTTGTATAAATATAATTAGCAGCTTTATACTTCTGTGTAAAATGTGATATGTAAGCAGTAAAATGCAGTACTTTCATAGGAAATTGGAGTCAACTGTTAGATTAAATGTTTGAAATAGAATAATGTGCTTCTTACAGAATAAGATCAATGTATTTTATTAAAACCTGTACTGACTACTTTTAGAAATATATCTGCTTCTGTGACTGCTTAATGCCAAATAATAGATTTTTTTAATACCTGTTAATTCTGTAAATTTTTGTGTATTTCACGTGACTAGTAAAATTGTAATTGTAAAGACATATGTCCAAATAAGACTATGCATGCATGAAAAATCTGCTGATAATCACTCTTTGTGACACTGGGTTTGTTGGTGCTTTATGTACAGATGTTTCAAATCCCAACCTTGTTTTTTTTACATGCACATTTATGCTAGTATGCTGCAAAAGAACATCAACAGGCCCTGGATATTCTTGATATGGAAGAGCCAATCAACAAACGACTTTTTGAAAAGTACTTGAAGGATGAAAGTGGATTGAAAGACTCTGCCACAGACTGGGAGATGTCACAATCCTCTGTAAGTGACATTTTTTAGCAAATAATATAACGGGAAAAAATGTGTAAAGTGATTTAACAGCTGTATGAATCTGAAACTTCATTTAAGCTTTCTTTTTTGGATAAAATAATTTTCAAAAATGCTGATTTGTTCTATTTTCAGTCATGAGAATAGTCACATGTTAGCTCACATGTATGAAAACAACTTGATTTGCAAAAATGAGAAATGCCTTTCAAAAGCTTTTAATAAATTCTTTGCAGAGATTTCACAGGAAGTTCATGATTTAGCATTGTTTTCTTAAAGTCTCTTAGCTTTATGTTGCAATTTCAGTCTTGCAATGTAAACTAACATTTCTTTCAATTGGGCTGCATGTTCTAAGATAACAAAGCAAGTTTGCTTCTCCTCCAGTTATTTTTAATATTTCCTTAATCACTCAAGTGTTTGTCTCAGTGGGTTATTTTTTTAATCACACCTGAAAATTAAATCTTCATTTTGAAGATGAAGTTTTTGAAGGTCAATGAAAAAATTCTTTCTAAGATCCTTTAAAAGGGATTGGTACCACATGTAGGAGGAATATTCCTTACTTCCAGAGATTTGAATTGAGGTCTGTTAGCTGAAACTACAGTGAAGGCAACTGACAAACAGCATTCTTCCTGTAAGACTGAAGTAGCAATATGGGTTAAATCATCTCTGTCAGCTGATTTTGGGTGCTGGTATTACTGGGCTTAGAGGAGAAGAGGGTAAGACTCAGTTACTGCAGTGCACCTGAATGGGAACATTTAAGCTACCAGTGAAACAAAGGAAGAAGTGTTCAGCTTTGGCTGCTCTTTCTTGCTCCCTGTTTCATGGTACTGTGGCCCTGCTTATTGAAATAAACTGGGAAAGTACTTTGACCAAAAAATAATCTGGTCAAAAAAAAATCAACTGCATCAGTCCTTGCCTTCACAAATGTTTGAGAAGCAGGATGCAAGGATGGGCTTGGTTTGCCAAAGGAGAGAACTACTGAACTAGGTACTGCTACAAGAAAATTTTAGATCAACCTCTTTTCTAGGAATGTAGCTTTTTCAAACTTAGTTTGATTACTTTGCACAGACATTAGTTCCACAGTAAGAATGACTGGTCTGAGCTGGTAACAAGATTGCCAGTGTAGCAGCAGCCCCCTGGGTTTCTTTAGTTGTTAATGCAGCTTTCTGGCTGCTGGTGTCTGGACTCCTGAGGGAGGTGGTCTGTCTGGTTACTCTGTTCATATAGATGGGTGATGTGTTAACTTTCTCCAAATAACTTACACTTCTGTGCCCTTCTCAGGGGATTGAACACCCATCTGTGGATTTTTGAAAGTACATGTTAGTTATTGCAGATCTTAGCAAAACTTTAACTATGATAATAATGATCTTTTACTACCTTCATTTTTTGAAGCATCTATGTTTTTAATTGAAAAGGAAGATACACTTTTCTGCTTGAAGTAATTGAGTCCATTGATTTGGCCTTTTTCACCTCTGTTGGGGTGATTCTTGTCTTGCATGGACCATGTGGTTTAACTGTCAACAAAGTAGACAGTTGCCTTTGGAAGTGATAATTGTGAATAGGGGAAGTGATAAGGGGAAGATATACTCAAGATATTGAGTATAAGGGGAACTTAGTATAGTTTACAGCTGTGTATCAGAGAGCTGGATGCCAGAAGTAAAAAAGATAACTGTCCTGCTTATTTCAAACATGTGTTTGTCTGGCAGTAGATATCCTGACAAAGCATTCATTTGATTGTGGGGTTTTTTTATAGATACTAGAGACTATTTATTCAAAAACAGCACTAGAAAACCAGGTTCCATCATACATGAAATGCTTTTTACTTTTCAGGGAGCCCATTTGATTTGTGCTCAAAACCAAATTGCAAACATTGATTCAGTCTTTGACCTCCAGCCCTGCTTTTCCACCAGATCAAGAGCTCTATATGCCTTTTGCGAGGGAAGATCTATGATGCTTTGGATAATAGAACCCTAGCAACATACAGCTACAAAGAAGCCTTGAAGCTCGATGTTTACTGCTTTGAAGCATTTGATCTTTTAACATCTCACCACATGCTCACGGCACAGGAAGGTCTGGATAGCAGTATTTCTCAAATACAAATACATTTTAAGTACTTTTAAAATATGCCTTTTTTCTGGATAAAAGTTAAAGCACTACAACGAGGAACAGTCTTTAAAATGTTAAGAATAGCTGATGTATGAATCACAGGATCATAGAATGGCTAGGGCTGGAAGGAACCTTAAACATCATCTATCTGGTTCCAACCCTCCTGCATGGGTAGGGACACCTCCCACTACACCAGGTTGCTCAAGGCCCCATCCAGCCTGGTCTGGAACATTTCAAGGGAGAGGGCAGCCACAGCTTCCCTGGGCAACTTTCCTTGAAATGAGTAAAAATTATAATTTGCTTAAATTTACATTTAAACTTCATTTTTCAGGCGTGCAGTACTAAGAATTAAAATAAAATAAAGTAACCCACCTGTCCTGTTTGTTAGCTCTGGAAGCTCCCACACTCTGCCCAGCATTTTCTAAACTGCATTTTTCCTCAACTTCCCAGTCTTTGAATCCACAAAACCCTACTGGTGTTTGTTTACTTACAGTAGGCATTATTTAATATGGCATTCTTAGTGATAAAGTTTGACATGTAGACTAAATAAAAATAGTGGTGTGTTATGTCATCTTTGTTAAATTTTATTTGAAAGTGTAGAAGGAAGAATTAAGACTGTAATAATTAATTTCCATATTTAGTAACATTTTCTGTTTTAATGTATTTGTGTTGTTGTAATTTTGGGATAAGTATCATAGAATTCTTTACGTCTCTTATGTTCTTAAAATGTTTGACCTTGCTGTTTCTTCTGTAAAATGATCACCTCCATTATTTTCAATTCACATAGAAAAAGAACTTCTTGAATCTCTACCTCTTAGTAGACAATGTACAGAAGAAGAACAAGAGTTGCTTCACTTTTTATTTGAGAACAAATTGAAAAAGGTAAATTCCAAAACTGACTAAAAAGCTGGAGATTTGATTGAAAGACTTGACTTCAGATGTAAACTTTCTTGGATTCCACTTATTCAGCCCATTGGGATAAATAAGGGCTTTGTAGTTTTGTTTACTTTAAAATTTATGATGTGGTATATACCACTTTTGGGGAGTAGTGTAATAGTTTTGTATAAACTTATTTTCTTGAAATTCTGCTTATTTTTAGCTTTATTTCATGACAAACTTTTAGGTGGAAAGAAGAACATTAATATAGAAACATTATTCCAGACTGTTTTTTCCAAAGATAATGTGAGAGCACTGAAAGCCAGCTTTGTATTGCTCAGTATTCATTTCTGCAACTTACATTTAAGAAGGTGACACTGACAAACATTTTGCATGTTCTTAATCAACTTCCAAGTATGTTATAAAGAACCATCTTATCAAATGCCAGTTTTATGGATTTAAAGCAAAACATTTTAAGCAGCTTGATGCTTCTTAAATATTCTTGTAGAACTAAAAATAGTAATACTTAATGTCATCTGATTTCAGATGGGTTGTTCTTTCACATTTTGTTTCTTTTGTCTTTCAGTATAATAAACCCAGTGAAACTCAGATTCCTGAATCAGTAGATGGTCTCCAGGAAAACCTGGATGTGGTGGTATCCTTAGCTGAAAGACATTATTATAACTGTGATTTTAAAATGTGTTACAAGCTTACTTCAGTGTAAGTATACAAAACAACCTGAAGTTTTTTATTTCATATAGTGAAGCATAGTAGCATATCTGGACTTAGATCATTAAAATATCATTGTTCAGTGCATCAACATATATAACAATTCGATACAAAGTTTAAGGTGTTTAAAAATGTGTAGTTTGTGTCTGGCAATCCAGTATTTTTTTGATGTGTAGCAGAACTGTCCAAAGCAAAACTCCAGTTAATCAGCATTGTGCTGCACTTCCCTTCATCCATCCTCTTCTTCATTCTGGTACCTTCAGTTTTGTGTGTTCTCTACCTACTTGTTTAGCCATCAGAATGAACAGGATTTGGATCAATTCATCAGGCAGTGTGATTCCACTTACTGATTAAAAGTTAGGTTAATTTTGATGTGCAAACTGTTGGGTTTTAGTTTTTAGCCACCCTGGGCATACACACACTGCTTGTCAGGTGGGACAGAACAACAACACTGATTGCTTCTCTGTAAATCTGAACACATAGGTGTGAAGCTATTTTTTCTGCTGGCCTGATAACTGCCTTTTTAAGAAAACTGCATTTGGTGTTTCTGCTGCAGAGGCTCTCAGTAACTAATACTACTAAGTGTAAAATAGAAATTTATTTTTGTTTTATTGTGTTGGCTTTTTGTTTGTTTGTTTTATAGTAGAGCTTTTTCTAAGCTGAAGCAAGCCATCACTATGTAGACTATCCTATGGAGCCCAGTACAGGCAAGATTTTTGGGAAGGATGTGAAGAATGCTGGCAGTTAGGATGAACTTAAACACCTGAGTAAAATCATGATCCTGTTGAAATAAATTGCTTTGGTTAAGTCAATAAAATTATACTGTTGCATATTAGTTTCTGAAACTTGATTGCCACATCTTATCTAACAGGAAGTATCAGAGTGTCTCCTAAGGAGGAGATTAGCATAGATGCTAGAGCTTGGAAATGAGAGGCTGTGAAGTCCATGTGACTTCTAAGACTCTCAGAGAAAAAAAGAGGGAAACTTCCTTTTAAATACTTTGAACTTTTTAAAAATAGCAACCAAATTCTTTAACTATTTCAAGGCATGCTTCTCAGAGAATGGAGTTATAATGCTGTTCTTCTGATTTAAGAGATTTTGTGAATAGTTTTCAAGACTTTTGGGGGGTTTTTTGGTCAGTTTACCAAATGTCAATGCTTACGGAAAGGTCACCTGCCTACAAGCCACGTGCTGCTGCAGTCTGGTGTCTGTGAGACTCCTGCATTTTTAAAATGCAACAGGAAATAAAAATTGAAAACTGAGTTAAATATTTCCCAAGGTTCGTCTCAGAAGGCTGAGGAGTATTGCTTGAAAGTTGCTGCCAAATATATGGAAAAGATGAACAGAAATGTTGTTGCTATTTACTGGTAGAATTTGAAGTGACCTGCAAACAGATGTGTACTGTGTTCTGCTTTTCTGCTTGGATGTTCAGCTTGCTAGAATTTTCTGTTATCCTCTTACTATTAAATTAATAGTATTTTTTCTGGTCTTAAGATAACCATTAACAGCAGAATAAAGGCTATCTTCTAGTCACAAATAGTTTTCCAGTGCCTAAAGTGGTAAGTAACTGAACACTACACACTGTAGCAGCAGCTTGCTTATAAGATATTACAGTTTCCTAAATGTGCATTGCAGATTTTTTGTTTTTTGTTTTTTTTTTTAGAGTAATGGAAAAAGATCCTTTCCATGCAAATTGTTTACCTGTGCATATAGGGACACTTGTGGAACTTAATAAAGCAAATGGTAAGAAACAACATTTAATGAGTCAAAAGAAGCTTTTAAAGCTTCAATTTTAAAAAAGGATTAATTATTCCAATTAACCCCCTTGTATACCATTAAAAAAATTACATACGTTTTTCCACTTACCTGCAGTTTCAAGAAAACAGTGGTAACTGTCAAAGAAGGGAGTTTTGGAGCTGGGAGTGGGGCAGCAAAAAGTAATTGTGCATTCTTTATTCATCCATGATATGAGTGTCACTGTCTTAACCACTGGGCTATGTAGCCAGAAAGTTAGTGAGCTTACACTGCTTCATTTCTACTTGATTTCTGTTCTGAGGTGATCTTCCTTGAGTATCTAGGTGTATTTTGTCTGATCAACAACAAAAAAAAATATATTAATTTAGACTGTAAGGAACTCTTCAGCAGTGTGTATGCCTGGGTAGACTTGCTTTAGCCACATTATACACAACTCTAGAATATTCTTGCTTTCACTGTTGTGAAAGTGTCCTTTTTAGTTCAAAGAAGTTAATAATCCTAGAGCACCTTTGCTGGAATTACAAGAATAGCTTACTTGCAGCATTTTCTTATTTCAGACTTCATATAAACTTCCAAATTAAGTGAGGAGTTTGGATGTCTTCAAAAACAATTGTAAAATACAACTAGGAGCTCATGTCATTTGCAGTCTTTCAAAGGATGCTGTGTAGTATGTACACAAATAGGTCATTAGGTGTATGAATACTTCTCAATGTTTAGTCAATATACTTTTCAGTTACTTCAGTTCAGTTAAGAACACCTGACCTAAATCTTCTGAGCCTGCCTGAGAAGCATTTCCCAAATAAGCTGATACTTTGTAAGCCATATTTGATTTTCTGAAGCCAGGAAGTGATGCAAAGTACACCTTTGATTGATGAGGACAAACTCATCAATTTAAGAGCTCTGTACTCTGAAGAAATATAAATTTTATGCACCATAATGCTATTCCTTTTGAAGTTGCTTACACAATGGAATTGTTATCATGTATCTGATTACTTCTGCTGTTAGAAAATCTGTAGTTATTGTAATAACCAGAATTATTGCTTTTATTAGAAAAAATGTAACTTAGAATGTTTCCAAATAATATAATAAATTATTTGATTTTCTCCTATTTTCAGCGTATTAATGCACAGGATTCTACTTTAAAACTTTTTTTTAGAACTTTTTTTTTCACTTGTGCATTAACAACCTTAGATGTTCTGGATATTTTGTGTAGAAAGCTAAAGCACTTGAAATGCCTGAACATTTTAGCACATTTTAATTTTCTTATTTCTTTCCACTATGTAGAGCTTTTCTATCTTTCTCACAAACTGGTGGACTTGTACCCAAATAATCCTGTAAGTTATTCTAAACCTTCATTACCAGATAGTTTTTTGTTTGTTTGTTGTTTTGTTTTCCTAGATGAAAGCACACAAAAGTTGTAGCAGTCAGTTTGAGCAACAGAATTAAAAACCTGTTTCTGCATGGAGCTAGTAAAAATGGTTCAATCCTTTAATCTTCTGTGCACCAAGGTTCCTTATTAAGCAAAACATGTTCGGTGTGAGGTATTCACTTTGAAAACAAATTCAGACAAACTCTACAGTGATAAATGTATATGCCTCTCTGAGCAACCTTTTCCAAGGCTTGATCACATTCATGATGAAAACTGGTTTCCTTTACTGAGTAGGAACTTCCCATGTTGCAACTTGTCCCCATTTCTTGCCATTCCATCACCACACTGCTGAAGAAGTCTTTCTGTGTCTCCTGTGTTCCCTACCATTAAATAACTGAAGGCAGCAATAAGCTCCGTGAGGCTGAACAAACCCAGTTAGAGACATGCATGTTGGCAGTTATTGCTTGTCTGTAGTATCAAATAATTTTCAAAGCTGACTCTGATTTCAGTGAAAATGTTCCTAATTTCTCTAATTATAACCCATTCCTCTGATTTGTGTTACCTGTAGTGATGTTTCACTAAAAGCAGTGTGGCATATCTAATATGCTATTTTTATTTTAATGTGTAGGTGTCATGGTTTGCAGTAGGATGCTACTATCTCATGGTTGGCCACAAAAATGAGCATGCCAGAAGATATCTCAGGTAATTTATATTTTTTTACAATTTTTCTTAGTGAATCTGTTGTTCACTTGCTAAGTAAATATTTAATGTTCATGATTGTAAGCTCATGAAGTAAACAGACGCCTTCATAAACTGGTTATTACTAATATATGCCTTTTGTTGGCACCCTTTTTTTAGTGGAGCAACTTAGACCTCAACTTTCTAGGTGCTTCAAAAATAATGTAAAGCCTTATATGGAATCTCTTTTGGCCAATCAACTTCCTGTTATGGGCAGGTATAGTTCCTGCATTTGCTCATGCTGGCAAGATAACTATCAATCAATATCAGTCAAGCCCCAGTTCTTAGCTCAAGAACACTCAGGCATTGTCTCAGGTTGAGGTTTCATAATCTTGAAGGAAAGAGAAAATTCTGACGTTTGGGTGTCAGAGAGAAGGCAGACAATGGGGGAAGTTTTTGAAGTGGTTGAAGCTGTCTAGGGTGTAGAATAGGAAGATAAAGATTTTTAATATGTAAAGTTTTATCCCAGAAGATAGAGAACAAACTGTTCTTTAGGCTTGATGATGAGAAATCATGAGTTTAACTGTAACAAACCAGATTTAGATTAAATGTTAAGAAAAAGTGAAGTGTTTAAGGGTAGTTAGTAGTAGTTACAGTAGTTAGAAGACTGACTACATGTGGAACATGTAGGATCTCCATGTAAGAAACCTTTAAGAAAAGACTAGGCATTATCTGTCATGACCTGTTTAGTTATCAATACCCTGAAAATCAATGACTGAAAAAACACCCTGCAGAGCTTTCTGATGTTCTGTCACGTTTGTATTTCTGTAAAGACTTCAGCTTGCAGTAGAGAGGCTTGCGTTGCACTCTCCAGCTCAGGACTTGAGTAACATTTTGTATACTTCTCTGAGGAACAGCAGTGGTTTGCAATGTAACAAATAAATGCTCTTTACCATTAAGGCTAGTGCAACTGTATGGCATAAATTCAACACACAGTTCAATCTACCAATTCACTTGGTATTTTCATACCCTGCTTGTAAAACTAAAGTTTGATAGAATATATTTATTTTGAAATTTATAGCTAGATTTTTTTTTTAATACATTATGAGTCTCCACTAACTTTCTCTGTATTTTGGCCAGTTCACTTATGAAATAGAATCACAGAATAGTTTGGGTTGGAAGGGACCTGAAAGATCATCTAGTTCCGACCCCCCTGAATGGACAGGGACACCTCCCACTGGATCAGGTTGCTCAAGGCCCCATCCAGCCTGGCCTTGAACATTTCTAGGGAGGGGGCAGCCACAACTTCTCTGGGCAATATGTGTCAGTGTCTCACCACCCTCACAGGAAAGAATTTTTTCTTACTATCTAACCTAGATCTGTCTTCTCCAAGTTTTAAAACATTGCCCCTTGTCCTCTCACTACACACCCATGTAAAAAGCCCTACCTTCAGGTATGTTCAGGAAAAGCCACTGAAAGGTCGTCTTGGAGCCTCCTCTTCTCCAGGATGAACAACCCCAATTTCCAGCTGTTT
The DNA here is from genome assembly GCA_038090715.1 of Florisuga fusca. Taxonomy (NCBI): domain Eukaryota; kingdom Metazoa; phylum Chordata; class Aves; order Apodiformes; family Trochilidae; genus Florisuga; species Florisuga fusca. The sequence goes on along the minus strand of JAAWXA010000003.1, from coordinate 21,497,126 downwards.
GTGCTTCTTTTGATGCAGCCCAGGGCACAGTTGGCTTTCTGGGCTGCAGGCACACATGGACGGCTCATGCTAAGCTTCTGGTCCCCCATCATCCCCGGGTCCTTCTCCTCATAGAATATATAATAAATATGTAATTATTTAAGTTCAGTAATATCAAATAATTCCTGCTGTCCATGAACAGCAGTAGAAATAATAGTGAATTCTTGAAAATGTGTGATACCTTGTAGTGCTAAATAGTTTGTTGAGCTTTAGAACTTTGTTTAACGGTGTTTAACCACACTCACTGGTCATTCCAGAACATTATCTTAATAGATACATAGCATTGCCATGGCACATTGTTTGGTAAGTAATTGTCAGAAGCAGATGAAATTTAATTTCAGGTGTGTTTTCTTGTGACGTGCTCTTGTTTTTAGCAAAGCTACTACACTTGAGAGAACATATGGACCTGCATGGATAGCATATGGACACTCATTTGCAGTTGAGAGTGAGCATGACCAGGCAATGGCTGCATACTTCACAGCTGCACAGCTCATGAAAGGGTATGTCAGCAAATGTCATATTCAAAAAACCTAAAATTAAAATAAAAAGTAAATGGGAATTATTCTATAAGTAGCATACAAAATTGATCCGTATCCCTTTAAACAGTAGGAATTCATTTACAATTACCTGGTAGAGACAAAAGGAGAAAAAACCTGGATATTTTGTCATCTGCATTTCACTGGGTAATTTGTACTCAAATGATTGTTGTGACTTTCTTATTTCTTTCAAATTTTATTTCTGAAATCAAGATTTATATTTAGATTAATTATGCTCTACCTGAAAGTTCTCTGAAACTTTGGAATCGTATTTGTTGTACTAGTTCATAAACTGCTGTATAGTAATATATTGAACAGCTGTTTCATTATTTGGAGAAGGTCATAAAATGAGTCGTTGATATCAAACTGTTGTATTTGGTTGTAGTTATTGGTAAATGTAATCCCTTTATGACTACTTTTTCCATATTCCATTTGTAAGCAAAAGATAGAAGGGAAAAAAAAGACCCTCATAACTAACTTAAGCATTAACAAAATAGATGTTATTGCAGAGCAAGATTCAATTCTGTATTGGAGTGCAAATTCTTATGAATATATATAAAGATATAAAGTATTTTAAACAGACCCTTAGTTTAATAGCCCATTTAAATCAGATTTTTTTTACGTGGGTGTACAAAAACATATCCAAACACATTTGGCATTCTTTATAGTTTATGAAGCCATTCCTGCTAAGTGCATCATACTTTTATTTTTTAATAGGTGTCATTTGCCGATGCTCTATATTGGACTGGAATATGGTCTGACCAACAACTCAAAGTTAGCTGAAAGGTTTTTCAGCCAAGCTTTAAGCATTGCACCCGAAGATCCTTTTGTTATGCATGAAGTTGGAGTGGTTGCGTTTCAAAATGGAGAGTAAGCTTGCAAAATGATATTAAATACAATCTTAGACATGGATTATTCTGAAGCACAATTTTCAGATAGACTTAGGAAAGCATTTATATTGTGATATAGAATACAGTTTCTTTTGGTTCTAGCTTAGATGATATGTTCCCTTAATTCTTGCTTTCTGCATTGTTCTTTTTTCAGACTGAATGAGGAAAGTATTTAAATGCTTTAGAAACATGCAGAGACTGAGTATTACAGTGTGTGCCTGTTATTGGGTAGTTCCATGCCTCAGGAAGGCATCTGTCTGCACACACAAGTGTACACATGCTGTAAAGCTTTGTACAGCAAATGATCTTGTCAGCTCAGGAGGTTCCAGATATAGTCTGAAAAAACCTAACAGATGCAATAACTGTTTGGTGAATATCCTTGGTTTGCTTCTGATTTTTTAACTTTGTCTGGTTAGCTTTTAGGAGTGTATGAAAAATATATCCAATGTAAATTACTGATTTTTACATCTAACTTCATTCATATAATGAAATAATGTCAAAGAACTGTTACTTGTAATACAGTTTTCTCATACTGCTAATGAAAGCTTCACTAATTTAATATTCCTTTTCCCCCACCCCCTCAATTCTTAGCTGGAAAACTGCAGAAAAGTGGTTTCTTGATGCACTGGAAAAAATCAAAGCTATTGGAAATGAGGTATTTTTCCTAATAACATGCACAATCAAGCTCCAGAAAATTCAGGTTGTATTGGTATCATCTCCAGAGGTACAGGAAAAGGCCAAAAGTGTGATTCTGTATGAAATTAAGAGAAAATGAACATTGGAGAATGGGAAAATGAACATTGGAGAATGGGAGAATGGAGTCCAGATCTCATTCTCAGCCTTGGGTCTTAGTAGACCAATGGTTCTTGACCTAAAGGTGGAACTGGGTACCACATGTGAAGATGGTTTCTGCCACCTTAATTGTTAGTCATTTCTTGAATGGCTTCCACTCTCCTTTGGACACAATCCCATAGGTATGGATTTGTTTTCTTCCTATCAGATAGAGCCAGTGTGTGGGAATGGGCCCAGGGATGCTTAACTAACTTCTGAAAACTACCCACTAATCAAAATGTGTCAGGAGATGTGCTTACAGTTCTCATGCTGTTAGTCAAAAGTCAGCACACAAGAGAGTTTCTACCTCCTGGTAGTACTCTTTGTTTTATTTGTGTCATCATCTTGTCTAAAGAAACACATTGTACTAGAGTAACTTAGGATGCCTTAATGAAAGCATTACCACCTTGTGACAGGCTTCTTGTGAATTTCAAGATGAACTTTGGGGTTTTTTTAGCTAAATTAATGAGGGTGCCACCTCACGCTGCTATAATTGTTAACATGGTGTCTCCTATCAATAGAATGTAATTGCTTCTAGAACAAAGTAAGCTTTCTGTAAAGTAGAATGCACTGAAAAAACTGAAACCTTCATGTGGACAAGACATATTTACTAAAACAAACTGCACAGCTACTAATTTGTATGCTCACCAATATATAAGTAGGGTTGTTTAACTGTAAACAGTTAAAGTTGTACTGTCCACATGAATGTCACAGATTTTGTAGATGAGGCTTCAGTTCATGCTTATGGCCAAATTCCTCTGTGTATCTATAAACACATGAATGGAAATTCAAAATCAGAGTGGGAAACACCTGAAATAACTAGAGGTACAGAGGTATGCTTACATTGTTTTAAATCACAAATTCACAATGTATTAGAGTCCAAATTATTTTTAATACCAGAAAAACATGTTTCCAGGATTTTGTTGGCTCAGGTTGCCTTCTGTGTTCCTTGTTAATGAGCTAGTTTATTTACAGCAGATAGACTATGAAGAAGACAGTACAAAGAACTTAATGATTATTTTATAGACAGACATAATTTGGGGGTGCGGTGCTCCTAGGCTGAAAGACTTGATGTGATTTTTAAGTAGAAAACAAATCTGGTTTGTAGCAAAGTTTTACTGTCACAAAGGTTTACTATCACCAACCCTGTCAAGAAATTTTAATTAGTTTTGAAAAATGGAAAATTAGAAAAATCAGTTATTGCATTAAGTTTTTGAGCATAAATATGTGTTCTGAAAAGAACTGAAAATGTTTGTCATATTTTTCTCAGTGATGAATGGATTGCCTAGTGCACCGTTTTTTTCCAAAGTAGACAAATGTAGTTACAATCTGTAGTTGTTTGAATTGTTGCATTATTTTGCAGGTAACAGTTGATAAGTGGGAGCCTTTATTGAACAACCTGGGACATGTCTGCAGAAAACTCAAGTAAGGAGGGAGTACTGAAACTACATTTAGCTGGAACACTGCACAAATGTGTTTTCTCTAGACCTGATTACCATTTATATTATGTACCACATGAGAGCAATGTAGAAGATTCTAAGAACAGTATTCCTTAAATCAGCTAGTGAATATAAATACACTAATCACCCCTTACTTTCAGTTTACTACCCACAAGTTAAAATACTTCATGTGAAAGCCTTTCCTTAACTATTGATTCTTGTTAGAAGTTTGGTTGTACACTTTTAGACCCTCTTATGGGTCTGGATTATAACTGGCTGCTGTCCCAGTCCTGATATACTTGAATATGTCCACTGATTTAAGTAACAGTAGTTCTGTGATGATTAATTGCTTGGATCAGTGCCTTATGGTTATTTTTCATCAACACAACACTAAAATACTACTTTGGGCTTTTGAGAACCGGGATTTTCATTCTAGGAAGAGAAAAGGAAAGTGCCAAGCACATACACAGCTTTGACACTTTTAATATCAGGAAATACTTTCTCATTAGTTAGCATAATCTGATTTTAACCAGTGTTGTCTTGTATTTAATTAGAACTGTATCTTTTTTTTTTTTTTAGGGTCATGATTTTAATTGCTCAATTGGTGTATACTATAATTTTTGTTTCAAAGCTGCTAATAAGAATGTGATTATGGTAGATACAAGTTTTACTTCTGCTTTGGCTTTGGTAGTAATTGCTTTGTGCTTGAATTGCCAATTAGTCTTCATTTTCATTATGAAATAGAGATGTATAATAGTTACCCTGGAATCTGTTCATGAGTGTAATTGCAGAGTTTTTTCAAGTACTTGTTTCAGTTATAATGTCAAATTTGGATTTTTTAAAATAAATTGGTAACTGCTTACATCACATTTATGTTCAGAAAGCCAACCTACTGTATTTCTACATCTTTGTAAATCATCTTTCATGAAAATTAAGTTGGAAGTTAAGGCACATTTACATATGGTTTGACATCTTAGAATTTTTGCATGACTTAATTTACTAGCATGCATAATACTTGCTATTTTGGAAAAAACTACTGTATGTACATCTACTCATTAGCAATATGTGGTTGAAATTTGAAAGCAGGATATTAAAATACAGTGGTAGTTAATTGGATAGGTAAATACTATGGCTGAAAATAAAATTTGAATCATGGGAAATTTCCTGCAGCAAACAAATAGCTGCATAATTTTTCTGCCTTAATTGTTACTTAATGCCCTCTAATGACTTCATGTGTTATTGTTTGCATAATTTCTTTATAACTATAGACATCAAACTTTCTGTAAATAGATAACTGCTATATTATTTTTAATAACTTGGTAAAAGGCTGTCAAATGTGACGATTAGTTTCTCAGAGTAAAGTCATAATGTACTTTTATTTTTTGTTTTTTTAAATAAAGACTGCATTAAGCAGTCTAATTAATGAATAATTTTAAAAGAAAGGGTGGCTAGAATTTGAAAGAAATCATGGACAAAATGTAAATCTTTTTTTCTGATAGAGACAAAATGGAAATAGCAAAAAGTACCAGTGTATGCAGCACTTCAGGGCTGTGAAAGCCAGGTGAACTTTCCTCACTTTGAACAATGGCTGATTTAGTCTCCTACTGCTCTTTCCCTTCCCTGGGGAAGAAAATGAAAGCTAAAGAAAGCTAATGTTACAATGAGCAGCATTAAACATATAAAGCAATTTACCATATCAAATTGCAAAGATCATCTCCAAATGGGGCCTAGCTTTAGGCAGCTGTTGTCCTGGCATAAGGAGAACAATGATTTCTCAATTACATTGATGAAGGAAACTGTCAATATTCATGAGTCTTTTGTGCATTCTCTTATGTTCAGAATATGAAACTATAATGTTTGAGTTCTTACAGGACTTCATGCTACTGAACTCAGGAAGGAATCAATATAACACTATAAGAACACCTTTCACTGAAGCTTACTAATAGATTTTCTGTATTTAATCTCAACAGGAAATATGAAGAAGCTCTGGAATACCATCGGCAGGCACTAGTATTAATTCCTCAAAATGCTTCTACTTACTCTGCCATTGGCTACATACACAGTCTCATGGGGAATTTTGAAAGTGCAATCGATTATTTTCATACGGTATGTAACTGGCTCAAATTAATGTGGTGGTCATAGATGCTGTTAATTACTGTTTCATGCTGGCTTGGTTTTGGAACCAAGAACCAGCATTTTATCCAGCACCCAAATTAGTGCTTATTTTATGATCTTGGTTGTTGTTTTTTTTTTCAATCTTCTTAAGTTTTCTGTTGATTAGGCAAAAATTTGCCACTTAGTGAAATCTAATGCTTGGATCCTTCGCTGCTATAGATTATTGGATATTATAATTGTTAATTACATTTTACTTATGTAAACTTCTCATGCAGCTGAAATTACGGAAAATACTTCTAGCCTTTGCCCTGAAGTAGACATTTTACAGCAAATTCAATTTTTAAAGACATGCTGTTTTCTGTTATCTCATTTACTATTTGATACTTTTATGTTATTAGTGCAGGACAGTTTTGGAGATACCACATTTTCATGGGATAACAATGAATTTTCCTCAGCTGAATTTTCAGCATTTAAGTTGAATTCAGATGCTGTTCTATTTACCTAGAAGCTTGTATTGCTTTATTTAGTTGTAATTACTTTAAGTGTGTCTCAGTCTATTTTGTTATAGATTATAGCTTAGCTATACAAAATTAACTTCCTAATACATTTTACAGTCGTTATACTTAATGATTTATGAATGAGTCTCTGCATGTATACTGTTTCCTTGTTTTGTTTTTGTGATTTGCTTGCTTGCTACTTCAGCCAGTTCACATGCAGGTATCTTGGTTATGCAGTGTTTTGCTTTACAGTGGAGACTATGCTTTAATAGCACTGTTGAACAACACAACAATGAACTTGGAACCATTGCAGACTGAAGATGTAAATGGTGCTGCTTGCTTGCTGCTAAATACTTCTTACTGTTTCGTGTTTTTTTTTATTTTAAATAGGCCCTTGGTCTTAGGAGGGATGACACATTTTCAGTCACAATGCTTGGACATTGCATAGAAATGTATATTGGTGATTCTGAAGCCTACATTGGTAAGTCTTTCACTTACATGACTCATTGAGTCTTTGAGAGGAGTCTTACTTGAATAGCAAGAGACTGTCTCCCATTACCTAGTTAACTGACAGAGCAGAGTATGGTTTGATTTGGTTTGGTTTTTTGTTCTACTTTGGGTTTTTTAATGGCTGAGACTGAACTTATCAGGTGATCACTGGGTTTTTAAAGCATTACCACAGTAAATTCTTACCAGTATAACGAAACACTTTGCCATTGGAGGTGGTGGAAATTTATTTCATAGAAAACACTGATCTGTGTCAGTTCCTAAACCAAAGGAAAGAGGGGAAAAATAGAAGGATGGAGTTAGAAACTCAGAGGACTTGATTTCATTTCATGCTGCTGTAGAGAGATACGGGCATTTGACATGCGTTTCCAGCATTTCAAAACTGCTCCATGGAGACAGCATAAACTCTTCTGCCTCCAAAAATAGAGCTTGGTATATGGTAAAAAAACCCCAACCCTTTGTAAAAATAATACATCCTATTGCCATAGTCTGAAATACTCCATGGAGACAGCATAAATTCTGCCTCCAAAAATAGAGCTTGGTATATGGTAAAAAACACCACTTCATAAAAATAAAATATCCTGTTGCCATAGTCTGAAATATTCCATGAAAGCTTTCTGCCCTCCAAAAAAAACCCTTACAGTGACATTTCTGCTTCATTGAACTTGGTGATTTATCTGTAATGAACAGGGTTGATGTCCTGTCAAGCATGTCAATGAGGCTGAAGCCAGTAAAAGCCATCTGTGTACTCTGTTGCTTTTCCTGTGGATTTTTCACCCAATTTTGAAGCAGATGTTTCTTCTTAATATTGTCTAAATAACCATATGTAGGTGGTTCACACATCTGGAAGAACCATGCAGCTGTGTGATACACATTAATGCAAACCATGCTGTGTGTAACTTAACAACATCAACAAAAAAAAGCCTCTTAACCAAACTGGGGAGGGAATTAGCAATTACTTCTAAAAACAGACTTTTGAGTCTGAGTTCTATGTCTTGAATTGTACTTTTATCAAAAAGGAGACTGCTAGATTTTTTCAGAACAACTCTGTTGAACTTTAGTCACTAAGCAGCAACAGCTCCCTGTCAGTCTGAAGGCAGAGGGTCATAGTAGTTTCTGGATGATAGTTTCTTTGAGATCCTTTTTTGGGAGTGTTCACTTGAAACAAAGTAATGGTTTTACTGTTTTCCTAGGAACAGAGATCAAAGACAAATTAAGATGTTATGACTTTGACGTACACACAATGAAGACATTAAAGAACATAATTTCACCTCCCTGGGATTTCAGAGAATTCGACATAGAAAGACAAACTTTGGATGAAAGTGGCATTGTAACATTAGAGACCTCACATCAAAGGAAAAGTACAGATACCAGTCGCCCACTAGAAGAAACTTTTGAGATTGAAATGAATGAAAGTGATATGATGTTAGAGACATCAATGTCAGACCATAGTACGTGACCAGACCTACTGGCAGAGAGGTCATTTTGTCCAAGTGTAATAATATGTTTGGTTTAGCATTTTTGTTATGGTGTTATACTTTCAAGATTTTGCTATTTTTATATGAATTCAAACTCTGTACTTAAGACCAGAAAAATAATGCTTGCCTTAAGGATGATTTAAAAGTATACATGATGGACTATTTCTACCGAACTAATCACACATGATGAAGTAAAAAATAAATTCACTTTTTTTTTTTTTAATTGTTTACTGATCCATGTGTCTGCCATCACTAAGACTGTGAAGGTTTGAAAATAGTACTTAACATTTTTAGCATTGTTAAATTGAATAGCCGGTCTAATATTGTATCATTGTGGCTTCTGAGTTGTCATTCTGCCTGTGAGGAATGTTTTATTAGTAAATCTACCCCCCCCAAAAAAAAATCCATGAAGTTTTATACTTAACTACTTCATTAATTCCTTTAAGGAAGAATTTGTATGGTTTTCCATCATTTGACTCTAATTTTAGACGTACATTAAATGGATGACAAAGCATGCTACTTTGTTATACTTTATTCATTTCAGTTCATCACTGTATTCATATTGTATTACTGAAAGATCATTTAAGAACTGTTTTTGGTAAGCTGACTAGACAACAACCTTGAATGTTGTAAATGTGAAGATATATCAGTATTTCTTGCAACTAGTGTTACAGTAAGATTGTAAGCCACAGTGCACTACTGTAGGGGACCACAGTCATTCTCTTTACACATAGTTATGTCAGTGCCAAGGAGTAACTGAATAATACACATTTTTTACAAGTCTGGAAAGTGTGGTATTTTTTAATGGTTTTGGTTCACCAAAAAATGAAGAGGTAAAGCGTATGCCTCTAAAACAGAAGCAGGGATTTCTCCACTGAACACGACATGTCTGTTTGCCTTCATAGCATGAATGTTGAACATATTTTGTCTAAATTTTTCCCTTCTCTTCTTGCTTTTTCCACATTTGTCACTGTGTCGGGCCAGAAATTAAAAACGTAACACTACAAGCTGTCATAGTATTTTCTTCTGTGACTTGAGCTAAGTTTTGGCATTTTATGTTTAGAACAGATTTCCTGAAGTTCAGCAGTCCAGACTTTAGTGTTAAGTACATCAGATCAAGAACTAGAAATTTTTCTGTAGACAAATATTTCTTACAAAGTACAAAAACTATTTTTTTTTTTTAAGCCAACAAAATTAAATCATTGGTCTAAAATGTAATTTCTACACTGGATCACAGTACGTGTGAACATTTCAAAATGTGTTTTCAATTACACGTTTAGCATAAAGCATGTATGTTTAGTTATCATGATCTAATGTTCATCTACTTTACCGTGGCAAAGTATACAAAATCCCTAACATTACTGTGATTCATGAATTTCCTTTTTAGGCACTTTATGTAACTAAGAGGAAACAAGGGCTGAATCCAAGTACCTGTATTTAAACATTGCTGTCATTTTTGCTTTCCAGCAGTCCATCTTTTTTCATTTATATTTTTACCTTAGAAAATGTTTACTTTTAATTTTGCCAATGAATGGATATCAAAGGATGGGCTGATACTGTAAATGTTGAGTTGTGGGGTTTTTTTTTTCTTTTTTAATGTTGTGTAGTTTTGCATAAACTGGAAAATATAAACCACCGCTACTTCTCCCACTACATCTGTCTGGTGGCTCATTGAGTTCTCGGTGGCCAGGCTCTGAATCCTAAGGAACAGACACTAAGTAGAGACCATTACTTAGAAGGAATTGCTAGGTGAGAAGGCCTTAATTTATATGTGGATTCTCATCAGCCAGTCAGGTACCTCCTGGTGAATCAAAATGCTAATTTTCCTTTTTCCTTATTTGCTTATGGTGTTACTCAGCCAGTATTATTTTTTTCCCCATAACTGACTATCTTGTCATACTTTTGGCTCTTTTCCTGATAGTGCTCTCATGAATCCCCATCTGGAGCAGAAGACTGCAGCACAGCCATGCAGGTCACATACATAGCTTGAGTCCAAGGTACTGTCTGTTTTCCACATGTCCATGCATTACTAAATGTGAACTCAGATTCTAGACACACATGGACTTTTAAAATACAGGGGTATAAGGTGTGGAAAAGCTAGGGGAAGAATTTGTGTTTTAACAGCAATTGCACACGCTGTTTTCCTCTGTGCTGGCTTTCCTACCAACGTTGCCATAGCCTTGTAGAGAAGTTTGGTTCCATCTCAGTGCCAGTGGGAACTGTGCTGTGGCACTGCCTAGGGAATGATGGATGCTCATGTTACCATTCCTTGTATCACAACACATGGATCTGAATATGTGTCCTGTTCAGAATTCATAGAATCAGTATGGTTTGGGTTGGAAGAGACCTTGAAGATCATCTAGTTCCAACCCCCCTGCTATGGGTAGGCTTCCCCTCAGACCAGGTTGCTTCAAGCCCCATCCAACCTGGCCTTGAACACTTCCAGGAAGGGGGCAGCCACAACTTCTCTGGGAAACCTGTGCCAGGGTCTTACCACCCTTGCCACAAAGAAAGAATTTCTTCCTAATGTCTAATCTACATCTGCCCTCTTCCAGTTTAAAGCCATTACTCCTTGTCCTACTGTTTCATGCCCTTGTAAAAAGTCCCTCCTGAGCTTTCTGTAGCCCCTTCAGGTACTGCAAGGCTGCTGTAAGATCCCCCTGGAGCTTTCTCTCCAGGCTGAATGACCCCAACTTTCTCAGCTTCTCTTCATAGGAGAGATGCTCCAGCATCTTCGTGGCCCTCCTCTGGACTCATTCCGATACCTCCATGTCTTTCCAGTGTTGAGGCCTCCAGAATTGGACACAGTACTCCAGATGGGGTATCATGAGAACAAAGTAGACATTTAAAATGTGATTGAAAATGTTTTACTTCATAGTTCTAAAGTACTTCACCTGAAGTTGCATATTCTCCAGAGAATGGAATGAGCCATGATTTTTAAGTGCTGAAGTCTTTCTCCAGGCAGAGTATGGGGAAAAATTAATCATTCAGGAATCATATATATCTCCTTTCCAGGATCAAGTTTTTTTACTTCAATGTGGCTGGCTAAAAAGTTCAGAGGGTTCTCTTTTCTTTTGGTATCTGGTAGTTTCTGTGTGGATCAGTAGAATTACTATGTTTGAGGTAAACTGGAGATTTTTTTTTCTGGGCACACTAGAAGACTCCAGTTAACACACTTAAGGAGTGTGTCTCAACAGCTACTGCATTAAGCAAGTCTCATCCTTTAAAGGATCTCCTGGTAGTTAGTTTTACATCTATACTTAGTATCCTGAATTATAACGTGCAAGACCATTGCATGGGTAAAGTGACAGCAAAGGCTTGTTGCTGCCCACAGAGCAGCCAGGAGGCTGCTCAGATTGCCAAGAGGTTCTCAAAGAGCTGAATTTCTTTTTCTCTGTAACATGATCTTTGGTTTTTTCTTTATCCAGCACTGGTAAATGGGATTGTTTTTCTAGTAAGACATTGTGGCAATTTCTATGTGGAATTTGGCAAAAAAAGTGTCCTAGCAAATCAGGCCTTTGGTCTGTTGTCAGGCATGGATATAAGCCTTGGGTTATTTCATTTTTTCTATCCTACTACTATTTTCACTGACAAAATAGTTTAAGAGATTAATAAAAGTATTTCCTTCTTCACTCTCCAGTTACAATCTGATGATCTGTTGCCTCTGATAACAATACTGGTTTACAGCATTCCTGCCCGCCCATAAGAATCTACTTATGCCTGTGCTTGTTCTTCAGTTGCAGTAATACAAATGTTTGTGGCACTTAAAAATCCTTTCTCCATCTGATTAATTCTTGGGTTAAAAGACAGCAAACCACTGAATTAATCAGATGGAGAATGTGGCAGTGTGGAGTGAGAAGAAACATGGAATAGCAATCGTGACACTGTGCCCTTGACGGTATTTTGGGGTTTTGGCTGGCTTTTGCTGGCCTTCATTTAGTGGAATAAAAGTTACCCAGAAAGAAATGTATGCAAAGTGTCCTAGATTGTGAATGTTTTTTTCTGGTCATCAGAGGAATTTGTGAAGTGACTGACTTGGCTTGGCTCCCAGCCCTTTAGGCAGCTACAATTAGGCTAGAGCTTGTGAGCTGGTTGATGATGTCTGCCTCTCAGACAGGACTTTAGGGAAAGTTTCTTTCTCCTCCTTTCTCTTCTGTTTAGTCTTTTTATCTGCTCTTGCTCTGTCCAAATCCTTGTCTTTGCACCGGCAACTCCCACTGTGCTCTAGTATTCTGCACTTGCCAATATCTGTTCTGCTCCAGTCCTGCTCTTGACTGGACTCTGCTTCCTAGATAGTGCTTGGTGCCTTTCTGGGTTATTCTGACATTCTGATTTTNGGTGTGAGGTGTGAGGTGTCGGGGTGTCCGGGGGTGCGGGCGGAGGAGCGTGGCGCAGGTGTCCGGCGGGACTCGCGTCGGGTGTCTGGAGGCTCCGGTGCTGACACAGACACAGGTGTTTCTCCATCTGCAGAATGAAGGTGTTTTATTCACTTCAGTGTTTTGAGCTCCCCAGCAGCAGCAGCAGCGCTGCACAGTGGCGTTCTTTTTTCACCTTTTCGTTCTTCAGAAAGGAAGATGGGCTCTTGCTGTGGCCAGGCGGCTCCTGCCGAGGGCACTTCTCTCGCCCTGGCTTTATTCGGGCGCTTCTCAAAGAATACTTTCATGTAGAGTACCGTGACATTCGATTTATTACCGTTTTCTAAATTGGAAAACCGGAGCACTGGATAATGCTAGCTTAAGTCAGGTTCATTTAAATTCAGGTGTTGGCAGGAAATGGAATATCTGAAGCTTGATGGCCATTTTAATGTTTTTTGTGCTGGCGTCATTCTGTCCCAAAGGTATCTGTATGTTTTCCTGGCCTCTGTTGTCAGCCAGTTTACCTGAGTGTGGTGGATTGGCTTTGGGTGGCTGCCAGAGCCCTCTCCAGCAGCTCTTCTCAGTCTGTCTTCATCGTGACAGAGGGACAAAATAGGATGAAAAAAATTCATGGTAAAGACAGGGAGATCGCTTCCAAGTTGCCATCACAGGCAAAACATACCGAGCTTGGATGCAATTAATATGCTTTCTTGCTAATTAAAGAAAAGTAAAATGGTGAAAAAACAAAGATTAAAACTAAAACATCTTCTCCCTCTTCCCTCCCAGGCACCAGCTCCCCTGTGCCCGAGCAGTGGAGGAGAGTGAGGAATTGGGGTTGCAGACAGGGCAGCTGCTCTCTACTGCTCCTTCCTCCTCATGCTCTTCCCCTGCTTCACCGTGGGTCCCTCACAGGGGATGCAGTCAGTCCTGCATGAGCTGCTTTAGTGGGGATCTCTCCCACACACTGCAGTTGTTCATGAACTGCTGCAGCATGGATCTTCTCAGTGGGATTCAGTCCTACAGGATAAACCTCCTCCAGGGTGGGCTTTTCTCCATGGCTGCAAGTCCTGACAGAAAATCTGTTCTGCACAGGCTGCACCTCCCTTTAGGGCACCTCCACCTGCTGTGGCATGGGGAGCCCCATAGGCTACAGGTGCCAGTCTGCTCCACAATGGGGTACAGCCTGGTTTACCATGGTCTCCACCAGGGGAATATCTGCTCTGAGGCTTGGAGCACCTCTTCCCCTCCTTCATCTCTCACTTTAGTGTCTACACAGCTGTTTCCCTCACTTTTCCCCCCTCACTGCTGTGCAGCCTTTTCTGTCCTTTCTTAAATAAGTTTTCCCCAAGGTGCCATCATCGTGGCTGTCAGGAGTTCAGCTGTGCCCTGGGGTGGGTCTGTCAGAGGCAGCTGTTCCAGCACAGGGTAGCCCCGGCTGCTTCTTCCCCTGCAGCCCTCCATTGCCACCACCCGGACACATTACCCTCATACTCGAAGATACTATTGTAATAAGAGACTTTAAAGTTAGTTTAAATAATTTTAAAAGAGATACTTCAAAATTTTTGTGTAGTCAATATCTGTTTTTTTGGCTGTTGGTTAATATCTCTTGCTGCCTGTTAAATTGGAGTGGTTCTCAAGCACTGCAGAATATTTCAGTCACCCTATGATTGTACAATGTTAGCAGAAACTGAGACAGGGAAAGTGTTCCATCTGTCAGCAAGGCCAAGAAGATAAATCACTAGGATCCTCACAATTAAAGTTCCCAATTTAAGGAAGAGCTTTTAAAGAGGAGTAGTATTATTTGTTCAGTCTCTTCCTACAGTATTTAAATAAAAAATAAATCTCCGTTTTCTTCTATATGTGCAGGTAGTTAGTTTTACATCTATACTTAGTATCCTGAATTATAACGTGCAAGACCATTGCATGGGTAAAGTGACAGCAAAGGCTTGTTGCTGCCCACAGAGCAGCCAGGAGGCTGCTCAGATTGCCAAGAGGTTCTCAAAGAACTGAATTTCTTTTTCTCTGTAACATGATCTTTGGTTTTTTCTTTATCCAGCACTGGTAAATGGGATTGTTTTTCTAGTAAGACATTGTGGCAATTTCTCTGTGGAATTTGGCAAAAAAAGTGTCCTAGCAAATCAGGCCTTTGGTCTGTTGTCAGGCATGGATATAATCCTTGGGTTATTTCATTTTTTCTATGCTACTACTATTTTCACTGACAAAATAGTTTAAAAGATTAATAAAAGTTAGTATTTCCTTCTTCACTCTCCAGTTACAATCTGATGGTCTGTTTCCTCTGATAACAATACTGGTTTATGGCATTCCTGCCCGCCCATATGAATCTACTTATGCCTGTGCTTGTTCTTCAGTTGCAGTAATACAAATGTTTGTGGCACTTAAAAATCCTTTCTCTAACTGATCAATTCTTGGGTTAAAAGACAGCAAACCACTGCTGAGCTAGAGTGGTCAGTGTGGCAGTGTGGAGTGAGAAGAAACATGGAATAGCAATCGTGACACTGTGCCCTTGAAGGTATTTTGGGGTTTTGGCTGGATTTTGCTGGCCTTCATTTAGTGGAATAAAAGTTACCCAGAAAGAAATGTATGCAAAGTGTCCTAGATTGTGAATGTTTTTTTCTGGTCATCAGAGGAATTTGTGAAGTGACTGACTTGGCTTGGCTCCCAGCCCTTTAGGCAGCTACAATTAGGCTAGAGCTTGTGAGCTGGTTGATGATGTCTGCCTCTCAGACAGGACTTGAGGGAAAGTTTCTTTCTCCTCCTTTCTCTTCTGTTTAGTCTTTTTATCTGCTCTTGCTCTGTCCAAATCCTTGTCTTTGCACCAGCAACTCCCACTGTGCTCTAGTATTCTGCACTTGCCAATACGTGTTCTGCTCCAGTCCTGCTCTTGACTGGACTCTGCTTCCTAGATAGTGCTTGGTGCCTTTCTGGGTTATTCTGACATTCTGATTTTCACCCTGGTTCTAGTTAAACTGATTATTGTCCTTGCCCTCATGAGGTCTTTGGTTATTAATTTTTACTTTTTACTCCAAGTCATTGGTGTCACTTGAGTAAAAAGTCCACTTTTTATAAAAGTCCACATTGGCCACTGAGTAAAAAGGGGCCAGGACTTCATTGGGTTGAGCATCTACCCACATGATCCCAAAAGGGACATCATTACCCTGTCACATAACCTGGTCTGTTGCAAGGGTCAATCTTGTTCCTGAGTGGGGTGACCTGTCTGTTGCCTTAAATGTTTCTAGAATAGGTTTCAAAACCAAAATATATTTCTGTTGCCAATAGCTCCAGCAATTTCTTCCCAGGTACTATTGCCTGAAAGTTTTGAAGATTTGGTTGCAGGCACTGCTCTTCCAAGTTGACAGGGTGCTCCCTGCAGACCCCAGACTTGTGAGCAGACACAAGTAACAAGTTACATACAGCCTTTTCCCCCCCCCTGTTTTTTCCCCAGGACCTGGCTAACTTTTAGTCCCTGCATGCAAAGGCTCTGGGTGGCATGTCCCCCAGGTGGCTGTGACTATCCTGCTGGAGGGGACAGAGGCAAGGCCAGGGCAGAGGGAGGCCTGGGCCACCGGGCACCCACGGGTCTAAGCTGGAGCTACCAGAGGAGGGAAATGGGACACATTTCTCTGTCCTCTCCTGCCCAGGAGCACGGTGGGCGGCCTCTGGGGTCCCTGAATTTATATTGTTTGCCTGAGTATTGCAGCGTTTCAAAAATTAAAGGGGGCCTGGAGAGAAGACGGGGACAAACTTTTCAGCAGAGCCCACAATGATAGGACAAGTGGTGATGCTTTTCAGTTCAAAGAGGGTAGATTTAGACTGGATAAATGGAAGAAATTCCCTATGATGAAGGTGGTGGGACGCTGGCACACACTTCCCAGAGGGGTGGCATAAGCCCCATCCTTGGAAACATTCCAGACCAGGTGGGAGAGAGCTCTGAGCAACATGATTGAAGATGGAGAAACGGACATTAAAGATGTCCTTGCCGGTGGCAGGGGGGCTGGACCAGGCGAACTATAAAAGCCCCTTCCAACCCCAACCATCCTGCGAGTCTACCAAAGCCCCGGGGTAGGATGGCTCCCACGCCCCCACCCCGACCTTCGGCCGCTGAGAGGGGCTTCTCCCCCTACCACCNGCTGACTCTTGGGGCGCTGAGGGGGGTGAGGTGGGATGGGGAAGTGCCCCCTCTCCCCCCAGGCTGGGGCGAGGGGGAGGGTGTGAGGTGTCGGGGTGTCCGGGGGTGCGGGCGGAGGAGCGTGGCGCAGGTGTCCGGCGGGACTCGCGTCGGGTGTCTGGAGGCTCCGGTGCTGACACAGACACAGGTGTTTCTCCATCTGCAGAATGAAGGTGTTTTATTCACTTCAGTGTTTTGAGCTCCCCAGCAGCAGCAGCAGCGCTGCACAGTGGCGTTCTTTTTTCACCTTTTCGTTCTTCAGAAAGGAAGATGGGCTCTTGCTGTGGCCAGGCGGCTCCTGCCGAGGGCACTTCTCTCGCCCTGGCTTTATTCGGGCGCTTCTCAAAGAATACTTTTATGTAGAGTATCGTGACATTCGATTTATTACCGTTTTCTAAATTGGAAAACCGGAGCACTGGATAATGCTAGCTTAAGTCAGGTTCATTTAAATTCAGGTGTTGGCAGGAAATGGAATATCTGAAGCTTGATGGCCATTTTAATGTTTTTTGTGCTGGCGTCATTCTGTCCCAAAGGTATCTGTATGTTTTCCTGGCCTCTGTTGTCAGCCAGTTTACCTGAGTGTGGTGGATTGGCTTTGGGTGGCTGCCAGAGCCCTCTCCAGCTGCTCTTCTCAGTCTTTCTTCATCATGACAGTGGGATGAAATAGGATGAAAAAAATTCATGGTAAAGACAGGGAGATCGCTTCCAAGTTGCCATCACAGGCAAAACATACCGAGCTTGGATGCAATTAATATGCTTTCTTGCTAATTAAAGAAAAGTAAAATGGTGAAAAAACAAAGATTAAAACTAAAACATCTTCTCCCTCTTCCCTCCCAGGCACCAGCTCCCCTGTGCCCGAGCAGTGGAGGAGAGTGAGGAATTGGGGTTGCAGACAGGGCAGCTGCTCTCTACTGCTCCTTCCTCCTCATGCTCTTCCCCTGCTTCACCGTGGGTCCCTCACAGGGGATGCAGTCAGTCCTGCATGAGCTGCTTTAGTGGGGATCTCTCCCACACACTGCAGTTGTTCATGAACTGCTGCAGCATGGATCTTCTCAGTGGGATTCAGTCCTACAGGATAAACCTCCTCCAGGGTGGGCTTTTCTCCATGGCTGCAAGTCCTGACAGAAAATCTGTTCTGCACAGGCTGCACCTCCCTTTAGGGCACCTCCACCTGCTGTGGCATGGGGAGCCCCATAGGCTACAGGTGCCAGTCTGCTCCACAATGGGGTACAGCCTGGTTTACCATGGTCTCCACCAGGGGAATATCTGCTCTGAGGCTTGGAGCACCTCTTCCCCTCCTTCATCTCTCACTTTAGTGTCTACACAGCTGTTTCCCTCACTTTTCCCCCCTCACTGCTATGCAGCCTTTTCTGTCCTTTCTTAAATAAGCTTTCCCCAAGGTGCCATCATTGTGGCTGTCAGGAGTTCAGCTGTGCCCTGGGGTGGGTCTGTCAGAGGCAGCTGTTCCAGCACAGGGTAGCCCCGGCTGCTTCTTCCCCTGCAGCCCTCCATTGCCACCACCCGGACACATTACCCTCATACTCGAAGATACTATTGTAATAAGAGACTTTAAAGTTAGTTTAAATAATTTTAAAAGAGATACTTCAAAATTTTTGTGTAGTCAATATCTGTTTTTTTGGCTGTTGGTTAATATCTCTTGCTGCCTGTTAAATTGGAGTGGTTCTCAAGCACTGCAGAATATTTCAGTCACCCTATGATTGTACAATGTTAGCAGAAACTGAGACAGGGAAAGTGTTCCATCTGTCAGCAAGGCCAAGAAGATAAATCACTAGGATCCTCACAATTAAAGTTCCCAATTTAAGGAAGAGCTTTTAAAGAGGAGTAGTATTATTTGTTCAGTCTCTTCCTACAGTATTTAAATAAAAAATAAATCTCCGTTTTCTTCTATATGTGCAGGTAGTTATTCGACGACTTCCTCCTTGTCTAACTAAGGAGCAACTGGAGGAACAGCTACATCCTCTACCTGCTCATGATTATTTTGAGTTTTGCACTGCTGATCCCAGGTGAGGATGAGCTTTGTGCAGGTTTTCAGGTACTTAAAACCTAACTAAGTTATTTTGGATGTACCAAATGACATTTTTTCCACCAAGCCCTTTTTGTTTCATTACTTAAAATAGCTGTGAAATGCAGGATGCATATGCAGAGAAAATGCATTCCTGCCCTCTTAGTTTACTCTAGTGATTTAAAACCAGAAAGTTTTTGTCTGTGAATGAGACACGATTGTACTTGAAACCCTGATGTTTCTTCTAACTTTCTTTGGTAAAATGCAACAAACGATCAGCTGTGAGAAAGAGGGCAAATATCACAGATTTTTTCATGAGTGCTGTTTGAATTTAGTTTCTTTGTTTGCATCTTTTTGTATTTATATCATAGTTTTTCAAATAATTTTATTAATTTTTATCTTGCTTATAACAAGAAAAAAGAGAAATAGTGGTTGATTTAAAATAAATCAGAATTGGTTATATGTTTATATAATGTACTCAGTGTGGCAGTGCTGAAATACTACTCCCTTTTGAACAAAACCCTTTCCAGAAGAGAAAGAACTCAGCGACTAAGCAAAACACTCTGTATGCTACATCTGCATGTGTACTGAAGAACTAAAGTATAAGTATTGAGGACAGTCAGACATCCCAATGGTCTCACAGGGGAAGTGCCAGATTCCCCCACTTTGGAAAGTTTTAAGTCTCAGCTCAATAGGATGCTGGGACATCTTGCATAAACAGTGATTTTAGAAGGGTTGGACCAGATGATCTTTGAGTTCCCTTCCAACCTGATGGATGTGTATTGCAGAGCTACTGTTAAAGTTAGGGGTGACCCCACCCAGAACCTTTTCTTCATGGGGACTTTTTTGTGACAAGCTGCACTTGGAACAGTCTAGTTCCTTTCGTGAAAGGACACTGCCACTTCTTAACCACCACTGTGTTAACAGATGGTTAACTCTGACTCTATAGGTGCTCTCAGTCAGTTTCACCAGCAGCAAGAAACAAATTTTTAAGTGAAACTTCATGGCAGTTGCTTGACTTGGGTAGTTATGCATACACGCAGCAATGAAATAGTAAGTGCGTCAGCTTTTCTGTTAGAAACACAAAGGATGTGAGCTCAGGAAAGAGGAGTATTTAGCCTGATTGAAAGTCTGTGTAGTTATTTACATTTCTGTTCTGAACTTGTCATTTGTACTTCCAAATGGGTCTCTGTAAGGCTCCTCTCCCAGATGTTTATTTGATAAGGGCAAATACCAAAGGCAGACCAAAAAATATCTGGAGTGTCTCCGTCATCCATAGCATTTAGCTGCCCAAATGCTAGGAAACAGTTTTTAAATTACAGTTTTAATTCTCCAGAACAACTGCTGGTGTAAGAATTTAGGGAGTCAGCCATCTTACAAAAGAGAAGGTGCTGACAACAATTGTACAAAGTTTCATTTTCTCAGTACTTTTATGTGAGGAGATTGGCCTACTCAAAAATACTTCTGTCTGCCCATTTAATTGCATCCACATCAGGTCACTGATAAAAGGTATTACGTTTTTTCTCTCATGCTGTGTTACTCAACATGTACTTTCATATAGCTAGGGACAGAACACAGGTATACATAAAGTTTGTTAGATCACATACATGACAAAAATTCATTTTGGTATAGTTTAAAAAATAAACAGTAAAACAGTTTAAAAAATAAATTGCCTTGAAGGGCAGATCTTGGTGATCAAAATAATAAAAAGTCTGAAGTAAATAAAACTGTTTCTTACATTGTTTTACTACTAGACTTCAAAATACAGCAAGCAAAGAACACAGTTTTAAACTTTTTTTTAACAGTGAAATCTTTGATATTTGGACTGTCAGTTTCCATGAGTCCTGTGTATGACCCCTGTCAGCAAAAAGGAATTTGGGAGAAAAGTGTTCCCTTCCTCCTGAGTTTTGTATTCATCTTCTCTTCTGTTTTGCAAACTTAAACTCTCTAGAAGAAAGTGTTCTTATAAAAGTTTGATTTTTCAACACATAATGTTTTGTGTTCACTATTTTTTTCTTCATCTTGCTTCTTAAAAATTACGTTTTCATACAAAAGATTTAGTTTTTCAGAATGAGTTTATCTTTACACAGTCTGGGTGGCTGCACCTTCTTTCAGTGAAAATAAGGTTTAAATAGTTTAAACTCTGCAGTTTAAGCGGGCATTTAGCTGCAGGTCTGTTCTTTGACTGGCCCAGGATCACCTTGCCCCCTTTGCCCTCTTTGTTTGAATGCTGGCATGTACATCTCTTTAACTATATGTGTTTTCAAACCCTAGAATATAGGGTAAACTCTAGACACGATGAATACAGGGAGTCTTAGTTTCCTTTTACCCATCAGAGAACTCTTTTCTGAGTGTAAAGCATTGTGGTCCATCATATTAGGGATGGTTCACAAAATTTCAGAAAACTCTTTGGATACTCTTTGTATTCATGCCATTCCAGCTAACAGGAAGAGGAGGACAGGACAAAGTGGACATGCTCTTACAATGCCCTCTGTCTTTCACCAATTAACTTTTTTTTCTACATCCTGAACCACGTGTACTGTGGCAACCAACCCAGAGAATTCATATGGGAAGATAAAAAGCAAATTTCATGTTACCTAACAATAATTATTTGGTGAAGCTGCCCAGTGAGGAGGATCTGTTTGTTGGAAAGAGAAAGAGGCATACCAGTGTTTTGATGCAGAAACAGACAAATTTGCCTTGAGAGTTGTAACGTCTCAGTTTAACCCCATGCTGTATAGCTCTAGATAACAGAACTTCCTGAGATCTCATGGAGGTTCTTCAGCTGTGGACTAGAGACTTCTTTTTCATGCACCACCACTCTGTTAAACCATAAAATTCCATGTTAGAAATTGATGCTAGAAATGAATCCAAGAAAACCTGTTAAGCACGAGGATACATGTTCTGTATTACAAAGTCCCTAGGCTGTGAGGAGCAGAAATGATATTCTAAGATAACTGTCAGCGTGTAGTTTCCCCTTTGTAATAAACTTTGTCTCATCATACTCTACCAGTTGCTGTTGGAGGAAGGGCCGGAGGGGTTTAGCTGTAGCTGTTGCTACATTTTTACTTCCAAGGTAAATCTCCCCCTAGAGGACAAAATGAACAGTTGCTCTCCTACCTATATGGTTTTGCAAGATCGACATTATCAACTCCTCTTCCACTGTTTTTGCAGTCTAAAGGTTATTTTTCATTTTAAAATGTCCTGTTATTATAGGTAATTTATCAAATTTTATAAAATACCATTTGATTAAGTAATATTAATGTATAACACTTTTGTAGTTAAATCCATTTCAGTAAAATCATTTCAGAAAGTGACTTTTGCATTGTGTTTCATTCTTTTTTTTTTTTTTCCGATTCATCTGATTCACTGCATTATATTTATTCTGTCTTATACACTGACATCCAAACAAAACACTTTCTGTGATTTCAGGGTTATATGTTGTATTGACATGCTGTCTATTGCTGATAATAAAGATTCTGCCTTCCTGACATCTGTCTTGTTCTGACGCTCCAAATATTAACTACTTTTTCCATATAGTTGGGGTTTTTTTGTTTGGTTGGTTTTTGTTTTGTTTTGTTTTTGTTTGTGTTTTGTTTTTTTTTTTTTCTGCATGTAAGTGTTTCTGAGTCTTCCAAAACTTGAGTCAAAGTGATTGAGCTCTGACTTTGATGGATTTTGGTCATCCCTCAGGACTGGCACTGAGTGCTGTGTGTTGTGTTATGAGGTTTTAAAAGTGAAGAGGTCTGAACAGGAGCTTTGCTAAGGTGAAAACCAGGCAAATAGGTTATGCCATGTCATATATCACAGACAGTGATTAATCTTCTTGCAAACAGCACTCCTTTGCCCTTCATAACTGCTTTCCAACATTTTGCTCAGGATTATTGTAGGTGAATAGTGTTAATGTTCCAGGATGGTGGAATGCACCCAGGAACTTCACCAGAACCACCACTACCGTGTTGGGAATGGAAAGTGGCAATCTGTCATTGCAATTGGGTAGTCTTTCTGGTCCTCCATTGCCAGGCAAATTGTGCTTGGCTGAAGGCAAGGGACAAGAGGATTAAGTCCATGTGGACTTTAGTTTGACATGACAGTGTAGGTGGTAAATTATCAATTTAATCAGAAATTATGTGCTACATGAATGGATGAAGTTTATGTAATGCTTCAGAATCTGTATGTAGGGATCATAGAAACACAGAATCATAGAACGGTTTGGGTTGGAAGGGACCTAAAAAGATCATCTAGTTCCAATCCCCCCGAATGGACAGGGACACCTCCCTGAGGTTGCTCAAAGCCTGACCTATATATTTAAATCTATATACGTGTAAGTATGTATGTTTACGCACTATGACTGATAAGTTGGTCTTTTTACTAAGATGTGATGTCTAATTTCATAGCTTACGTGTTGCTGTTTGCTTTCCTGTTTACCAGTCTTTTTAGAGTTGTGTTTAAAGGATAGTTTGTAGAAGTAACTATTATAGTGTGTTTGTTATTAAAATGACTATAAAAGTAGGGGTTTAATGAGATGGTGGACTGGGTACTATACATATAACCTGAAAGGTTGCATACCCTCAAAAGCAAAAAACAAAGAAACTGAAGAAATTACTACAGTCAAAGTCATCTGAGTTATTTGCATAGAGTTTACTCTAAGTGATAGCCCAGAGTTGACAACATAGTGTGCAGTGCATCTGCCCAAAACCTGATATGTATGGAAAGCAGCATGCTAGACAGCAAACATACGGTGAAATAGAACCAGCTGTCTGATTATAAAACTAACCATGGCACCCCAAACTGAATTTCAAATCCCAAATGGAATCTGTGCTGGTAGATATTTGAAAAAAGGAGGCACACAGAGTCTGTTTTGAAAGAAAGGGTAAAAAGGAAAGCTAGAAAGAAAATCTGAAGAGTAAAAGCTGTATTTTATCCAATAACTTCTGAATATAAAGTATGACAGTAGAGCAGCACTGTTTCTTCTTAGGGGTGGGTATTAACCACAGAGTTGCTGTGGCCCTGTGAAGCCCTGTGTGTTTTTTGCTGCACTGTCATGCTGGTGGGTTACAGCAGGTGGTTGGAGTTGGAAGTCAGGTGTCTGAGAGAATTTCATATGCAGGGCAGTGCTAAGCATTTTCAATTTGCTACATTCAGTTAGCCTCCCATTTAGAGAGTGAAATCAATGATTTTTTTTAGGGACACTGCACACTTTGTTGGGTAAAAGCCTAAAACAGGTCTGTGTAACACTCAGCAGTCAGACTTATATACAGTAATCAGTCTGATATCTAACTTGCTTGTATGTTTCTCAGATAAGAACCAACTCTTTGTGGGTAGAAGTGGTTCTATTAAGGAAGAAACCTGTAATTGTTATGGGTTGTCATAACTGTGTTTCTCCAGTCTTCTGCCCTGATACATAACAACAATAATAGACAATCTAATTTTATTGTGCTACTGGTGCAGGTTATTATCCTGCTGTGCATGAGCATGCTCTTATATTTTTGTATGTTTCTGCTGATGTGAATGGATTTCTTGATTATGTTAATAATGTCTAGCAACAACATGGGATCCCTTATTTTCAAGGTAATTTCTGACACCGCTTTATCGAGTCTTGTCTATACATTTCATACTCAGTTTTTTCTTACTGTAATAAATGCTTAATAATTAGATATAATCCTCCTCTGATTTTAAAAATCTCACTCTGAGAAGCCGAAGGTGAAAATGTTAAAAAATACTGTGTGCCAGGAAGTTTGTGCTGCCAAAGCAGATCAAGCAGATGGCATTGGTGTACAAGCTAAAGGAAAAAAACAGGAAGGGATAAGGCTTTGTATTTTCAGCTGTTTCATGATGGTTATGTGCCCAACCATAAGGTTCTAAATTACTGCAGAAAAAAATCCCAATTAACTATGTGATGAGGCTGTTTGCTGTACACTGAGACAAAGAAAAGTGTTGTAGTGACTAGGATACTTACATGACTACCAGTACTTGATGACTGAAGATGCTCCCTCAAGACTGCTTTTTTTTTTTCCTTGTGAATCTTCAGTACTTCAAGTGTATAATCATACCACTTTCTAATATCAGGCCTCATTTAATTTAAACATCAAAGAATACAAAACATAAGAATAGTCCTGTTAACGTGACAGAGAAGGAAGTTTACTTCTTCCTGGGAGCCACCAGTGATCAGACTTCACTGTTCCAGCCATTAAGCACTAGAGAGAGGTTTTTCCCAGCACAGCTATAGATTGCACAATAAAGTCCCCTCCTTTACATACACTTGTGGGCCTTATAAAAATATATTTTGAAACTATGTAGTTACGGAAGGTGTTACATTCATCTTTTTCTGCTGTGAAATGGATGAGAAGGAAGCTTTGTTTCGCCTGCTTTTCTCCTTTATTGTCACTCCACAGCCACCTTCAAGACAAATTCTGCTGCTTGTGCAGGCTGGAGGTTTGCAAATCTGGTCACAGAGGACTCTGCAGGGCTCACAGGACACTGTAACAAAGCACACTATAACTCGTGGTTTGAGCTGCCATGTCTGTGCATCCTGTGATAAACCCATATTTGTGCTCTTTCTCACCCAGGGTGAAATCCAATTCCGAAATAACTATGGGACTGACATACAGTTGTAACTCTGTATGTTCATTGGCCACTGCTGCTGGTGGTCAGTTTTGCCACGTGTGGCATTAGTAATTTAAAACTATTTTTTAAATTAAATTTTATTAAAATTTTAAATTATTAGTATTGTTAATTAAGATTAATTATTAAAATTAGCGATAAATGATTAAAAATTAAATTAAAAGTAATTTAAAGTTACGGGTTTGTATTCAGGTATGTGTCAAAATCTGATGTGATATGTAGCCATCACTGAAGGCCATGTAAACCCAGCTATTTTATATCACAGTTGCAAGTTTTAAAGCATGTACATGCCAGGATTCACCATAACTTGTCTGGTACCACTTGTGGGTGGTAGTTTGTTAGATTCCTCAGTTTCATTGTGGTTGGTGGTGTGCCAAGCCTGAGGTTTTTATTGGGAGCATTAAACATTTACCCTTGGAATGGGATCAATGCCAATAAATTCTTGAAGAATCAAATTTATTTTAGGTAAGTACCCATTCTGCTGTTTGTTATAAATGTTTTGGCTTTCCACAGTAATTGTTCTTTACAATTAGACATTGTATATTCATACACATGTATGTCAGGTGGAATTTATTTGTATGTAATCCATTGGATTTTCTTGCCCTTTGTTATTTAATTTTTCTTAAATGTGGAAATCTCTTTCAATACAGTGATAGCTTAGTAACTACCCTCAGTTATTCAGTTACTTTTTTTGGTATATATAATTAGATACATATGTATGTAAAGATTTCAATCTGCATGGTTAAGGTAGCCGTTTTTCAAAGAAGGTAAGAATTGCAGTGTGATTCATTTTTTTTCTAGTCCTGAAAAGAACAGTAAATAACAGAAGATAAAATTACTTGTTGTTGCAGCCTTTATCCTCATCTCTACTCAAGAGCATACATTAACTTTAGAAATCCTGAGGACATCCTTCTTTTTAGAGATCGCTTTGATGGCTATGTCTTCATTGATAATAAAGGTTGGACTATTTATAAGATACTAAATGTGTATGTATGCATATACCATTTTTGGAACATTAATTTATTTTCTCTTTGCTAATTATACCAGTGTTTCTTTCTCAATATAGTTAATTATATAAAACATACTAAAATCTAGCACTTAAAATATAATGAAGTGCAAAATATATTTATCTATGCAGTCTCATTTGTCTGTGTGCATGCTATATCTGCATTCTTGTACCTTCAGCAATACACAATCAAGGTCCTTTTAAGAAAATGATCTTATTAAAGCTGACAATTCATCATAACAGACCTGAACACATTGCAAGCATGAATTGGTACATCTTCAGTGTGTTTCTATGAGATAAAGTTGTGCCACTCATTCCCATTTTGAAAAAGCAAGACAAAAACTTCTCTTGCCCAATTTGAGACATGTACAGTTTGACTTCTTAGAGCATTTGCAGACATCTTGAGTTGCAAGAAAAAGAGTGACAAAATTGGTTTTCATCTTTAAAATGTTCAGTGTGCAGAGGTTTGCCTGATGGTAAAGAAAAGCTCTGCAATGTAGGTATGGATAAATCCACATCTTCTATAGTTGCATGTAACTACCCTAGCCAAGAAATGGTGCTTTTCCTTCTAGCAGTTTTTTGCCTCATTCACTCATACCCTCTGTAAAAAATTTCACGGGTTTTATAAAACAGATTTGTGGGTTTCTCATATAGACATAGTCTATTCTCTACAGTCCATGTTGCAGAGGTCCTGTGAAAAGAAGTCATGGCTGCTCTTACTGAAGAACTGATCTCTGAAGAAGCTGTCTGCCACAATAACAAATTCCTCTTCAGCATTTCCTACCTGAGATACTTTATAGGCCCTAATTTATATCAGATTTGGGTGGATTTTCCTAGAGATGGAGAACAACACATTACTCACAGGGTGTGCTTCCCAGACTTCAAGCTCTGGATGTTTTAGATGAAAAACTGGAAAGAAACTAGCTTTATAATTCTTACAAGACTTCAGTTTGTCTAAATTAAGAATGTTCTTCAGTGCTAGGGTGGACTGAAGCCAGAATATTTTTTACATTGCAAAACTGAGCTTGGACACAGCTGTCCAGTTTGGCATGATTGTGCAAATAACCAGCAGAAATTTTGATCAAAAGTGCTGTCTGGTGAGGCTTGTGGTGGCATTGCATTTATGAGGCTAACACTAAAAGAAGGATTACCAGGTTCAATGAGGTTAACAAATGTTCTAGCAGATTTAAGCCAGGTTTTCAGTGGACTTAAGCAATGTGTAATCTTGAACCTGCTGCAAGTGGAAGCCAGGCAAAATTCAAAAGCTGGTGCCAGTCCAAAGAAGAATCCAGTATTTAAAGCAGAATTCAAAACAAAGAACCCATGAAAATAAACACTGGCAAGGAGTTCCATAGGTCATCATAAACAGAAAAAAACTGCATAGTATCTAGCATTTACATGTTTTCTTAGCTTTTCGGCAAAAAGACTTTACAGAAGCAACTCTACTGTTTCAGAGTAATCCCCCAGTAGTGTTTATTCTCTTGTCAGGCTGAGGTTTTAAGTAATTTTTTCTAATCAATATCCTTGAAGAATTAAAGGGAATTATAAATCATAATGCAAGGGTTTTACTGTAAAATAGTAGTCTTCTTTATTTTTAAAGTCTCTTTTATCTTATAAAAAAGATTTAGTTTTTATATATATAATAAAATATAAATATATTTTGCATTGAATCTAAAATACTCCTATGTGTAATTTTTCATTAGAAGTTGAGGATGGGATTGTGGAAGCTTTCGTATTTGATTTCAAGTAAAACTTCCCAGCCCGAGTTTCAAGTTTTGAAAATCTTGCTTGAATATAAAGAATGTTTCTCTCCCTTATAAAAATTAAGCACTGATCTCTTTTAAGGTTTGGAGTATCCTGCAGTGGTTGAATTTGCCCCATTCCAGAAGATTTCAAAGAAGAAGCTGAAGAAGAAAGATGCCAAAGCAGGGAGCATTGAAGATGGTAAACATGTTTTCTTGGTGTCACAGTGGAAAATAGATTCCATTTCTGTCATACATTTCAAAATATTAACATAATGCAAAAATTTTTCTTCACAGATCCAGAATATAGGAAATTTTTAGAGAGTTATTGTGCTGATGAAGAGAAAATCTGTGCCAATCCTGAGATTCTTTTGGGAGAGATTGAGGCCAAAACAAGGGAACTCATTGGTCTGTTTTCTTGTTTTCTCTTTTTATTGAGAGTATTAAATATTTTTATATCTTTTTGATATTACTTGCAATAGCTGACATGTTCAGTCTAACAGAGATTGTTATTGCAGTTAAATTTTTTTGTTACTAAACCAACTAGTGACACTGGAAGTTTTGCATGCATGTGCATGTGGCTTCAGAAATAGGTCCTAAACACTTCTGAAAAGTTACAGGTAATAAAGGTGGAAGATTTATTTTTAAAAGTCAAAATAGCTGAATACTTCACAATCTGTTATGTGAGCTGCTTTTATTGAGAAACATAAACTCATCTCTGTTTTCATGGTCACGATTCTCAAAAAAATATGACAGTAAGGCAACACCTTGTTCTCTGTATGCATGCAGCATGACTTTCACGGTCTTGGGGGGAATCTTCAGTAAGACCAACACTGAAATCTTCAATTCCAGTATGCAGCTTTGAGAATGACATGGAATATTGATGAGCTGTATCTCCAACTGACAAAATGTAGAACACTTAGTCTTTCCTTAGGTATAACAAGCAATTAGGGAAAAAAAATTACCTTTGCCATTTTTTTACAGTGTAGAAGTAGCCACCTCTTTTGATTAGAATCAGAATCATAGAATCATTTAGGTTGGAACAAACCTTTAAGATCATCGAGTCCAACCATTCCCTAGCACTGCCAATTCCACCACTAAACCATGTCCCTAAGCACCACGTCTAAACATCTTTTGAATCCCTGCAGGGATGGTGACTCCACCACTTTTCTGGGCAGCCTGTTCCAGTGCCTGACACCGTTTCAGTAAAGAAATTTTTGTGCAATATCCAATCTAAACCTCCCCTGGCACACCTTGAGGCCATTTCCTCTGATTCTACCACTTGTTAAATTAGTATTATTGTTAATAATACATTATTAGTTGATTGGAAAGATGAAACTTAAACAATTTAGAGGAAATGGAAATGTTAGAAGTATGGAATTTTAGATAAGTCTATTAACCTGTTTGTTGCTTTTCTAGGTAGGCAAGTTCCCCAGCAATTGTTATTTACCCCAAATCCTTCCTACTGTTTGACAGCAGAGTAAAAGCAGTCAAGATTTTCTAAGAACTTTACACAAAGTTTACAATTTTGAGAAAGATTTATTAACTTAAGAATAGTCTATAAATGAAAATTGCTATCCTTGAGTAGCAGATTTCTGAGTGACTGTTGGCTGAGGGCAGCTTTATATTAGGAGTTTTAATATTTTGACAGGAAATCGATTTAGTTGCTTTATTTTTTTCTGATATTCAAAACTGTGCCCATTGCTGTTAAGAGAAAAACAAAAATTACTTCAGTGGATGTAATGTTTTTAACCAAATTATATAAGGGTTTAGTTGTATGCCCAATTTCAAAGGTGTTACTCCTACTTAGTCAGTTAAAGACACCCCCAGGATTTTGTTGACAGCATTGGGCCTCACATTCTCAGCATTTCTCCAGGTAGTTACTGCAAACCAACATGTTTTATGCATCCAGACAGATGCTTTAGCTCATCAGTTTCAGTGTGAGAGTGAGATAAAATACAGTTTCTCTGTAACAAGATGAAGGTAAGATCATTCTTCTGGCTTATTTGTAGAGAGCAAGACAAAATATAAAGGTTATTGTTGACACAGGCCTTCATTTTGTAATTTATTTTCTTTTGAAGAACGTGCTAAGAAAAGCCTCTTAGATTTTTATTTGAAGTAAGGCCCTTAAATAAGATGGATAGGATTTAGGTTTGACATTCTTTTTTTCCCTGTTTTTTTATACTACCCATCATACTACCTGTCTCACCTGAACTTCAAGTTATAATTTCTGATGAAACCTGTTGCATCACAGCCCTTATCATGACTAGGGTCAAATGCCTGATGCCCAGTGCAGCTTATCCTCTGCCCAGACCCTCCAGTTACAATTTTTGATCACTTTCAGTGTGTAAAAGTGCCCAGAGGTGCACAGTACTAAAACAGGGAGACTTACAAGTGCAGGAGAGGCAGAGTTACAGATCTGGGAGACTGGTAGAAGGATGCTGGGGACCTAAAATTTGACAAAAAATTAGAAGCAAGTGAGAGGGGGGGAGCATAACATGAAGAATCTGGGGGTAGGGGAAGGTAGATATCAAATCAACATTTTTTTGTTGCTTTTCCTTTTCACTGCAGATAGTTGATAAAAAAATAAATGTTGCATCCTGTCAGGCCTTCCCATTCACAACTATGTAACAAGGTTTTCCCATTAGTGATTGGGTTACCCCCAGGATATTCACTGTTTCAAGAAAAAAAAGGTTCAGATGTTTTTGGATATGAATTGTGTCTACATTTTGACTGCACCACTTAAAATTTCATTAAACCTTTTTTTTTTTTTTTTTAATTTCTTCCTTTTTCCTCCTTTTTTGCCTTCCAAATCGTGTCATGCATTTCAAAAGCAAAATTTTTTTCTGGTTTGAGGAAGAGTCCTATAAAGAACTGTAGAGCAATTCCCAGTAATAAATGTGTTCTTTGACTCCATCCTGGGGCATCTCAGACTGACAAAACTTGCTCATAGCTGCGAGTACACGAATTCAAGTTTGGATTCAATACTGACAGTCATGAATGCTATACATGAGACAGAATTTGATGATGTTCTGCAGTTTTTTATAGAATTGGGGGATGGTTCATGCAGGTGGCTAAGGCTGGATTTTGGAGTGTGGAGACAGCTCTAATGTAGAAATGGATGAGGCATTTTATTTGTTATTTGGGAAGGCAGAGTTTTACTGAATCTGCTGAAACTTTGCTGTGTAACTTGGCACAAACTGCTTACTTCTTAACCCCTCCCATTTTCCCATGGAGAGGTGAATGCTAAATGGTCATTAAATGGAAATGTTGTATGAGAGGGAAATGTTGCCTTCATGATATGCTCTGGACTCTGGGATTGAAAAGTGCTATATGTGATTGCAGTAATGAGGGCTATATATGGACAACGTTGTAGCTAGGTTTTGATGTACTAAATTATAAGGTAGTAATAGATACTGAACAGATTTCTTTCTTTTTTGGTAAAGAACCATTTGATGAGCAGGAGAAAAAAGACATTCTTTGAAATTAACAGATATGATTTTTAATTAAACATTAATTAATCATTCTGTGCTTTTAGTGCTAACAGCAAAAAAAAATCCAAAATGTTTCTAAAGTGGAATGATGGGAATGACTTCAAACTATATA
The DNA here is from genome assembly GCA_038090715.1 of Florisuga fusca. Classification (NCBI taxonomy): domain Eukaryota; kingdom Metazoa; phylum Chordata; class Aves; order Apodiformes; family Trochilidae; genus Florisuga; species Florisuga fusca. The sequence continues at coordinate 21,465,252 of JAAWXA010000003.1, read as the reverse complement.
TACAATAAATAGGTTTATTAATTATATAGCTCCCTTGTAAGTAAAGCTAGAAAAAAGCAGTTAGTACTGAAGTAAAGAAATGAGTACATATTTTAGGAGTTGAACACTATATCACAAATTTTTTGTGTTTTAGCTAGAAGAACAACACCCCTTTTGGAATATATTAAAAATAGAAAATTAGAAAAGCAGGTACGTTCAGACTTTTGCCTGAAGTTCCATATTTATGTTTCACATGGTTTTCTGTTGGACAATTTACAATTAATCATTTTGAACTCTTCAGAGAATACGAGAAGAAAAAAGAGAAGAACGAAGGCGGAGAGAACTGGAGAAGAAACGGCTGCGGGAGGAAGAGAAAAGGAAGCGCAGAGAAGAAGAGAGACGTAAGAGGAAAGAAGTAGAGAAGCAAAAGAAGATTTCTGAAAAAGAAATACGGATCAAGGTACCTTAATGAACAAAACCCAACTTAGTTTTCTGTTTAAGTTATCGAGAATTTCCTTTGGTATCTCATTTATGCTGCTTATGCAGCGTACCAGAAGTAAGGTGTGGAAATAGCAAGCTAGTTGTGACTGGAAGGGGAAAAAAATGTTGGGTTTTGACTTAAGTACTGTTGTTGAAAAGTGTGACTAATTCCCTTAGGTACAATGGTGTGCTGATACAGTTATGGCAGGTAACTCAGATATCTTTATACAACACAGCCACAATCTGTGCTGACACAGCCTGACAGAACTAAATTGTTCTGTGCTAACATGTCAGAAGATTATTGCAAATGTGGCTTTCACACTGTCTGTCATGTAATCTTCATCTAGCCATATGTGCTGAGATTTTTTTGTTTGTGCTCAGAATGGATTTATTTTAATAGTGTGCTTTAACCAAGTTACAGCAAAGTTGCTGATTTCATGCTATGCTGCTTTATAACAATCTGAATAGATGTGATATTAATTACTTCAGTTAGGTGGGTGCATTTTGTGATATGTCTAGACATTTAAAACCTTATTTATGTAAGATGACATAGATTAAAACTATTAATTTAAACTACAGTTTTTAGCAGTATTGGAAAGGTTTTTTAGGCTGATTTGAGTGGGAAAATTGGTATAAGAATCTGTAGCTTAATGCAAGAGCACTCCAGAAGCCACAGAGCTGTGTGCTTCTCTCCTCTTTCTTTTTTTTTGCCTGGACAACAGTTGCCTTCACCTGGGTGTAAAAAATAATAAGTTCTGAAGCTGAATTACAGATTTTTCATATTTAGGTATGATGTAAAACATACCAAAACTTCAGAAGAAAACTTCTGTTACTCAAAACTGGTGCTCCAAAAGCAGGACCCCAGTATTTATGACATCTGTCAATGTGACCTTGAAAGCCAGTTCTGCTTCCTAAAGAAAAGGAAAATATTACCTGAGAGAAACATTACAGAGTTTTAAATATTGGGGAATTATAAGCTGTGCTCATTTCAGAAAAACTGATGGAAGGGAAAGAGTGATATCCTGCATACTCTTGAAATGTCAGAGAAATAGTTTGATACAGTTGGTCTTTCTATAAGGATTATTAATGCTAGACACTGCTCGAGCCCTCTGTGGGTTACTTCTTGTGAAATGAAGAGACTTCTTGGAAATCTTAATCTCCAAGGTGAAAATGCAGTGTGATCTTTTCTGCTAATAAGATAACTTTTTTCCCATCTGTTTTTCTGTCAAGGCGTATTTACACTTAACACTTACTTCTAATGTCAGTCTGGCCCAAGTAGTTCATATGTAACACGTTTTATATCTAATTTTTCATGGAGTGAAATATTAATCTTGCTCCTTTTGTCTTAGAAGTTATGCTTTTTATTTTATTGGCAATAACACTGAGCTCTGTTATACGATTTCTAAAAAATTGTGGAACATTATAATATCTTTTATATATAAAACTTAGGAGACAGCAATAGGTAAGTGTTTTCTCCAGTATTCTCAACATATTTAAAAGTGTGCAGTTGAATGCCAGCTAATGACTGCCACTCCTTAGCAAAAGTAAATTGCCCTCTTTAAATAACTTTTTAAATTTTATATTTTGTAAAATATATGCCTAGCATTTAAATACCTTCCTTCTTAATAGGCTTTTGACATATTTTTAATATATTGTTAAAATGTCTGTTACAACGGAGGAGAGTAATTACACATCATAGTGTAAACAAATATTTCTTAGCTTCTTAAGAAGCCTGAAAAAGGAGATGAGCTGGCCAGTGAAAGGCACAAAGAAAAAGCTGAAGAAGCTGACACTGAAGAAAACAAATGGGATAAATCACCTGGATCTGGGAGTATAAAATCCAAGTCACTGGAGGGTTCAGTAAAAGAACTTAAGGAAAAGTAAGTAGAATTTATCTTTTAGGCTTCAAATTAAATTTTTGGTCTTTGCACGTGTGTCCCATCACATGCAGGATTCACCCATAAGATAAGTAAGATGGATAACTAAGAATAATATGCCTATTACCTATGTAATACTTGGTAGAATACTTGGTTCTTCAGTAGAGTTTTTCAGCCAAGCTCTAAAAAGCACATACACGTCATCTCAGATTTAGTTCATTCACTTTGCAAAGTACAACTGGTATGTAAGGGCAAGCTTGAGCATTTAAATAATTTACCTATGTTATTATATACACAGTATTAGAGGTGGGTTTGGATTGTGCTCTGGGAGTCTTACAAGCTGCCTGCCTATTTGGAATAGTTTAATTTTTCCTCTGTCTGTTTAGGTTCTTGATTTTTATGAAAAGTACACAGGAGCTGCCAATGTTCTCCTAGTGGCACATAGCAAAATAAAGACACTTTGAACACTGGGAAGTAAAACTACTGGATTTTCTAATTGAAGAAATCGTTCACCAATAATATGCTACATGCATTGTTAATCTTTTTTTGTCCCTGCCTAAGGGGATTTCAGACATGGGCTCGGTGTTTCAGTGTGTTGATTATGTCCTAAAAAATGCTGACATCTTCCAATTCCTAATCTCTAATGGAAATTGAAAATATTCAGCAACCCTTGTGGATGGTCTTCAACAAAGGGAAGAAAACCTGNCTTATACACATCTTCTCCAGTATTCTCAACATATTTAAAAGTGTGCAGTTGAATGCCAGCTAATGACTGCCACTCCTTAGCAAAAGTAAATTGCCCTCTTTAAATAACTTTTTAAATTTTATATTTTGTAAAATATATGCCTAGCATTTAAATACCTTCCTTCTTAATAGGCTTTTGACATATTTTTAATATATTGTTAAAATGTCTGTTACAACGGAGGAGAGTAATTACACATCATAGTGTAAACAAATATTTCTTAGCTTCTTAAGAAGCCTGAAAAAGGAGATGAGCTGGCCAGTGAAAGGCACAAAGAAAAAGCTGAAAAAGCTGACACTGAAGAAAACAAATGGGATAAATCACCTGGATCTGGGAGTATAAAATCCAAGTCACTGGAGGGTTCAGTAAAAGAACTTAAGGAAAAGTAAGTAGAATTTATCTTTTAGGCTTCAAATTAAATTTTAAGTGTTTTCATTTGAAGGCTTAAATGTGATACAAGTGGTGCACTAGCTGGGTGTTTTGTCAGCAAGGAACAAGGATTTCATTCTGTGTAAGAACAAATCTCTCACTGTCCTTTTTGTAAAAGATGTCTAGTAACAGCTTACTGACCTGACGGCTGTACTACTGGATGCAATTTGTTATTTGTGAAATGTTTTGAAATCCCTGATTAGAAGGATTTCTGCACGAAAAGTCATTCTGAGTTTCACTGTTATTTCATCTGATTCCCATCAAGAGTTCAGGTAAGGCCCTCCTTCCATTTCTGACATCAGACTAAGTTGCCTCAGATGTCAGACTCTTCCATCACTCTTGCTTCATTTTTGATGCAATAAACAAGTAAATGTGTTTGGCAAAAAAGACAGTGGCAGAATAATTATGGTGTGAATGACATCTTATGGGAGATCCGTGCCAAAGGCTGTCTCCTGCTGCCTTTTAGGTTGCACGTTTAATGGTAGGAATAAGAGGTACAGCCCACTTCTATAACTACCATAGCCTGGAAATGGCTTATAAATGTTTAAATGTTTTCAGCAGCTGGTTCTCTCTTGGTCTTTGCACGTGTGTCCCATCACAAGCAGGATTCACTCATAAGATATGTAAGATGGATAACTAAGAATAATATGCCTATTACCTATGTAATACTTGGTAGAATACTTGGTTCTTCAGTAGAGTTTTTCAGCCAAGCTCTAAAAAGCACATACACGTCATCGCAGATTTAGTTCATTCACTTTGCAAAGTACAACTGGTATGTAAGAGCAAGCTTGAGCATTTAAATAATTTACCTATGTTATTATATACACAGTATTAGAGGGGGGTTTGGATTGTGCTCTGGGAGTCTTACAAGCTGCCTGCCTATTTGGAATAGTTTAATTTTTCCTCTGTCTGTTTAGGTTCTTGATTTTTATGAAAAGTACACAGGAGCTGCCAATGTTCTCCTAGTGGCACATAGCAAAATAAAGACACTTTGAACACTGGGAAGTAAAACTACTGGATTTTCTAATTGAAGAAATCGTTCACCAATAATATGCTACATGCATTGTTAATCTTTTTTTGTCCCTGCCTAAGGGGATTTCAGACATGGGCTCGGTGTTTCAGTGTGTTGATTATGTCCTAAAAAATGCTGACATCTTCCAATTCCTAATCTCTAATGGAAATTGAAAATATTCAGCAACCCTTGTGGATGGTCTTCAACAAAGGGAAGAAAACCTGCAGGGGCAAATCAGTTATTTGCTAATTAGGCTTTTTGTGTATTAAGCTTTTGGTGGTGCCGTATAACATCTTTACCATTGATCCTGTAAGTTTAATAAGTCATGTACGTAGATTTTCCAGGTATACAACACAATCCTGTTGGCTGTGCAGGTACAGTAAGCATTACCTTGTCTTTTCAAGTACTCAATTCATCATGATTATTAGTGAGTGTGATTAGGTAGCAAGCTAGGAGCTATTTCAGCTGGATCAAGAATTACAAGTTGTAACTGCTTTGTCACTTACTCAGAAATCAGTAATAGACTCTAAATTCCCACTTGACACACAGGAGAGTGAGCTGCCTGTTTGAAACCATGTTAAAGGCTCAGTAGCAGTAGATTTCTACCACACATTAAAACCTCACTAAGTACGTAGGCACATCAAAGTCACATACAGATTTGACACTGTACCAAGCAGCAATATACTTCCCATTCCCTTTAATTTCATTTGTTCCTGCTTTCTCTGGCTGAGTAACTTTCTCTTCCACCTATACTGTGTAACTGCTTACTCCATCATGTCTACTCTTGCCTGCCTGTTTGCTGCGACTGAATTTTAGAAAGCTCTATTAACCACCCTTGAACTGCAGTTTGTATCCCTGTCAGCTGCCAGCCTCCAGGCACATCCATTCCTTCCTCACCCACAGCAACAGGCAGTGAAGAGACAGGGACCAGGCAACAAACTGAGATGCATCTTTCAGTTTTCTTGGAAGGTCATGCTCTGAGCCTTGCCAGGGTTTGAAGTTAGCGTCTGGAATAGCATATTGGATGTGAAACAAAACAACTTCCAGACACATACCCCTTGAGTGCTAACATAGTATATTATAGATATATGTATCTCTGCTGCAGGTACAGTACCTCTGTAATTGTGCTTGATTCAGATACCTGTGACAGCTGGGATGTTGCCTCCACTTGGACAATGTGCTATGCTGACACACAGTCTTGTGAAATGCTGAATCACTTCCCCGTCACTGAGGTTTTGTTGCTGACCTCCAGCTCTTCCTGCAATAGACCCTGAGTCTTGGCAGCCCCACCAACACCCAAGTTCATGGCAGAGGCTGACAGTCTTCACAGTGCTATTATTTTTTAAAAAGGAAAGCTATACAAAAAGGTACACTTTTATTGACATGAAACCATTTTACGTGAGAAGGGTGTCACCATTTGATCACTACACCGTAAGAAAATCCCTGTCCTCTCCGATTCTCTTTGCTGATTCTCAAAATGTGAGCAGACTGTCAAAAGCAGCTTTTCTGTTTCAATGTTAAGTATTTATCCATATGAAATTTATAAAAAGAAACCGCCTGTGTTTGCTTCTTTTAAAGTTCAGTCTATTCTGTGGTCTTTCTTCATTATTTGCAGTTTGGCTGTATGGGAGAAGCACCCGCTTGCTGAAAAGGAGCAACAAAGTGAATAAGAGAGCTGAGAACTCTATCAGACAGGCAGCAAAATGTTATGTGAAAAGTATTGGGGAACTATTTATGGGATTGAAAAGAGGGATAAAAACTGAAAAACAAGCCTTCTGCAACAGTTGCACAAAAGTCTGATTTTGCTAGCAAAGCTTTGTCTGCTATTTTGAACTGAATACATAATAAAGAGCTGAGTGTACAGGGATGAAAATTGACATAACCACTTTTAGTGAGAAGAAAACAGCCTTGCCATACAATTGATCTAAACAGTGTTGAAGGAAGGCTTCATATTATATCCTTCAGCAACTTTTAATTTATTTTTAATTGTTTGGATTTTCTTTCTTTTTATACGTATTCATAGGTCACAAAATGATAGTGACAAAGAGCAAAGAGAGATGGAGAGAAGATTTCGAGAAAAAGAGCCTGAAAGACAAAGGTATCGATTGGATGATGGCAGAAAGCATAGAGCTCACTATGAGTTTGACAAGTTTGTGAGAAGGAATGAAGAAGAGCTGAAATGGGGGAAAGGATACAACCAAGACAGAGGAAAGAAAGGGAACTACAACTACAGCTTCACTGTGGAGGCAGTAGACAAACTGGGTAAAGAGGACAAGTGTGATGACATGGCATCCAAAAAGGAGCGCATAAGAAATAAGGTTCTTTTATTAATTTAGGATAATCTTTCATTAGTTAAATATGCTTCAAGATCACAGGTTTTTGCTTTTGCAAACCCAGCATAAAGATGCTTTAAAAAAAAAAAAAAAAAAGCAATTCTTTGTTTCATCTTCAGTAAAACCCAGACTTCTTTTTGTTGTTATCAGAGGACAACAGCAGATAAAATAAGTTAAGGTCACAGGTCTCTGCTTGTTCATATTTACAATGTATATATGACATTCTCTCTTCCTTTCAACCCTAGCACTTTTAGAATGCTATTCTTGGAAGCCTTGTATTTTATGTCTGTTAAAAAGTGTTGTACTTGTTACATATATCTGCAATGAAATTTAAAACATGTAGCATGCTAGTCTTTTAAAAATGTACTTCTATTACCAGCTTATGAAGTAACTACATTATGGATTGGCCACGCATTGCTCAGTAAAGGAACTATGAGGACTTAATAGCTAATTCAGAGACCACTGTATTTAGAGGGTGTGAATGTGCAAATTTTTCTCTATTGTGTACCTGCCAGAACAAAAAGTCTGTCCTTTGGTGAGGACAGATGATCCTCACGGTCATTGTCAGGGAAAGAGCAGGTGCAAAACCAGTGCAAGTGGGGCCTGTAGCAGGGTGTGTAGCAGAGCCATCCCTTATTGTCTTCCAGAGACGTGGGCATCATTTTTCTCAGACTGATTTCATGGATGTGCCAGGGATTTTTCAGGAGGTGGTTCTCCTTGTCACCCTCATTGTCTCTCCTTTCCGATCACAAAAGATGACTGAAACACTGTTTTGTGTAGAAATTTATTCTGCACATGAAGCTGTTCTTTCAAAGCAAACGGCTGCTCTGTGATGCGGGGTAAGGCTGCCAAGGAGTAAATTGGTCACAGACAGATTGAGTCTGCACAGAGTGTGCATGGAGCAAGTCCAGATGGACTCACTCTGCGTGTCAAGTAAGTTGCCTTTGTGCAGACACAGAAAGCCTGGTGTGTCCTTCTTCTTTATGTTTAGCTGAGCAGTATGAGTGAGATTTATCTGCGTGTACACATAAACCACTTTCCACTTACACCAACAGCTCCAGCTGTAGATCACTCAGAAAAGTGGCAGGTTTGGGAGTGGGAAGCTGGGGAAAACAATTTTCCTCCTGCTTGCCGTGCTACTCTTGAAATTTGGTGAAACACCTGCAAGTTTGGAACTGGTGGTGGGCCTTGGGAGCCTTTTGTCAAATCTTTAGGGAGCCACCTCCTCTTTATTTCCATCACATTGCAATGATGAGGTCCTGAGTCTCTGGATCTGTCCACACTGCAAGTGCTGTATTTGTTCCCTAAACAAACTAAGCAGTATCAGTGAAGATTTGGCAGCGTGGTCACTTTTTTCCTAAGAGTATTTATAATGTAAATAGAAGTTAGGTTAGAGTTTTCCAACTTACCTATAGCATTAACAATGCCAGCACAAGCTTTTACATAGAGATCAAGCTTTTTTCTGAAGTTTTTAAGAGTAAATTCGAAAATGGGAAATTTTCAATGTAAGTAACAGTTGTGTTAGCTTTCATGCAGAGTCTGTGATACACAAAATCATTTGGGTCCTTTATCACAAACTTCTATGATGGGCATTGTTTGTGAGAGGATCTAGGCTTATGGAGCTGATTGTGATGTAGACTCAGTTCACATTATATGTGACTCAGTTCCTACCACACCACAATGCAATAATTAGAATATAGTTGTATGGCCAAATAGTGAATCTTGATACCTGGTCTAAAGAGACAGAGAAAAAGTGGAACAAAAAGGAAAAGAAACAAAACAAAACAAAACACAAAAAACCAAAAAAACAAAACAAAAAAAAACCAAAAAAACCCCACAGAAAATTAATATTTTGAGTATGTGAAAAAAAAATGAAAGAACAAAGGACCAGAATAACTTCAAATTATGAAGGCAATTTAAAATTAAAGGCAGTTTCAGTGCTCTGCCAGTCTGTCTTAAAATAGGCTGTTTAATTTTGTTTGCTAAACTTTACACTTTTGGTCAAAAAGTTCAGGTCTTGGTGAATGGGGTGCTTTGTAACATTAAAAGCTGGTATTTGTGAGAGTAAAATACTCTTGCTAGGAAAAGACTTCTTAAGCAAAGTTTCTAAACAGTATGGTTTCCTACTGAAGAAGTTCTCTCAAGAGCTATGGAACGTCCCATTTAGCAAATCTGAGGTGTCTTTTCCATATTAATTGGCTCCATCTTCTATTTTCCAGTGATCACATCAACGTCTGTGAGTCTGAGCATGCTCAAATTGAACTTTGGTTTTTTTCAGTGGGTGAATTTTTTTGTTCACTATGAAAGGCACGATGAAGCAGAGCAGTAACTGTGCAATGTTCATTGGATATGTATAATTAAAATGTGTATTCTGTGTCTAAACTGGGATAATAATTCATGACTTGGAGAATCAGTGCACACATCAATTGGTGAAGTTCAGAAGAGGATAATTTTCTAGTTGTTTCCTGTGAAACGGTTCTTTGGTTTATTTTTTTATATTTAATATTTGACATTTATCTGTAGAGTTGAAGTGCACAGGGAATTGTTCTTCCAGTTGATGTTAGTGAAGGTAGTGACGTTAGCAACATTTTTCAGAGTTTTATGTGTAATACTGTGTTTCATAATTGTCTGTACTATTTTTCCTTGATCACATCAACTGTAGCATAGGGTGTTTAAGTCTTACTGCTTCCTTCATTTATTCAAAATGCTTGGCTCCCAAGAATAGTGTCACAAACAGCACAGATACTAAAAACTCGGTCAGTTTTCATTACACTCCATTTTTTTCTTGGGTCTTACAAAAACGTAAAGTCACTTGACACAAAATCTACTTTTTCCACAAGCTTTCATCACTTTAAGATCCCACCCATGTATCGCACACAGCTTTCTCAGAGTGTTAACCACCTCTCCTTCCTCCTAGGATCGCCCAGCCATGCAGTTGTACCAGCCAGGGGCTCGCATTCGAACATATATGGGATCTACAAGCAAAATGTGTGACTCGAATGGGAAATCCTTTGAAGATGCTCTTGACAAAAAGTATGAGGCAGATCATTCAGCTGGAGGTGGTTCTGAGAAGAGCGAAGAAGCAGAATAAAACAAACTGGAAGAAAGACTTGTGGAAAGGGAAGAACTTAGTTCAGTGTCACCACAAAAAAAATCCTCGGGCTGTTCCAAAACTCCACGGGCAATTGCACCAACAAAATTACTACAGCTCTGCCTCTTACTTTCTGTAAAATGAGTGGAGGAGTGACTGGAGGTGTACCAAGTATCTTAACAGCAAAGGAATACAGTTGCTTTATTATGAAAAGCAGTGCATATACTATTTGCCTAATTTAAAAGCAGTCCAATATTTTTTAATTAGATGTACCTTGAAATAGAAAACCTCTGATAGTTTTGAACGTGTGTTTATGTAAGACTTTTCCAAAGCTATTTCACTTTCTCAAGTCTAAAGAAATGAAATGGAGATTTGCATCAGTTTGAAACCTGAGGCAATTTACACGTGTCTGGTGCATGATGTGAGGGTCACAGGACCCCTTCCCTGCACAGGGCAGCAGGGACTCTGCAGTTGGACTCGGTGGGACCAGCACTGAAAGGAAGCTCTGGATCCCCTAGTGTTTGTTTGCAGGAGGAGGCCCATGGTTTGCACAGTTGTGAGAAATGTCCATTGGTATCTGTACCTCGTTGTGTTTACATTGTTTTTTAATTAAATATAGTGTTAGATGAGTGTTAGTAAAGCTACAAGTATGTTGTTGGTGTTTGTCACTTTCTGAGCCACCCTTGCCTTTTTTGCTTTAATAGATTCTTGTGCTTAAAACAGGGAAAAGCTAACACAAACCTCAGCACTTAAACGGTTTATGTGGTTTTAATAAATTAGCTGGGGGTTATGTTTTTGACACCGAGTTTAAAAATAAAAAAAGAAGTGGTTGTACAGTGATGACTTTTTATATGCTAATGTTATATAGAAGTTGCAATTGCAGGATTTGGCAAACTTACGGTACATAAACATTCTGCACTTCTATTTGTTAAAAAATAAACACACATGAATGTAAACTACAAACTACTATTTTGTAAGATCTAGGCCAAATTCTGCCCTCTGATGTAGGCGCATATATATATATACATAAAAGTGTGTGTGTGTGTGCGTGTGTGTATAGCTTCTTTTGGTTTCAATGACAGCTGTGTGTTTACAGAAGGGCAGAACATGTTCATTTATCTTTTATGGCTAAAAATTTCTCAGCTGTCTGAAACTAAGACCTGCTTTGTCATTGAAATTAAATAGTAAAATATTAATTTATTTTTACATCCTGTTTATTATTTAGCATAACATCTAATTGTTCTAGAGTCAGAAATTATTTCTTGTATTTTCACAACTATTAAGCATTAAATAAAAGCAAAAAGATTTTGACTATGATTCTGAGACATGATCTGCAATTTTTTTATCTACTACTATAGAAAAATTAAGTGAGATTATGTGCTACTTGTTATTCTTTAGAAGCAGAGACAACTAAAGTTGAGAAGAATTTTAATAACAAGCTACATAAAGGAGCTGCCAACCCCAATTACTTCAAGCTTAAGTGAAACTGCTGTTAAAGAATCATTTGGGTTTAGCTCCATCTAAAGTTTACTATGTTTGCCACGTTTATCCTGACTTCAGAGAAAGGATGTTTTCCAGGAGTCCTGGATGAGTTGGGGCAGAAGCTGGGAAGCATTAGCATGGGGCAGGCTTTCCCCTCAGTGAAAGAGCCCAGCTTAGTGCAAGGAGTAGACTTGACAGGGAAGTTCTCCAGCAGTAGTGCTAGACGGAGCTGAAATCTTCACCAGACAAGTGTCCACTCAAAACCAAGTATTTCCCACCCCTTTGGATGCCCAGGGGAGGCTGGAGGAGAGGGTCTCGCCTGTGAGAGGGATCTGCATGACCAGAAAAGCAGAGATTTAGCACATGCTCACCAGCTTGAGGTTACCTGTGCCTCAGTGCCCCATTTACGAGCACCTTTTTGTAGCATTATAGGTCATCAACACAGCTTAGTTAGCAGGTAGTTAACTAAAGGTAGTTAACTAACAAGACAAGAGGACACAGTCTTAAGTTGTGCTGGTGGAGGTTTAGGTTGGATATTAGAAAGAATTTCTTTACGGAGAGGGTGATCAGGCATTGGAATGGGCTGCCCAGGGAAGTGGTGGATTCTCCATCCCTGGAGATATTTAAAAAGAGACTGGATGTGGCACTCAGTGCCATGGGCTGGTAACCGCAGCGGTAGTAGATCAAGGGTTGGACTTGATGATCTCTGAGGTCCCTTCCAACCTGGCTAATTCTATGATTCTATGATAAACTCTGGTTAGTTAGCACTGGGTTTTCATTTGGATCTTCTTATTTTCCATCTTAGTTACCAGAAAGTGGATGTCAAGCCTCAACAAACAGGGATTGAACATCTGTGTCTGTCAGGCAAAGCTGCCATGCCCTGACTGACTGGAATTCCTGTGGCTCCTTTGCTTATTCTTGCTTTCTTGTGAATGCAGCCTCCTGCATGGGGGGGTGTGGGGGGCAGAGGACCTGGCCTTTGACTGCTCTGGTCACATGGAAGGAACAAGCAGGACATTTGGATTCAGACTCACAGGTGCCTGTACCATGGCTGCGCCTGGAGGCACATCCTGAGAAGCCCTGGTTGCCTTATGGCTTGGCACGCGAGGACCTCTGGGGACAACTTCTTACTCAGCAAATACCAGCATCTCTTCTGTCCACACCCGAGGGGGGCAGTGGAAGGTACCGACCACCACCAGCAGAACCTGAGCATTTTTGTAGCCATGCCAGACCTGCCACAAGCTCAGGAGTGGCAAGGCAGCACCAGGAACACCAGGAACACCAGAACACGCAGAACATGTCCAGAGGCTCCCTACTAAAGCATCCCAAGGAGATGAGAGTGCCTCCTGCCAGGAGAGAAATGCCATTCCTGAGCTTCCTCTCTCTTTTCTGGTGGCCATCTCGGGCATGCCAGTGGGATGGCTCAGTGCCTGTGGGAGCAGGGATGGGGTTTGGGATGGGGGCTGTATCTGTAGGGAAGACTGGGGGCTCAGGAGGCACCGGCTGCTGGAAGCAAGAACACACTTTATGGTGCCACTGACACACAGGATGGCTGGAACAGCAGAATACCCTTCCCAGCCTGTGCCCAGATCTCTCCTGCACAGGGATGCAGCAGGGATGCAGCCTAGTCCCCTCACCAGGCCAGCCAGGAAGGAGCAGCTGCTTGTTTGTTCCTCTACACCTCTCCTGAGGACACCAAATAAATGCAGACTCACAGCCTTCTCACAACGCTGTGGCATGAAAGCTTCATCACAACAGTAACTTTGTTTTGCAAATTTAGCTTTTCTATCCCTGTGGAATGGGATTTGTGCCTGGTTACTTCGTGGCTGACTTTGGTGCCACCTGTTTTCTTGCTTTTAAAATACAATGCTCTAAATTTAATAAAAAAATTTCATCAGCTTGATAGCTTTCCTGAATGCCTGCTGCTGTTTCTTACCGAGTCCTGAGGTCATCAACATTTAGCAACATGGAAATCACCCTATCAATCAAACTGGAATTGGGCTCCAGTCTGTCACAAATTACTGCTTTATGGGAAACCAATGTGGAACACAAATATTCAGCAAAAAGCCTGTATTCGTGCCTGTTGCTGTTTTTACAAGAAGCTTACTCACCTCTAAAACACAGTACTGACAACTTCACATGCAACTTTCAACCAAATTCAGCTGCTGCTTTAAATTTAAAATTGAAAGTCTGTAAGCTTTTTTCAGAGAGTTTGAGGAGGTTGATGTAGCTCATCTCCCCAGCTGTGGTGAGCCAGGACTGCTCTTTAAGCTCCAGGAAGTTTTTCTGCTGGCCTTTTTTTTCAGCATTAGTCCCTGAATGGCCCAACCAAAGGTGAGAAAATTTAACAGGGCAAAAACCACTGACTATACACAAAATTACACTGAACATCAAAATAAAACATAATTTAAAAAAAAAAACAAAAAACAAACCCCACACAAGTAATTTAGTACTCCTCTCTAAATCAGATGTAATATAAAATTAAAATATCAGCAGGAGCTCTGCCATGTGAACTGGTGGTGCTCTTTGAGTCTTACATGATGAGAGTAGAAACTTCAACTTCTCCAGTCATTATTATTTTTTAATAACTGTTTCCTTTGAAAGAAAGAGTATGTCAAACAGATGGGAATACTATTGAGCCTTATCTGATAATTTCTAAGTGACTTAAAACAATGTGCTCTGTCTTCTCTGCATCCACTTGGCTTTTCACTGAAGTTTGTCAGCTTCCTGAAGACTGAAAATGCCATCTTCTTACCAATATCTCCCTTTGAGAGAGGTTTCTCTCTCAGCATTTTAATGCTTTCCCAAATCTCCTCACTGCTGCATAACTCAAAAATAGATGTTTTCCAGATGTATTTCATTATTTACACTTCATTAGGCCACATCCTGATCTCCTAACACATCCCATTTCCATATCACATCTACAACTATGTAAATATCATCAGAGGCTCATTAGTGCTACATATATAAATATTATTTTGATTCAGATGGCCACAAGCACAGAAGACGTCAGACTGCAGTTGTGAATGCAGTGTTCTTTGTCCAATTCCAACTAGCAGCCACAATTACAAAAATGAAGTGTAGAGGCACTCAGGTAAAGACAATCAGGTGTTGCCAGTCAGGAGGAGGAAGGCCTGAGCTCCTGTTAAGCCCACCTGTGCCCAGTTAGGGCTGGCCCCAACTGCCCATGAGCAGAACTGGGGGACCAATAAAAGGTGGGCTTCCAGAGGTGAGCTTGGTTCACTCCTGAGCAGCCTGAGGAAGGGGATAGTCAACTCTGGAGTGTTAGCATGGAGACAGACTAACTGATTCTAAGGGCAACTTTTGGGGTGCTGTCCTTGCGCCTTGGCAAGAACACCTACTGGACCCCAAAACACTGTGGTCCAGGAAAGGATTGTCTGCAACATCAGGTGGAGAATGCAGGCAGCATGCCCAGGAACTAACATGGAGCAGAAGATCGGCTCTTTCTTTAATGCCCTCCTGGAGCTCGTCCGTACCAAGCCTGAGGAAGGCATCTGCATCATCATCTGCCTGGCTGTGCTGATGGGTCTGCCCCTTGTGATCCTCGTTGCACTGAGAAAAAAGATGGGACTGTCACCAAACACCTCCGTAAGTAAAAGGGTCTCGGAGGAGCTGGCAATGCAGACAAAGGAGCAAAAACTCCCCTCCTTCCCGGCCACATGGGAGTTCTGGCAAGAGGTCAAGAGACTTGTTGGAGGGCCTCCGCACCCAGGAAAGAAGTAAGAATGCAACCAGCTTAGATGGCATATGGGGGCCCTAAAAGAAGTAAGAGCAGAAGCTGCTACCATCCCTGCAGCGCTTTGGCCAGAAGCCCATGACACTGCACCCCTGGCAGAAGCAAGGCCCACTGCTGTCCCCACAGCATCTCCGCTACCTACTCCTCCTCCTGAGGATGGTAAGCTTAGGAAGGCATTCTTAGGATTAGGGGACAAAGGCCTTGCTATCAAGGGCATGAAGGGAAAGCACACCATTCAATAGCTGAGTTCCTGTCAGACATCGGGCCGGAGGAAGAGGCACCTGCTCCAAGCACCGAAAACAACGTGCAAGAAAACGCAAAAATGCTGACAGCCTGTGGCCCCAGTTGCTGCCTGAAACCTCCCCGACTACTCTCACCCACCTCTGAAAAAGGAAAGGAAGTGGCCACCCCACCAGCTGCACCTGCTGGCTGGAAGGATGAAATAAAATCCCTTCTTGATCAGGCAATAAGGCCATTGGAAAAGAGGATCAAAGACATGGAACAGCGGTAGTCTTTCCACAGATACCGGGATCCATCTGCCCTTTCCGATGATGACAAGGATGTCCCAACCCCGCTGAAAAAGCAGCAGGACAACCAAAGCATTAAAGGTGCCAATAAGCCCCGACCCGGAAGATGGACTGGTTTCATTCGTGACGCCATCCTCGAAGGGGACTGGGAAGCCAGCACCATTGCCTGCCCTATCCTGCTCGATAACAACGGGGCACCTCTGTATGTGCTTTTATGTGCTTTTTCGGAAAGATAGGGCGGGGAAGCGAGGTGGTGGAGTTGCTCTTTATGTGAGAGAGCAACTAGAATGTGTTGAATTTTGTGCAGGGGCTGATGAGGGGCAAGTTGAAAGTTTGTGGGTAAGAATTAAGGGGCAGGCTGGTGCAGGTGATACAGTTGTGGGGGTCTACTACAGACCTCCTGATCAAGGTGAGGAGGTTGATGAGGCCTTCTACAGGCAGCTGAAAGCAGCCTCACAACTTCAGTCCCTAGTCCTCATGGGAGATTTTAACTACCCCGATATCTGCTGGTTGACTCAGACAGCCGGCCTTTCGCAGTCTAGGAGGTTCCTCCAGTGCATTGATGATAACTTCTTAATGCAAATGGTGGACAAGCCGACTAGAAGAGGAGCGCTGCTGGATCTTGTACTAACCAACAAGGAGGGCCTTGTTGAAGCAGTGGTGGTCAATGGCAGCCTTGGCTGCAGTGATCATGAGATGGTAGAGTTCAGGATCCTGTGTGGAAGGAACAGAATACACAGTAGGACCAGAACCCTAGACTTCCGCAGGGCAAACTTTGGCCTCCTCAATCAACTGTTAAGAGAAATCCCATGGGACAGGGTGTTAGAAGATAAAGGGGCTCAAGATAGCTGGTCAATATTCAAGGACCACTATTTGCAAGCACAGGATCAGAGCGTCCCTATGGTTAGGAAATCTAGTAAGGGAGCTAGGAGACCAGCATGGTTAAAAAAGGAACTGCTGGGAAAACGTAAGTGGAAAAGGAAAATCTACAGATCATGGAAGGGGGGGCTGGTCACTTGGGAGGAATATAGGACTGTTGTCAGAGGATGTAGGGAGGCAATTAGGAAAGCTAAGGCCTCCTTGGAACTTAACCTTGCAAGTCAGGTTAAGGATAATAGAAAGGGCTTTTTCAAATACATAGCTAGCAAAACTAACACTAGAGGCAATATTGGCCCACTATGGAATGAGCTGGGAGCCCTGGTGACAGAGGATATAAAGAAGGCAGATGTGCTGAACGCCTTCTTTGCCTCTGTCTTTACTCCTGCAGGGTTTCCGCATGAGCCCCAGATTCATTTAGCCCCAGAAGTAGTCAAGATAGATGAGGAGTTTGACATAGTAGATGAGGATTGGGTTAGGGATCAGCTGAGTAATCTGGACATCCATAAGTCGATGGGTCCAGATGGAATGCATCCAAGGGTGCTGAGGGAGCTGGCGGAGGTCATTGCTAGGCCACTCTCCATCATCTTCAGTAAGTCATGGGTAACAGGAGAGGTGCCTGAGGACTGGAGGATAGCAAATGTCACTCCAGTCTACAAGAAGGGCAAGAAGGAGGATCCGGGTAACTATAGACCGGTCAGCCTCACCTCCATCCCTGGAAGGGTGATGGAACAACTTGTTCTTGTCACTATCTCCAGGCATATCAAGGACATGGGGATCATCAAGAGCAGTCAGCATGGTTTTATCAAGGGTAAATCATGTTTGACTAACCTCATAGCCTTCTATGAGGAAATTACTAGGTGGATAGATGATGGAAGAGCGGTAGATGTGGTTTATCTTGATTTCAGTAAAGCATTTGACACCGTCTCTCACAGCATCCTTGTAGATAAATCAATCATCCTTGTTGATCAAGTATGGGTTTGGTGATCAGCTAGTGAGGTGAATCAGGAACTGGCTGAAAGGAAGGAGTCAGAGAGTTGTAGTCAATGGGGCAGAATCTGGTTGGAGGTGTGTGACTAGTGGAGTCCCTCAGGGCTCGGTACTGGGACCGGTGTTGTTCAACATCTTCATCAACGACTTGGATGAGGGTATAGAATGTACCCTCAGCAAGTTTGCTGATGACACTAAGCTGGGAGGAGTGGCTGACACACCAGAAGGCTGTGCTGCCATTCAGAGAGACTTAGACAGGCTGGAGAGTTGGGCAGGGAGAAACTTGATGAAATTCAACAAGGCGAAGTGTAGAGTGTTGCATTTGGGGAAGAACAACACAATGTCCCAGTATAGGTTGGGGGCTGACCTGCTGGAGAGCAGTGTAGGTGAAAGAGACCTGGGGGTCCTGGTAGACAAGAAGATGACCATGAGCCAGCAATGTGCACTTGTGGCCAAGAAGGCCAATGGCATCCTGGGGTGCATTAGAAAGGGTGTGGTTAGTAGGTCAAGAGAGGTTCTCCTCCCCCTCTATTCTGCATTGGTGAGGCCGCACCTGGAGTATTGTGTCCAGTTCTGGGCCCCTCAGTTCCAGAAGGACAGGGAACTGCTTGAAAGAGTCCAGCGCAGAGCCACTAAGATGATTAAGGGAGTGGAACATCTCCCTTATGAGGAAAGGCTGAGGGAGCTGGGTCTCTTTAGTTTGGAGAAAAGGAGACTGAGGGGTGACCTCATCAATGTTTTCAAATATGTAAGGGGTGAGTGTCAGGGAGATGGAGTTAGGCTTTTCTCAGTGGTGACCAGCGATAAGACAAGGAGTAATGGGTATAAATTGGAGCATAGGAGGTTCAAGTTGAATGTTCGAAAAAATTTTTTTACTGTAAGGGTGACAGAGCCCTGGAACAGGCTGGCCAGGGGGGTTGTGGAGTCTCCTTCACTGGAGACATTCAAAACCCGCCTGGACATGTTCCTGTGCGATGTGCTCTAGCTGGCCCTGCTCTGGCAGGGGGGGTTGGACTAGATGATCTTTCGAGGTCCCTTCCAACCCCTATGATTCTATGATTCTATGATATGAACAACACAAATGGAAGACCCTGCAGCAGGCCAAAAAGACGCTGAAGGAGGGAGGACTAAGGACAGAAAGTTGCCGGGCTGTCCTGGATTGGCTTCTCACTGCCGACACTAGTAGCCCCCATGACTGTCGCAGTTTGGCCAAGTACCTGCTCACCCCCTCCCAGCAAATCGTGTGGTTCAAGGAGTGGGAGTGCCTGGCCCAGAGAGAGGTGAACCGCCCTCGAGCAGCTGGGGATCCATTATTAGGGGTGACCGCCGAGATGTTCACGGGCTCGGGATGTTATGAAGATGTCAGTGTCCAACTCCAAACCTCTTTGGGTACCCAGCAAATCGACACGCCCTGCCGCGACCAGATCCCCAAAGACATCCACATCTAACAACAGCATATCCTCCAACAATTAACTCACACATTTGGACTTACCCTCTTGCTCACTGTTTGTGGTTTGGTTTTTTTTTGTTTGTTTTTTTTGTTTGTTTGCTTGGAGCTGAAAAAAAGGTGGTGTTTCAGACAAGTAACAGTCTCACCATGACTTGAGTCACAGTGAGCACACAGAATAGAACAGAACAGAAGAGTCATGCTGTGTTCTGCCTAGAGTGACACATAACAAGCTATGACCTAGCTCTGAGGGGTCCATCCAGGAGAGCAGCTCTCTGCAGAGCAGGTCCCAGGCCCATCCAGGGGCAGCTATGGGCACAGCTACACCACCACCCAGGCAGGGAGTGAAGGTCCCAGGCTGGGCTGCAATACCCTGCTGAAATGTTCCCTGGGTTCTTGGTAGGAGCACAGTGTGTAGGGTTCCCAAGGGGGGCTGCTCCCCACCACTGAGGCCTATGAGTGCTCCCAGGACCCTGGAAGAAGTAACTCTGCACTGCTTACAAGCTCACCTTAAGACAATGATATTCAGCCACTATGGAAATCAAGTATTGGTCCAGATGGACCTCTGCTCTGAGGGAGTACTGCTGTCCTCAGGCACTTTTTGTTTTACTGTTTTCACAAGGGAAACAGCTTCTTTTAGCATTTCTAAAAACGAGTATGAGGAGAAAAAATATTCCACAGAGAAATGAAGAGGTGTTGCTCACCTCAAAAATATTTGCAACTATCATGCTGAGAAGCGTGTCCTGCTTTGGCTT
Source organism: Florisuga fusca (assembly GCA_038090715.1). NCBI lineage: Eukaryota > Metazoa > Chordata > Aves > Apodiformes > Trochilidae > Florisuga > Florisuga fusca. The sequence continues at coordinate 21,445,475 of JAAWXA010000003.1, read as the reverse complement.
GATCTTGGAGCCTCCCTAGTTTCAGAGATGTTGGATTACGCCATCCTGTGGAAATTCGGCTAAACTGGATGAACACAGGAGACTTTCAAAAACTGCACTTGATGCACACTTTTGGCAAATTGGTTCAGACGGTCAAATAATCTCAAGAGAACCCACAGCTCTGACCCCCAGCAGAAGGTCATCAGAAGGCCTCTTATCTGCACAGGGAGAGAGCCAATGCCTAGGCTGGGACACAGCTACTCATTCGAGCCCTTCTAGTGCAGAGCTGGGGAGAAATCTCTGAAGAGATTTCTTCAGCATGGGGAAAGAAAAGGTAGGAAGAATAGTACAGAATAGAACAGAATATTTTCAGTTAGAAGAGACCTACAGTGATCACCTAGTCCAACTGCTTGACCACTTCAGGTCTGACCAAAAGTTAATGCATATTGTTCAAATGCCTCTTAAAGACTCACGAGTTTTGGGTATCAATCACCACTCTAAGAAGCCTATTCCAAAGTCTGACCACCCGCTTTGTAAAGAAATGCTTGCTTATGTCCGGTTTAAACCTCCCTTGGCACAGCTTTGAACCATTCCCACAGGTCCTGTCACTGGATCCCAGGGAGAAGAGCTCAGCACCTCCCTCTCCATCTTCCCCTCCTCAGGAAGCTGAACAATGAGATCGATCCCTCTGTCTCCTCCAAACCAGACAGAAAGCACACGTAACCACCCAGATGAGATCTCCTTACCCCAGGACACCCCAGGGGCGAACGCTGTGGAAGTCCCACTCGAAGGAAAGCGTCTTCCTTGCGCTTTGTCTCCCGCTCCCTCGGGAGCCCTCCCCGGCCCGCTTCAGCCTGCTGGGAGGCACGGAGCCCCCGGCCCATCTCCGCTCTCAGACGCGGGAAGCGTGGAAGCCCCAGCCCGAAGGGGCCCACCCTTTCCCGCCGCCCCTCCCCAGCTCTGCGGGCTCTGCCTCACGCCGGTCCCCGCCTAACACGGACTCGCCGACCTCGCTCGCCCGCAACCCCGGCCGAAGGGAAGCCCGGAGGCGGCCCGAGCGTGCTCCCGGGGCGGCGTTAACAATTCCCCTCCGCCCAGGAACGATCGGGACCGCTCCCTCGGCGGGGCATGGTGGCGGTG
>JAAWXA010000003.1:21414617-21444339 GCA_038090715.1 Florisuga fusca | reverse complement strand
GGGGGGGCGGGGGGCAGAGCGCTGGGCGAGACGGGAGTCACAGAATGGCTTGGGTCGGAAGGGACCTTAAAGATCATCTTGTCCACCCCTCCCTGCACGGGCAGGGACACCTCCCGCTAGGGCAGGTTGGTCAGGGCCCCATCCAACCTGGCCTGGAACGCTCACAGGGCGAGCGGCCCCGGGAGAAGGGGCAGGGGCGAAACGGGCTGGCTTGTCCGGGGACGCCCAGTCCGCAGACACCCCTTACCCGAAAGAAAGTTAAGTAAAGCCCGGGAGAGCGAGGAGTAGGTGGAGAGGAGGCGACGAGTTCTGCCTCCCCCATAGTGAAAAGCTGCCCGATGCCTGAGGAAGGCGAGTTCTGCACGGCCGTGTCCCCGCCCGGGGCTGCCCCTTTGAGTCGTGACAGCTGCAAGGTGGGACCGCATCGCCTGTGAGACCAGCGAGACAGATGCAAACCAGGGAAGCTGTGGCTTCCCCCTCCCTGGAAGTGTTCCAGGCCAGGTTGGATGGGGCTTTTGAGCAACCTGGTCTGATGGGAGGTGACCGTGCCCCTGCCCGTGACAGGGGGCTTGAAAGTAGATGATCTTCAAGGTCCCTTCCAACCCAAACCATTCCATGGTTCTTTGTCGCTGGGTTGCTGCCTTACCTCATTAGGGATGGATGAAGTGAGTTGACTCCTTAGTGGCATTTTAGAGGTGACTGCTGAACTGAAGGAGGATCACTTGTGCTAACTGCACTCACTTTTTGGAGCCTGGAGGTCAGGGGAGGGAGTGGTTGCCTGTAGTAGTTGGTGCAGGTCTTATGAAGACTTGATGCTTGACTGTGTGTATGGGATGTTAATTGATGACCATTCAGCTCTTAAAAATGAGAGCCATAACTGGAAGCTTTAGTTGTTCTGAGTTGATTATTATTGATTAATACAGAGACGTTGGATTTAATTTTTATCTTCTGTAAGTTCTCCTTCAACTCGATTTGCTTTCGTGATACTGGAAATGGAATTCTTAGCCTGGCATCACAGGATTCACAGCCATAATTCACGTTTTCTGACAACCTGTGTGCTTCAGTAGGTCCAGTGGCTCTTGGTTCTGGGGCCATTTTTGGAAAGCATTTATGCACTATTGTGAACTTGGAATTAGAAAGCCCTATCAGAAGTACATGGCATTAATTTTTCTAACTTCAATCTGTCATAGGTATGTTGATATTGCTCTGTAGTTATTTTTAGATTGTGTATTAAAAAGTAATGTTGCTATGTAGATGTCGTTCTCTTGGTGAAGGTGGAAACCTTGCAGGATGGATGTAGTTCTGTCCATTTCATGTTTTTTAAGTTGTCTGCATGTGCATTGAGTATTGTCACTGTCCACTTTGACTCAAACCTTTCCTGGAAGGATGGGACCATGTAGCACATCTGTTTCCTGCCTGGATCTGGTGTCTCGTGTTCTCACAGAGTACCTCACCCTATCAGTGACTGGTCCAGTCAGGGTGCTAGTTCCTTTTTTTAGGTGTGTAATTTTTAAAGATGTGGTTCGTTGATCGTTGCTGATAGAACTTAGGCTGTATAGATGGGCAGATAGCCGGGAGTTTGGCTGTGAGGATGCAGTCAGATTCCTGTGAACACCCCTGGATTAGCAAGATCACAGCACTGCCTGTCTTGTTCACGTGTGTTGGAAGTGACCCCCTCACCTGCTGCTAGTGCCTGCTCTGCTGCACTGAGGGGATGTTTGTCTGCAGCCCCCTCTGGGAGCTAGACTCTTTCTTTTGCCAGTCACAACACAAAAATGTAGCTTCAAGAGAAGCATCGTGTTGCCACCAGATTGCCATTTATTTTTTGGCACTGCAAGAACGTGTCATTTTTCCTTTGCTTAAACACAGCAATAGTCTGGATGTGTTCCTACTAGTAGAGGCAAAGATGCAGCTGTATCCAGCTCTTTTGTGCTGGGAACACACTTTACCATCAACTCTCTTCAATGATAGAAGAAATAGCTGAATTGTTTGCCTACAAGAAACTTAGAAGGCTGATGAACAGCTATCCTGCCTATTCAGTGACTGGTAGAGGGGATCCAATGTGGTTGTAAGTAGTCACAGAGGGCTTTCTTCTTGTGGACTTTACTAGCTGTGCTGGCATCAGTGGTGTATGCTGCATGTCCATTCTCTGCTCGTGTCTCACAAAGCTTGGTTCTTTATCAGGAGGAAAATATATGTAAATCCTTCTGCCATTGAGAACCAGGATGGTCTGATTTTTAATATGATGGACTACTTGTTGCTGAGTTCTGAAATTCCACACGTCATATGAAAAGTAACCTATAATTTTCTGTGTGCACAGGCAGTCTAGATCTAGCCTTGAACCCTTCATTGGTTCCCTGCAGTACTGCCTCATAACAGTCACAGCTTATTCTCTGTAGAAGAAAAAAAACTGTGTGCAGTTTTGGGCACCACAGAACAAAAAGGATGTAGACCTAATAGCGTGTCCAGAGGAGGGCTGTGAGGTTGGTGAAGGGTTTAGAGGGAAAGTCATATGATGAATGACTAAAGGCACTTGGTCTGTTCAGAGTGGAGGAGAGTGAGGGGAGACCTCATCACAGCTTGCTGATTCCTCACTAGGGAAGGAGGAGGAGCAGGCACTGACCTCTTTTCACTGGTCACCAATGATAGGACCTGAGGGGATGGCAGGAAGATGTGCTGGGAGAAGTTCAGGTTAGATATTAGGAAAAAGTTTTTCACCCAGAGGGGGGTTGAGCAGTGGAACAGCTTTCCCAGGGAAGCAGTTATGGCACCAGCCCTGCCTGAGTTCAAGAAGCATGTGCTTTCAGGCACATGGTGTGATTCTTGGGATGCCCTACACAGAGACAGGAATTGGACTTGATCCTGATGGGTCTTTTCCAACTTAGCAAATTCTGTGGTACTGTAGAATGTGTTTATTTAAAATAACCTGAAATGGCTAGTAGATGTCTAGCTACAGAATTGGAATGGTGTTGAGAAGTGGAGACATCTTGGTAACTGCCAGGGTCAGTGTTGTGTTATTTCCTGGGTGGATTCTTTCTTTTACACAGTGTCTCCCACACATTTCTATGACTTGGAGGTTGTTGAGAGGCTGTTGGAATTATGGCTTAATCTGTAGTGAGATCCTTATGGATAGTGCATTGCATACTGGCTGGGAAGATACCAGGAGCTTTGGCTGCTCTGTGCATTAGCTTAGGACTGCTATTGCTCAGTCTTAACATGAGCTGTTATGGTCCAGAGTAACATGAAATTATTTCCTATTTTGATCCACAAGAACAAAGTCCAACCATCAAGGGTCTGGTGCAAACATAAACTTTTATTTGACACAGTTGGCACACGTGGAAGTATGGGGAGTATGTTGCCAGGCAGTAGAGGGAGAGAAGAAAAGAAGATAGAAGAAAGAACAGATAAGAGAGAGAGAAAAGAGTAAGAAAGTGGGAAAGAAAGAATGAGAGAGAAATGGGAGAGAAAAAAAGTGGGAAGGAAAGAATGAGAGAGAGAGAGAGTTACCACCAGGGGTCCAACTGTCTGGCGAGTTTTCTTCAAGATGGTGTTCTGATCCTGGACAGGACCTGATGCAAGACAGTGGTGGGTCAGTGCAGGACAACACAACCACACAATGGACAGCCATATATACCCTTTTATTTATTTGTTTATTCCTCTGTTCCTAAGGGGAGCTGTCAGTCAGCTGCTGCAGAAGCCAGGTTCATTAGCATCAGTACAATCAAGGTATCTCCCCCCACACTAGCCAGGGCTATTCACTTTAAAATTGTCTTTTAGGCAAAGAAGATTCCAATCAGCGAGATCATCAGTGGAATCTCACATGAGTTCAACAGAGATTGTTGATGCTGTTTGACTGCACTCTGTGGCTGCAGGTCCCAAGTTCAGAATCAGCAGTTATGTCATTGTCTGTTGGATTTCTGGGCACTTCTTTCTGCCAAGTGATGACTTCGGGATGCTTGAGAACAAATCCTGAGAAGTAGTGGGGGTTGTTCTTTTCTCAGGTGTATATGGGTCCTCATTACTGATCCCTTTCCACTGATGTTTTTGTTTTTCTTGCTGTGGAGGACATTATGGCAGGAACTGCTATGTAGGGCACAGAAGCTGGTGAGAGGATCCTCATTGTATCTGTGGAGAGGGATGGCTGTAGGAACCTTTTCATGCCTGTAGACAGCCATGAAAAAAGGCAGATGGGGCGAGGGGCTTGTTGGAGCAGCAGTAGAGACTGGTTAGTCCCACTGCTGAGATCTGAGTGCCTTCAAGCAGGCTTTAACCTGAGTGATAAACATTGATCTGTGTCACTTCAAGTGAGTAAAAACGTTTAGTCAAGCTGAATTGGTTCCCATCTGTTACTGTACTTGGTACCTGTGGATATAGTGAGCTTGTAGAAGGTCTTGTCTGTTCAGGTAGATTTTAGTGGAAATCTTTGTATCTCAGGAAAACTCTAAATGAGTCTTGGTGGCCTTAAGCTAAAGTTTAGTATTGCAAACTCCAGAATCGTTGAATCTTTAGCACTTTGTCTTGAAGTGGAGCCTGGAGGCGGACCCAGGACCAAGCATAAACTTTGGACTTCAGGCTTCTGCTTCAATTACAATGTGTTTGCAGAATAGATAATTAGTTCTGTTTGGCTCTATCTGTATTTGTTTTTTCCAGGGTTGCAGCCATGAAAAGTGAGAAAATTAGGAGGGGATGCAGAAATAGTGGTTAAGGAATGTGGTGTGCTTTGCAGATGTGGAAGTGGCATGTGGCACACAGCCTCAGCTATAGCTGCTGTGGCACGACACGTGCTGTAACTGAATTTTAGTAGGGGCAATGATGAAGTGTCCTTTTTACAAAGGACAGCAGTTACCTCTACTTGGATGAATGGCAGCTTGTTTGTCTCTCCTGGGATTCTTTATCAGGCCTGGGAGATACTCTTGTGACCATCTGCCTTCTGCTGTATTTCATGGGGGACCTGTCTCTTATGACAATGTAATCTTCATCCTTTCTCTCAAAGGGCTTCAGACAATCAGAACTATGTTTAGTTTTTAGTATTTGGTCAAGTTCTCTACAGTGTACATGGAGTATCTTGCCAGTCCAATAACACCAGTTATTGTCCTTACCCTTTTTATGGGTTTGAGTTTTATGGGTACGAGTGCAGAGTTAGGTCCCACTGATGTCTGATGTTGCCCAGGGAAGTTGTGACTGCCCCCTCCCTGGTAGTGTTCAAGGCCAGGTGGGATGAGGCCTTGAGCAACCTCGTTTGGTGGGAGGTGCCCTTGCCCATGGCAAGGAACGTGATCTTTTAGGTCCCTTCTGACCCAAGCCATTCTATGAAATAAAGCATTTGCACAGAAGGAGCATGGTCTGGTTTTTTTAGTGTTGACAAAAAGATGCCGCTGGGCACAGAGTAGCATCACTGTTCCTCCGGGTCCAAAGCCTTGGGGATGTGATTATTGAGTATGTGGTTTCTAGTCTGACTGGCTCTGCTGGGATGGGACTGTTTTCCAAACAGTGACATGCTTTTCCATGGGCTTTCACCCAAGTAGGCAAGGCAGTATCCAGTACAAAACAAGTTCTGATGCGGGAGCTGGTGGCAAAGAAACATGGAGCAGTTACTCATGCGACAGACCTGAGTATAGAGAAGGGCAGTAATCAGAACAATGTAGAGACAGCGGCGTTTGAGCTCAAAGTGAGAAGGGATTAGGGGGCATTGACAACAAAATTTTACAGATTAGCTGTTCTGGTATATGCTAAGTGAACCAGCAGCATTTGAGAGTTTATGCCTTCAGGAAGTGTTTCAACAAATTGAAATCAACAGTACGAGTTAATGGTGGTGCAGCCCAGTTCAAATTTGTTACTTACCCGACAGTTGCTATTCTAAAACTAGATTTACTATCGATGGTGTCATGGTCTAAGGTGCTGCAATACCAAAGAGTTTTCTTGCTTAGTAGTGTGCCTCAATAAAATAGGGATTTCAGCAGAAGAGGCAGTTTCTTTAGTGTTAGCCAGCTGCAGTGTGCTGAAATTATAAAATTAAAAAGAATGAGCTACGGCAGTGTGAGAGAAGGTACCGCCAACTCTTAATGCTATTTCTTTTGCCAGAGGCTTAAATGTCAGCCTTTCAGTGTCTGGAGATGACAATGAGAAAGTGCCTTTAACTTCTTCAGTTCCAGAATAACCTCCTGGCCAAAAAGCTTAGTAGTAACTTGGACGTTTGTGGAACAGAGCCAGGGACCTTTTTGCACTGTTGTATTTGGATGAAAATGGAAATTCCCATTGTAAAGTATGATAGGACTTAATAATAAAAGGAGAGGATAGGAGGTGGGTTGAGATATAGTTGAGAGGAGTGAGTTACAGAAGACTCAAGAAAGGGCAACGATTAGGTAATATGTAAAGAGGAGGGAAATTATGAAGAGGGTAGAAGTGAAAGCCTGGTCAACTTTGTTTTGTTTTTGTAGGTTTTGGTTTGGTTTTGTTTTCCTGTATCCTTCAGCAGCACTGTCTCTGCCCCAAATCCAAATCAGCTCACCACTGTAGTGTTTAATTCTCGTTTTCCCTAATTACAAGCTGAATCAAACACTGCTTATTCTCCAGGTTTTAAACTATATGCATAGTAACCATGTATGTACTGATTACAGGCTAAAAAGAGCCAGGATCTGCTAAGCAAAATATTCAGCCTCAGTGGAGGCATTTCTTTCATTTTGTGCTCAGTTCCCGATTTTCAGGAAACTTGTGGAAATTTTAAATGAGACTGGATTGCTTTGTCCACTTTGATTGACATAGACTGTAGGGCAGTGTGTTTGTGTAAGCCTCATTTCCATAAGAAACCAGGGTAAAAATGCTTTAGGAATAAATTAAGAATACTTGCTTTGGTTGCATATTTTTAGATTAGCTGTTAGATTAATATGTACTTAGATGGGAAAATTAATGTTAAAGTGACACAAAAATTTTGTGTGTTTTGAAACAGTGTCTCTTATAAGACCCCCAAATTTATATTGGTATTTCAGCGTGATAATCATGCAACACTGGTTCAGTTTGAAACTGCAAGAAAAAAAGCCCATACATTTCACATAAATGTCCAAATATTTCTTTTCACCATAGATATACCTCCCACATTTACTTGAAAATTACTAACAGAATTATTACAATTGGTTTTCTGCTTATTGTAGTCATTTATCTGGGTAAATCTTGTTGGAAATAGTGGGATCTAGCTAAATCATTAAAAATTATTAGCATTTTGGGTGCTACTTTTCTGTGTTGTGGTTTTGTTGTTTCTTTTTAAAGTCTTACAAAACCAGTAATTTTGGGAAATTTCCATCTTTTTCCTTGGGGTGAGGCAAACAATGAATACAGAGGGCTGTCAACTACACCAACTGAAAAAAAAAGACACTGCTGTTTTCTTTAAGTATTATTTTCTGTTGGTATTAGGGCAGGAGATGAATTAATGGAATGGAAAAAAATTAGTTTCATAATGAATAAAGTCTTTAGAGCAGAAGCTTTTGTTTTTCATGCAGTTAGTGAAAGGAAAAGTGTTTTGTAGATGAAAAGAACGCCTAGGCTTTAGGCTGCTAATTTCTTCTTGAAGTTGTTTTTTTTTGTCCTTGTCAAAACCAGCTAATTTGTTTTGAAATTTTATGATGAAAATAAAGTTTTGAAATGGCTTTATCTCAGTGTCACTGTTTCAAAGTAATTTTTTTTCCAGTTTACAAATATAATGTAAATAAAACCATTTCAAATATGGTAAGAAAAGACAACTGAGAAATCAAGTCACATTTGTCAAATGAAATACAAACTTAGCTTTTCATCACCTGGGTTTTGTTTTTATCATTTGCTTACAGCTGGGTTGTGTTTTTTTACATAGATAGGAAGGCCTGTTATTAAATGTAAGCTTTGTTTTTCAAATTCTACTGATGTCAAATGATTTGCAGAAGTTAGAGACAGCTGTATTTGGATTTCTTTGTGAAGTAGTTAGTACCTGAAGATACATTTTGTAAGATGGATGAGGAAAAAAGCATGTGTGGTTACTTCAGAATGAGAAAATCTAACTCTACTGTTTTTTTTCCCCTTATTACAGGAACTGAAGTGTCTGCTTCAAAGGGTGCAGTGCTGTGAAAAATCTTACTGACCACAGAAAAATGGACATGTTGCAGATACTGCGTAAAACCTCAGAAGGTTTAGAATGTGATCACTGCAACTTCAGGGGAACGGACTATGAAAACGTACAAATTCATATGGGTACCATACACCCAGAGTATTGTGATGAAATGGATGCAGCTGGTTTGGGTAAACTTATATTTTATCAAAAAAGTGCAAAACTGTTTCACTGCCACAAATGTTTCTTTACCAGCAAGATGTATTGCAACGTGTATTATCACATCACATCACAACATGCAGCATCTGACAAGTGGAAAGAAACACGGAAAGAACAGGTAGAAGGAGATTCAGATCCCTCCAAAAAAAGTGTCACATCGGAGCCACAGAAACCTGCCCTTTCCCCTGAGTCACGCAAACCTACTCTTTCTCCTGAACTCTCCAAATCTGAACCTGTTGTTTCCCCCAAGCTTCAGAAATTGTCAGTGTCCCCAGAGCCCCAGAAGTCAGCACAAGCTACTTCTTCAGAACCAGAGAAGTCAGCCCAGGGCACGTCCCCAGATCCTGAGAAGTCAGCCCAGGGCACACCTCCAGATACAGAAAAGTTAACCTCGGCTGTGTCCCCAGGCTCAGAGAAGCCATCCCCTGCGGTGTCTCCTGACCCACAGAAGCCATCCCCTGCTGTGTCCCCCGACCCACAGAAGCCAGCCCCGGCTGTGTCCCCTGACCCCCAGAAGCCAGCCCCAGCTGCATCTCCAGAGCCCCGTCGCCATTCCCCAGGAGTGTCTCCAGAGCCCCGTCGCCATTCCCCGGCAGTGTCACCGGAGCCCCGTCGCCATTCTCCCGCCGTGTCTCCAGAGCCCCGTCGCCATTCTCCTGCCGTGTCACCAGAGCCTCGCAGATACTCTCCAGCCGTGTCACCGGAGCCAAAGAAACCTACTCCAGCAGTATCCCCTGAACCACGAAGGTATGCTCCAGCTGGGTCTCCTGAGCCTCGGAGGCATCCTTCCCAAATGCGTAGGCCTGCTTCTGCTGCTTCTCCGGAAAACCGCAGGCCCGCTCCTGCCGTTTCGCCAGAATCGTGGCGACCTGGTCCGCCTGTTTCCCCTGAGCCGTGGAGATCTACCCCTCATGAGGTGCAGAAATCCACGGTTTCTCCCTGGGCTCCAAAGCCTTCCATGTCAGTGTCTGTAGAGTCCCGGAGGTCTGCCCCTGAGTCCCGAAGGCCTGGCCCCGTCGTGTCGCCAGAGCCTAGGAGGCTTGCTTCTGACTCGTGGAAATCTACATCCTTTTCTGAATCCCAAAAATCTACTCTTGTTTCTTCTGAGCCGTGGAAACCTATCTCATCTGTTTACCCTGAAGGGTGGAAACCTGTTCTGTCCCCTGACACGTGGAAGCATTCTCCCCCTGTTTCTCCTGAGCTTCGAAAGTCTAGTCATACTGTTTCCTCTGACTCTTGGAAGCCTTCTTTCTTCCCTGAAGTCCGTAAGCCTGGTGCTTCAGTATCTCCTGAATCTTGGAAACTCTCCGAGTCCCGGAAATCAATGTTTTTTTCTGAAACTCAGAAATCCACTTCTGCTGCTTCCTCTGAGATTCAGAAACGGGCTCATTTTACTGAACCTCGGAAAAGAGCTCTCTTCCCTGAGTCTCGTAAATCTAATCCAAGTGTTTCTACTGATGTCCAGAAACGTGGTGTGTTTTCTGAGCCCCAGAATCAGGTGTCTACTTCTGCTGTTTCTTCTGAAGGTCAAAAACATGCCCTATGTTCTGAAGGCCAGAAATCGGCTCTTGTTTCTTCTGAAGCCCAGAAGCACACCCTATTTTCTGAAGCCCAGAAGCTTGCTTCCATGTCCTGTGAAGTTCAGGAGCCTACTTCCTTTCCAGAGTCTCACAAATCTGCTTCTCCTGAAATTCAGAAACATGGCTTCTTTACTGAGTCCCAGAAACCTACTGCTTCTGTTTCTCCTGAGACCCCCAAACAAGCTCTTTTTCTTGACGCCCAGAAATCTGCTGTCTCCCTTGATCTTCAGAAGCATGCTGTATATTCTGAGATGCAGAAACCTGCTGCTGCTTTATCCTCTGATGTCCAGAGACGTGCTGAAACTACTGTATCTTCTGAAATCCAGAAGAGCATCCTGTTTTCCGAGCCTCACAAATATGCTCCCAGTTTTTCCTCTGAGCCCCAGACACCCAGTGAGTCTGGTGAGAGTGACTTTCTTTCACACAGTTTAGATGATCAGAAACCACTGGATGATTTATTCTCACAGGATGAACAATCAATGTTAGCCAAAGAATCACCAGAAGACCTGTTATATTCTTGCCCAAAAAAGAAGCCCAAGAAGGAAAACCAGGAAAACTCAGATTCTGAACTAAATAGCAGTGAGTGTGGAAAGCTGGAGATGGACTCGATGGAAATGAAGGAGCAAGAATCCAACAGTGATCAAGAGCAGTATGATATGGAGTCATCTGATTACAGCAAAGAGAGCAAAATAGATGCAACTACACCCATGCAGCCACAGTGTGTGCTGCAGTTTACTGAGGAGAAAGAAGCTTTCATCTCTGAGGAAGAAATAGCAAAATACATGAAGCGTGGCAAGGGAAAGTATTATTGTAAAATCTGTTGCTGTCGTGCAATGAAAAAAGGTGCTGTCTTGCACCATTTAGTTAACAAGCATAACGTTCAAAGCCCGTACAAATGTAAAATATGTGGCAAAGCATTTCTCTTGGAGTCTCTTCTTAAAAACCATGTTGCTGCTCATGGTCAGAGTTTGTTGAAGTGTCCACGTTGTAATTTTGAATCAAATTTTCCCCGAGGCTTTAAGAAACATTTAACCCATTGCCAAAGCCGTCATAGTGATGATACACCTAAAAAGCACATGGACACCCTTGAACCACTTGAAGAACAAATTTAATCAGTTTTTTTTTCCCTTGTGCTAAGAAAGCTGAATTTACAGAAGTGTTGAAAACTGTTGTTGTATTTTAACCAAGTAGTTTAGCTGATCTGACAAGTCAGAAGATGCATGGTTTATTGTACTATGTTTAACTTGTCTTATAGCTGTATTACTGAAATGATTTACTTTCAAAAGTAATTTTAAATACGTGTTCATGTCTTTGTATTACCCATCAGTAGAGTCATATTTTATTTTTCAGATGTACGTACGTTTTTGAAACCAAAATGGATACAAATTAGTTTTGTAAAGATTTTAAAACATACAAACAATTAAGGACTGGAGTGGCAAGCAATCCATATATTCCCGTGAAGACTGAACTTGTTTCTTCACACGTGTGAGATGTCGCATTTTTAAAAATGTTTTTCCTAAGTTCTCAGAATTAAAATTCTCGCCAGATAGAATGTGAATGCACCAGACATGAGGAGCTACCAGTGCTTCTGGAATAATTGTGCCCTGAGGTTGTAATTTGAGTGTATAGTCATTTGTTGGAAATTTATTGCAGTCAATTCTCTGACTTACTTGTCTCAGATTTAGAAGCATCAAGGTACTTATTTTGTGATTCTGTATTTTAGCCATGTTTTAAGCATGTACTAATATACATTAAATTGATGGATTAATGTCAGACTGTGTATAGCTCAACACTTTCTCTTGATGATTCAGATGTTTGTAATGTCAGAAACCCTACAAATTTCTTGTATTTGTTGAAATGTTATGCTCTGATCTTTTAACAATAAAAAGAAGCCCAACCTGGCATTGTCCTTTTTTCTTTTCTTTCAAAATCCAGAACAAAATCTTTCATGTTGAACATACTGTCTTCTGAGTATATGGCAAGAGGAGATGCAGAATTATCCTGGAGTTCTGCACTGAACAATTCAACTTTCCAGTAACCAGCCTGTGAAAGCGATGTTCATCTAAATTCCCCGTTTTCTGCAGAAAAGCACATCAGATGTAAGTGAGAGAAAACATGGAAAACAGGAATTTATGCTCTGTTACTTGGCATGCTTGCTTTTGTGCTATATGCATATTAGCTGTTCAGAAAACATAAGGACTTTATAGTTGAATATAGATTTTAAGTGGAGTTAGTACAAGGAAAGATTCAGTCTCCTCAAGCTAAATTATGGCTAGGCTTAAGCTGTTGTAAATATTAACTTAGAATAGGTGATATTAAATAAATAATTTAAAAATCACCACATGTAACCTATAGAAAAGCTTCTGGTTTATGATTTTAATTGAAGCCTATGTCTGGTATCTTTTGTGTTCCATGAGGATTTTCCCCCCTGGAAGGATGAAAAAGATGTTTTTATCTCTGCTCTTAGGTGACAACTCAGTGTTGCTTATTAAGACCAAGCTTTCCCACAGAGTCCTCTCACACAGGACCAAATGCACTCGCTGCCACTAAGTCTAGTGCCCTTTGTTTCATTTCATGAGGTCCTGGCTATAATTCTAGAATTATTTTTTTTTTCCTAGGAGACTATAGGTAAATCTAATAAAGAGCACTTGACTACGAAGGCACTGTGAGGGTATGTAGTCTAACATGGTATAAAAACTGCTTTTTTCTTCTGCTAGCATTTCGTCACCCTTGTCACAGTCATTTGGTTAAAAATGCTGTTTGAATAAAGGAAGAAACCAGGAAAGGTTTTGTTTTTGTTGTACAAAGGTACTTGTTCCTCACTTCTGTGTGCCAGGTACCTTTGATTTCTGGTGATCCACCGTCAGGGCTCGATGCTGTTTCTCTACACAGTTTTTTTGCCAACTGACTACTTGATTCTTGGTTGATTTACAGCTGTCAAACTGTACTCCATAACTTTTGGACATGAACTTTGCAAGTGCCCTTTGATGTTAATGCATTTGATCTCTCTAAAACCAGATGTACTTTCCAATTTCTCTTAGTACAGAATTTTGTCAAGGCTTTGTTTAAGTGTGAGGACATTTCTGGTAGGGGTATTTTGGTTTTTTTTTTGTTTGTTTGTTTGTTAAGACTAAGCATTCCTTAACACAATGCTAGTTTGAGATCCTTAAGATGTTGGGGGATCTACTGGAATCTTAACTGGTTTAACTGATTTTTCTAAGGAACGGTAGGATGCCAATAGGCAAATCAGATGGGGAATTTACTGTTTGCTTTTCAAACAATAGTCTTAAGTGCAAGCAGTGATCATCAAGTGTGAAGTGCTTCAAGATTTACCAGTGAAAGAACTGGCTTGAAATGTTCCTGATGTTATCTGCCCTTGGATACACTGTAGAGTAACTTCAGTTGAAATTGTCACTGATTTTGTTCATGTGTTAAGAGTATGAAGCAAATGTAGAGGTCTGTAGGTTCCAGAAACTACTGCCTATCAAAGCCTTCAGTGCTACCATCTCACTCGTTCATGTTCTTGAGCACAGGAACCCTTTGGGGTCAGCGCTGTGTAGTTCCAAATTCAGGTTTCCTTTGGAGATGGAGTTTGATTGGGAAACAACATGATCAGGTCAGGAGAGGTTGTTACTGGGGCAAACAAAAAAGTTTACTTCGAGTCCATGAATTTCAGGTAACTGCTGTTCCTTCCCTTTCTGAATGAACCCTGTGGCTGCTTCTGCCTGAGAAAAATGTAATTTCATACCTTAAATGTAAAGATTCCATTTTTTTTCCTTACCCAATGGGCTATGCTGAAAAATGTGGTAGACAACAAGATGACCAAATACAGTTTTTATACACAATACGCAGTGGTTCATAGGTGATGCGTACAGCTATGAAGCAATTACCTTGGTAAAAGATGAGAAGTCTATTTGGAATCAGCATATTACAGTGTAGAGAAAAAGTAGAGCTCCAGGTGGAGTGGGGCAGGAAAGACTGAAGTGACAATTAAGCACGGACATTTTATGGATTTTTGAAAATACCCTTACATTTTTTTTTTCATCATGCTCAAGAATAATCTTGGGATTGGACAGCCGGTTGGATATAATGAAAATTCCTTTCCTTATATTTTCAGAATAATGTACTTGTATATTAATACATTGCTTGCTTAATCTCACAACATTACAGAAGCAGAAAATTGTAGAAAATATGATTATTGAAAGTTTGCCTGTGGATTAATGGTTTTGTACTTTGGAGGGTGTTTTTAATCATGACTGTGCAGTGATGTAGAACAGCCTGCTCATATTTTACTAACATGAGTGCACTGAGGTCACTACAACCATTGCTATGCTCTTATTAATGTCTTTTGAAAAAGAGAGGAGAAAAGAAAACATTGCACTGTTTCCTTCCATAATGCTGTTAATCGCCTGTTCTGAAGACACTTCTAAGTTTCAGTCAAATAATTCCATTCCTGAAGTACAAGTATGTCAGAACATTCTTGTTGTTTTTAATTTCTATGCGGAGTGGGAAAGATTGCTCAAGAGAGGATCAAACCTAGATAAATCAATTTAAAGCTTTAAGAATGCAAAATTTAGGAAAGTTAATGAGAAAATGAAAAGCTGAAGGTGTAGGTTTCCACCTGAATTCTAACCTTGCTGTTTATGCTTTGCAACAGACTTCGAAAGCATGATTATATACTCTTAAAATAGGGAGTATATGTTAATCTTTCACTGCATATGTAAATGTAATACTTTGTATTTCCTCTAGGTTTACATGACTTAATTTAGTGGGTTTAAAAAAACCCAACTAACTAACACAAACGAAAACACACAAAAACAAAGCAACACACCCCTACCCCCCAGTTTCTGAGGGATTTCTTGGACAAAAGAGAAGCAAAGAAATTGTTCTTTAATTAATAGCATTACCCAGCCAAGGTTGCCTCATGGATGTTTATCAGTTTTCCCTGAAGATCCCAAGCATGAGCATCTTATGTATGTTGTAAAATTTTAGGAACTTGAGAAGGAGTTAACTGTCTACCATGTGTATATAAATAACTTATATTTATTCTGTGGTTTATTACTTCATATGTCCTGTGGCTGCAGTTCAGTGTAATGAAGAGGGAAGTTAACTAAAAGCCAATAGAAGTAATTAACTCATGGCAGCACAGAGGTCCATGAATATTAGTTTTCTCTGCTTCCCAAATAATAGAAAACTAATATTCTTGCAATGATAAATAGTATGTTAATGAAAGCCAGTATAGTAAGATAGTTTCCTGGCTTTGGATCCCTCCCACTAGGCCAGGTTGCTCAAAGCTCCATCCAGCCTGGTCCTGAGCACTTCCAGGGAGGGGACAGCCACAACTTCCTTGGGCAACCTGTGACAGCTTCTCACCTCCCTCACAGGAATGAACTTTGTCCTAATGTCTAGCCTAAATCTCCTCTTTTCAAGTTTTAAACCATTTCCCCTTGTGGTCTCTCTACACACCCATGTAAAAAGCAGAGTGTATACAGGACTGAGAAGATACATCTATATGAATTTCTAGGCAGAAGATGTCAGTGAAATTGGTGGTTCCTTTTACACAATTCCAGTCCTGGGAGAGGAATCATTTCTGTGAAAGCTTGAAAGGACACAGGCTTGAGTCCTTATCATGCAGCATGCCTGATGGAAAGTACAAGACAGAAAATGAGAATACAAAAACATCAGAGAACACTAAAGAAGAATTTTCAGCTAAATTAACTGTCCATGTGTGCAATACAAACGCAGCTTCACTGGTCATTTGGCAAAACAGGGTTAATAATCATATGTAACATCCAGTCATGTTTTTACAGTGCATTTTCAAAAGCATTCAGTGAGTCGAATCAAAAGTAGTCTTCTGTAAGGAGCTCAGACTTATTTTCTGCAAAGGCCATTTCTGTTCCAGATTACAACTTCCTTTCCTTTGATGTTTAGGAAGAGCTTCTTGCAAGAGTTATTACTTTCAGTAATAAATACTCTGTCTTCTTTCATCATATCTAAGAGTATATAAATATCTGTCTAGACCTATCAGTATGTTGCTTAATCTCTAGATCAAAGAAATCATGTGGAATGAAAATCACTAGAACGTGAATGTTAATATAATATTAATGGTACTGGCTGTTCTTGTATTAGTGAGCAAATTAATTGTGGAAAAAAATGTTGTCAATCCAATCCTGAAGAGCATTGAGGATTCACTAGTAATGTTTCAAAGTAAGAATTGTGGGTGCTTCAAAATTCCCTGTTCTGAGAATGAGCCTCTAAGACAAGTATTACATTTTATTTCATTTAGAAGAAGCCAAATCAAAGTAATATTTGCTTATTTTTATTGTCTTGATCGGGTATTTCTTCTGAGCTGTACACTCAAAATATTAGGTCTGTTTTCTTTTTTCCTTTTTTTTTCTTTTCTTTTTTTCTCCTCCCACCAGAGCAGTGTTGCCACTCCCATTTCATAAAGATCTGACCTTGACATTTCTTGATCAGCTCAGGGCAGTATTACTGCAGCCTTTCTTTGGACAGTCTTGGCCTCTCCTTTGCATTGTGTTTGCACTGTCTTCCCACCATTTTTCCTCTGTCCACTTTGCTGTTGTACAGCTCTGCAGTGATGCAGATCAGCTTAGAAGATCTGCTGGAAAAATGCTGTTTTTTCCCTTGTGCCTTGGAGTTCCTCTGTCAGTCTGACTTGCCTTGCAGCTGCAATGGAAATGAGGGTAAGGGGGACAGTTCTTCTGAAGGCAGAGGGCCAAGGCCAGAAGGACAGTGAGCTCAGATGGGTTTATGGGTTATCTTTGAAACTGCAGCCTGAATCACAGACATGCTGGCTAAATTGCTCAGCAGGGATGTCTTGACAACTCAGTTGTATTATTTTCTCCCATCTACTTCCTAGCTGGCAGTAGTCTGCTGGGTTGGTCTTTTCTTGAGCAACCTTTCTACCTTTCTAGTCTGTACCTTACTAAATATTCCAGGCAGGATTCTTCCTGTGCATTGTGGAAGAGTGTCGAAGCCACAAGTGACCTGCCCTGACAAAAAGAATAAATTATGTGTGTGTGCTTAGTGTTTGGTTAGCTGAGCTTGGAGCCTTGGCATAATGGCTGAGATGTGCTGTTCTGTTGAAGCTGCTGGGTAGCTCTTATTGTGCCCAGACAGTCCTCGGTGGCAACTGATGTTTATCTAGGTATCAGAAACAGATTTTTTGATTCCCTACCTCAGATGCTTATACCAATATTGGCTCTTCAAAATGCACATCCTTCTCAAACACAAACCCTCAAGCTCCAGAGTTTAAGCAAAACTCAGTGGAGAAGCAGGCATTCATTACCAGTGGTTTCCTCCAGTGCTGCAAAAGAAAAATGAAAAATAGTTGTTCTTTTCCCTGTACACTCAGTATTTAACTTTATGCCTTATTTTCCCTCCATCAGCAGTTGTGGAACTTGAATCGTTGAGAAAAAGCAAGGCCTTGTAGGTAATTTCTAACCTAAATGAAGCCTCTTACCTTTTAAAAGTAAAAAGAAAAATTAATCCTTTAAACCTAATGGGGAAAATTAAATGCTTGTATTAAGAAAGAAAATAGCAGTCATAAGTACCTACTGTCTTGACTTTGTAGAAGACTGAGAGTTTATCAGTTATGGCGTGTGTGCTGTGTATTTCTAGTTAGGAATAGTGTTCAGAGGCACAAAAGTGTTCTGTAACAAGTAAAAGTAAAAAGAGCTGCTACTGCACCATTAGTAGAAAAAATCTGACCAAGGTGAATGTGGGATTGTTACTGTGTGGGGTGGATGACAGCAGACACAAAGAAGACTGAGGTACCCAAGTGCAGCCTTGGTCTTAACCTTCATCAGCAAGGTCTCCCAGGACCCAGTGGTTAGTGAAAGAGTTGAAGGAGTGGAAGAATTACCAGCAGAGATGGTTGAGCCAGGAGTTACTTGAGAGAATTCAACTTATAGAAGTCCATGGGACCCTATGGGCAGCATCCCAGGGTGCTGTGAGAACTGGCTGATGTCCTTGCAAAGCTGCTGGATATCACCTTTCATGGAGCTTGGGGGAGATTCCCAGTCACTGGAGAAAAGGCGAGTTTAGAAGGATGGTTCAGAGTTTCTCTGTTCCTCACAAGTATTTAATCCCAATAGTTCCAATAAAAATGCTAAAATCAGATCTTGAAGATAGATACTTCTCTTGTCACTGTCATTCTATTAACATTAATGTCTATGCTGACTCTGAGGATGGATTTGATTGGAAAATTGAAGAGATGGAGGGGGATGCACATAGCAGAAATCTTAAAGCTCCTTCAGTTTTTGCTCCTGCAGAGTTTCCAAATATGTAACTTTATAAAGGCTCAGCAGTGCAGTTGCTGCAGACCTGAGCTGGTCCAGTGGCATTCTGGGCTGGTCTGCTAGGGAGGGCAAGGAAACCAACAATGACTGAATGAGGAGTTTGGAGAAAATCAGCTCATCACTTGAAATGATGCCTCAGCATGTCAGTAACACACATATAGGTACTACGGCCTCACAGGTGGGCCAGAAGGTTTTTCATTGAGACCTTATGTGCAGTAAAGAGTTATCTCTTTCATTTTAGTCTTTGTGGTCACCTATGGTGACCTCTCTGCTGTGGCTTTAGCTTAAGGGGTTACAGCTCTCAGCTACTCGACTGCCTTCATCTGTGCACTGTTCCTTAACTTCTTATCACTGAACTGTTGACCTGTGTGATTTCTAAAACAGAAGATAGTCTGTAAAAACGTTTTTACTGTAAATATTGTTTTTAAGCCAGAATAATTTCCCAGCGCCTGGGTTTATGGTTCAATGAAGCATCCCATTGTGGTGCAGGTGGGGTGTTAACATCCAGAAGGGGCACAAAAAGTCAGGTAGGGCTGAATAATAGGTGATAATTACATATTTCTTAGTGAAAGAAAGAGCATACACACCCTCATGTGTAACCTATGTGGACAAAAATATTCTTGTCTGAATGTGTCCTTCACCAAATGTCACCTTAAGTTCCTTCCAAGACTCTGACCAGCCAAGACTTGTATCAGCTGAGCTACAGACCTCCCTGTTAAAGGAGATGTTTTCTTGCATCTTGTTGAGACAGATCAATGTGCTTTAGAATGGTGCTATTCCTTAAAGTTCAAATATTTCACTGCATAAATTCATTATTTCTATGGGGATTAAACTCAACATTAGTACTGTAAAATGCTATTTTCCTCTTTTTCCTCTTTTTCCTCTTTTCCTCTTCTTCAGCTATTTTTCAGATGCTGTTCTGATCTGTACCCAGCCTACTGTCCATTATTACTCTTCCATTACTTCTAAA
The DNA here is from genome assembly GCA_038090715.1 of Florisuga fusca. Lineage (NCBI taxonomy): Eukaryota > Metazoa > Chordata > Aves > Apodiformes > Trochilidae > Florisuga > Florisuga fusca. The sequence goes on along the minus strand of JAAWXA010000003.1, from coordinate 21,425,178 downwards.
ACAGCATCTTGGATTCAAAGTCAGCATTAGAAATATCTGACACTCTGAAATATTGCTGAAAAAAAATTGTTTTGGCTAACTGAAGACTGTGGTTGACAAAAAAAACCCCAAACACCTTAAACAAATGAAACATTCCTGGTACACATTTGAGACATATGGACTGGACAGAAGTAGTTACATGCATGCAGATAAAATGTGGCTTTTGACAGTATCACTTAGATGTAAAAGATTATTTTCTTAGAGCTTTCTCTCATGTCTGAATTCCTGAGAATCTCAGAGACAAAAGAACTTTCAGAACTGGAAATTTAACAGACTGTATCCCATTTTGATTGTGCTAATGTCGATGGTGTTTGCTACAATTGTAGGAGGGCAAAGTGTTAGAAAATAGTAGCATGAAATTCCACACTCTCCTGTTGCAGCCTTGGTGTACATTTAAATCTATACAAGAGGAATTCTTTCAATTGTGATAAGCAGATTTTTATAATGAATCATTTAATTCAGTGTGGCCTTAATTGAATTTAATATGATCCTATACTCTGACATTGTTGCTTGTGTGTTACTATATTGTGTCATGCATTTTTTGGTCCCATTGTCACAAGATTATTTTAATTTGCTCTGGATTCAGCAGCACATTTCTTGGGCAGTCAGTGCTGCTGCTGTAACTACAAAGAAATCTGGCTGGGAGTTGAGTTCATCAGCCTGCTTGCAGAAGCACCAGCTGCAGGATGTTGTGCAGGGAAGCCTGGCAGCAAGAAGAGAAGGTGCCAGCCACCTTCTAGACAGCAAACCATTCTAGAGCTAATGTTTTGCTTTTACACTGACACTAACAAAAGGATTATAAAGCACAGTTAGGTTCTCTTGGACAGCCTGAGTGCCTAGTGATGATGGCTCTGTGGCTATACTCCAGGCCTTGCTGCTTTCATAGAATCTCAGAATAGTTTGAGATGGAAGGGACCATTAAGAGGTCTCCTAGCCCAACCTCTCTGCAGTGAGCAGGAACATCTGCAATTAGATCAGGTTGCTCAGAGCCCCATCCAAACTGGCCTTGAATGTTTCCAAGGATGGGGCATCTACCATGTCCCCGGGCAGCCTCTTCCAGTGTTTCACCACCCCCATAATAAAAAATGTGTCCCTTACATCAGATCTAAATCTACCTTCTTTCAGATTAAATCCATTACCCCTTGTCCTGTATAAAATATCCTTATAAAATATCCCTCCCCAGTTTTCCTGTAGTCCCTTCAGGTACTAGAAGCCTTTTATAAGGTCTCCCTGGAGCCTTCTCTTCTCTAGGCTGAACAACCCCAACTCTCTCAGCCTCTCCTTATAAGAGAGGTTCTCCAGACCCTCCGATCATCTTTTTTTACCCTCCTTTGTATTTGTTCCAGAGTCTTTCTTGTGCTGAGCTTTGCCTCCTTGCGGTGTGTCCCTCATGGAGCTTGTGTGCCCGGGTGCTGCCGGTGCCAGGGCAGTGCAGCCTCCCCCGAGATGCACTTTGTGGGATGCAGGATGCAAAGCAGCTGCTGCCACTTATTCAGTGCTTATTCCCCCCCCATAGCCAGGGCCATGGGGTGCTTTGCCTCTTGACTTAGTCCACTATTCCTTTAAGCTCTTTTAAGAAGATCTGTAATATCTACCAAGATAAAAATAAAACGACGGTTGGATGGAGATTGATAACAGGGTTGTGGTTTGTGCATATGACAACTCTTCCATCACGAAGATCTTGGTTTCATGGTCCACAAAAAGCAGTTGTATCTCTTTATTGATCGCTGCTGACGGTTTTGGTAAAGTTATCCATTAGAGGGAGCTACAGAGCAATTTATGAGGAGATCATCTTTAAGGCATCGATTTTGAAGACGTTGTTAAATAATACACATGGAATAAAAATACATCAATAATAGGTTCAGAAATGGCTCTGGGATTTTCTGTGTACTAGGGTGATTTAGTTTTAGCAGTATGAGGACTGATTTCATCATCACTGTATCCAGAGCCCTCTGTTTTAAAATACTTATTTATTTTCTTTGACACACCTCCCTGCGGAGTAGTTATCTCATGTACATGCATTATTTACAAGGATGTTTAAAATATTTATTAAAAAACAACACAAAAAAAATCAGTCTCTTCTTTCCTAGATCTTTACATATATTGGTAAGAAAAACTACAGAGTGAGTTGCAGAGGAAACCTGACATTTCTGTTGTGGAGTTGAAGAGCTTGGCTGTACCGGAAAACACCAAGACCAGCCTGCTGAGAGGTGTAGATTATATATTAGAAGAAAATTCTTCACTGGAAGGGTAATTAAACACTGGAACAAGCTTCCCAGGAAGGTAGCTGAATCACCATCCCTGGAGGCATTTAGAAGAAGTGTAAATGTGGTGCTGGGGAACATGGTTTAAGCACTGGACTTGGTAGAGTTAGGTTAATGGTTGGACTTGATGATCTTAAATGTCTTTTCCAACCAGAACAGTCCTGGGATTCTGCACAGGGGACCCATGCTGGGGATTAGCAAAAGGTGCAAAGAAGATTTAGTTACAGGCCAGGGTGCCTGGTGCACACAGCAGGGATGTAGGGATGACAAGGGGGCTTAAATCTTGGACCTGTTGACCACCAGAAGCCAAGAGGAGAAAGCAGGGCCAGGAGCACACCCTTCGAATTCTGCCCATAAAACATTTGCATCTGGACCTGCTGGGTCGGCAAACGAGGCAGGAACCACTTCTCACCCCAGACTCCTACGGGGAAGGGTGTTGAGTCATCCATGGGCACTAGAGGGAACAAGGAAGATGGAAAAGATGCACGTGAGGAGCCAAATTTAGACTAAGGGTGAGCTTCCCCAAGCCTGAGCAGGGAGGGGACAGCCTCCAAACAGGAAATAGGAAAATACAAATCCAGGTGTGGCTGACACTGATGGAGAAAATCCGCCTGCAAGGAGGCACTGACTTACCCTGGCTTAGGATGCCTCCACTTCCAGTGCTAGCAGTGTCTTCTTGCCTATTGCTGGGAAGCAAGACAGTGACTGTCCTCAGAGACACTGCCTTCACATGGAGCCTGCTCATTTGCAGTCAGATTTCCCCTTGAAACCCTGAGGAATTTTGCCTGAAAGAGGCTATCCACTGCTTGACTTATTGAGGCAAAAGCTGTTTACAGATCTAAAATACAAACAAGCCCTGAAACTTCTGTCCTTCATTATTTTATGTTTACTTGCTGTGGTCTGGGCAGGCTCCAGCATTTTTTTTTTCTGTACTCAATAGTCCTGGCAGTGATGAAACTGAATAAGGCAAATGACCAGCATGGCCTTGACATGGTTGTAATGTCATAGAAAATAGAGGGAAACACAAATTTACAGCCTTGGCTGCAGGAAACTGCAACTTTCTTTCTTAAGTTACAGTAAAAAACAATCCACAATCCTTAGTTACCTCACTTCAGATTTCCCTAGTATACATCCACACTAAGGTGTTGCCCAAAACATCAGGAGAAAGAAGAACTTCATCAATAATCTTTTAAACTTGTCGGCAAGAAATCCTTTGAAATTTAACTTCCCACTTAAGAAACGCAGGTAGAGCTGTAGAGACATTTTAGTTGTATTTAAAATGGTCACCAAAGATGGTCACATCACTTGGAAACAGATGCTACCACTTTTGAGTAATGATCTCCTGCTCCAAGACAAACTGACAGAATAAGGGTGATGAATTATCATAGGCGGGACTGCTGGCATAGCCTTCAGTTGTGGTTTTGAAGCAAAAAGGAGTGATTCAAATACCTATGCATTTACAACAGAGCTGGAATAATATATCTGCTCTGGTTTATGTCAACGCTTTTATGTCCAAATAACTGCAGATTCCAGTTTTGCTGATAAATAACCCCAAAAATTAAGCCTCAGCTGTTGGCTTGCCCAGCACATTTTACATGGTTTTGCAGGAGCTGCAGGGATGCATTCTTTACACGTAATGTATACAAACAGATAGGATGCCAGTGCAGGGGAGGGCTCCTGGGGTGGGAGGGCAGCTCAGTGCTGCAGACTCCCTCAGCTGCCAGGGCTGGAGATGCCTGGCAAGGGGAGAGCAGGCATTGCAGCCTCGGGTGGCCTGGGCTGTATCCCATCCAGATTTCTTAAAAGTGGCTATTTTAGTGTTTGCATAGAAGCTGGTTGCTGATCAGATGCAAGTGGGTTTGTTTAATTAAAAAAATACAAAAGGCCAGCTAATTGAGTTAAAACTATGTGGTTCACAGGAGAAAATGCCGAAGTTAATTACAGTTACCATCTGCTTCATCAAAATACTCATTCGCTTTGAATACCTCTATTGTCAGGGATGGTTTTAGTATCTTTCTCAAATTTACTCTGGTGAGGAGGTACTTAAAAATTAAATTGCTTTGTTCTCCATAATCTCTAGCAGACAACAGAGTGGTAGTGTCTGCAGTGACCTTATGGTGCTGTTTCTTCTAAAGGAAATACTGCTGTGGCTTTAATCACTGCAAGCTTAGCTCTGTGCACTGGAAGCTTGCATGATTCTTCCAGGGATTTATTCAAGGAGGTCTTTGTGTCTGTGTTTCTGTATGAGGCAGACTGCAAACGTGAATGGCATGTTTTTTCCCCAGTATCTCCTTTCCACTACCTGACCATGACTCAATTCTAGCAACATGAATTCTAAAAAAAACCCAACCAAACAAGGAGTTTACCTTTTCCTGTGGTACTTAGGCACACACACATGTGCCCCACACACTTTGCTCTTAAGAGCTGTGTCACGACAAACGAGTTATCTATCTTGGGAATCTCACAACAGACTTGTATGGCACAGCCTGGAGGAACTGGCTGACTGGACATAGCACAAGGTTTTGCCCCATAAATTTGTTTTCTGTGTGAGGCCATTGAAAGCCAGTAGCCAGTCATACTGCATGGCTGGCTGCTTTCCTAGCACAAACACTGGCTCTTGCCTGGTTTCCAGGAGTTCTGTGAGGTATTTGAAATTAATATTATCTAATGCTCAGGTGATTGAAGCAGAATGGTTGTGAAGGTGGCATCATAAACAAAATCCAATGACTTCTCTTAGCAGCCCATCTGTCTTATTACATGCACATTCTCTGAAACATTCGTTTGTCTGGCAAAAGAGAAGGTATCACTGACTGAATATTTATAATTTCTGAGGCCCAAAGGAACATGTGAGTTCGTGTGTACTGAATCTTGTGAATTCAAGGAAAAGAGATATAATCTGCTTCTGGATGGAAAAATTCTTTGCTCTGCCTCCTTCAAAGAGAAAGGAAAACGCCCTTTATTAGGATGAGGACTGTACTCCTACCACTCAATATAGGGAAATGACTCCTTGAAAATCTTACTGCTTTTACATCTTGGACAAATGCTAGCCTAATGGAAGTGATAAAGAATTAGGCAATAAGATTAGAAAGAGAGATTGTTCCTGAATCAGTCCATTAGGATTAACCAGGCTTTGTTCCATGGCAACTTAGCTAAGAATAATCGTGACTGCAAATAGTGCTGTTCCAGTTTTCTTGGGTGGAGCCCAGAGTGAAATCGCTGCTCTCCAAATGCAATTTTTCACGTGTTTGGCAGTTCCTAAACCTCACTGTGGCTGTTTCAGCAATTCAGTTGTTTTCACTGTCGTATGTAATGCATAAGGAGCAAAAAACCCCATGGATGACCTGACTGCAGAAGGCCCCTGGTATTTTCAGCTTTTTTTTGGTGGGACATGATTTCTGACATTAAGAGTGGAGGTTGATGGCATTGCCTCTGCCACCCGCCCTGAGTCACCGGCGGCATTTGGGGTGTGAATGGACTGTGTGAGAGGTGTGGGCTGGAGCGGTCAGGCTGGCACATTGGTGGGTCCTGATGATAAAACTGGTTCCCAGGAATGTGGATCTCTAGTGGAGAAATGCAAAACACTTTCTCTGTTCCTTAGTGTTTCGGTACAGATGTATCCAGGTCCTGCTCTGGGTGCTGCTGAGCTGGCCCCAAGGAAAGGCAACATTACCAGTGAGTGGTTTGCTTATATTGATCCTGACAAGGAAGAAACTTGAGAATCTTTTAAGAATAATTAATCTGATATTTCAATGTATCACTTGTCTTTATCATTCTGTTGTCCACTTCCCCTGCCTCACGTAGCAATATATTTTTTAATTCAAAGATATCTGCCTAAATTTCCTGCTTGGAAACTGTGGTGCTTTCTAAGTTCACTAATCTAAATCAACACAAATCAATTTATGTATTTAATTAAGGTGGCATAGTTGTTTGAACAATAATGCCAAGTGTGAATTTAACCACTTCACTGCTGACAATACCAAACTCACACAGGGTTCTGGTAGCATTATTTGTGTGTGCAAAACCACTGCAAAATACTCTGGTAAGGAATACACCCCGCCCCCCATATTTTCTGGCTTGTGGTTTAATGTATATTTCCAAATGGTGACTTATTTCTTCCAAAATTAGCTGAGGCCCTAGAAGAAGGTGTGTGCAGGGACACCATTGCTCTTCAAACATGCCTCTCTTCAAGGGTCTCACTGGGGTAGATCTGTGCCTTTGGGGCACTTCCCTGCATCTTCTCCTAACACTTTTCACCAGGGATATTAATCCAACAGGCTCAGCTCTTCTGAAAAGTTGGCCTTGAGAATCTTAAAGATCTTTTCCAACCCAAACAATTCTATGATTCTGGGCACCCAGCATCCCCTGACTTCTGGGAGTCTGGCTGATGCTGAGAACAGATAACAACTCATTTAGCTTTAGCTGTCTGGCCTGAGCCCATTTGTCCAGGTTCCTCCATCAGTCGGTGGAGAGAGGTGGGTGCCACCATGGTGTTTTTGGGACAAGTCTTGGGGGTGAGGGGCTGCATCCTCCCCAGAACTCTGCCTTCCCTTCCCTGGCTGGAAAGGGGACACAGACATCCAGCCAAGACTCAACCCAAATGTGTTAGGGAGGAGGGGAGATGATTGACAGCCACAGCAGTCCACACACAGATGCATCAAAATAAAACATTATTTATTCCTCTGAAGGGACATGTAGTGCAGAAGAGGGCATGCATGTAGAGAAGCCTCTGCATACATTTCCCCATTAACTTTAGTTTCTGCTATCCAGCTTTGGCAGGATAGTTTTGGTTCAGTCACTCTCATTCCTGAGTTCAACGAGTCACCCTTTATTATGGGTGTTTTTCCCAGGGAGTTAACACCAGGTAGTGTTGACAATTCCCCTGACACACACACGCACACTCACACACAGCACACACACACCTCCACATCACTTCTCTGTCAGGCCAGTCTCCTCTTTTTTCCTAGCTCCAGACCTGGGTTCTCACTGGCCAGGCATTCCCCAGGCCATTCCTCAGCTCACAGCATCCATCCTGTTCTTAGAATTAGGACTCCTGGTGTTAGCTGAAAACTCCACTTTGCCTTGCCATCATTGACTTTCCCATTTCTTGGTTCCCCTCCCATAAATCACCTCTGGTTTCATTCCTTACACCCAGGGTGTAATGATATACAATAATGTCATTGTATTTGATAATGACAAATTCATAAAAATTACAGCATGTGTACAACATAATATTTGTACCAGATGCATTTACCCCAGGATGCTCAAACATGAGTTTGAGCAAACATGCAGTTTTATTGAAGGTAATCACAGAAATCACAGTAATTCTACAGTCTGCTTGCTTTTAAAATAGCTAGGAAAAATGAATGTATGATTTGTACGTGTGGTTGTGTAGAGCCCCATATGCCTTTGGGAATGCAGGGACTTTGCCTTTGAAGCCTGTGGCAGTGTTGAAAACACCTGTAAATCTTGTGGAGACGTGACAGGTAGTCTTTCTGGGGCGTGTCATTTGGCAGCTTGTATGCAGGTTTGCAGAAAGCCTGCCTCACTGATTGCAGCCTTCAGGTGATAGAGGATTATCCATGCAGAACAGATCTGCTGCACTCCCATGCAGGGCATTGAGCAAAGACATAGGTTACACCGAAGGGCCCACCCCATCTGAGACTTTCCATGAGCAGTGGTGTGTTGGTTGTCATGATACTTAGGTTCCATCAGATTTTCTCATCCTGTTAGAAGCTTTGTTATGTGCCACACTCTTTCCATGAGGGGGAGGTGTACCTTGCTTGCCAGCTGTGTTTTGATTTCACTCTCTGCCCCTCCACTGTGTCGTCCTGTGTGTACACCTCTCAGGATGCCTGCTGACTCAGCCAGCTGAGCCTGAAATACTTTTCAAGACACTGGTTTAGGAAACATTCATGCAGGAACAGCACAGGAGACAATGAGGCCTCCCTGGTATCCTGCAGCTGGCAGATAAAATGAAGTTTGGCAGTGGGAGAGGGAAGCAGAAGATCCGCAGGCCAGCTCCAGTGCTCTGGACCATGACTTAGGGATGGCCACAAGCCCCAAGGGACAGGGCTGGGTGCTGCAAACGTGCAGCCCCAGGTAGCTCACCCTCACAGCACCAGGGTAATACCAGGGCATGGGTGACAAAATACCCTCCTTGTCCACTGGTTGCTGAATACTCCCTGTGAGCAGGAGCTGTGACTGTCCTTGTGCCACTTATCAAGGACATTTCTTATTCTTCATATTGGTTTTGTTTGGTTGTTCTTGGTTTTGTTTAATTTTTAGACAAAAATAGCATGGACATTCCCCTTCCCTAAAGTAAAGGAATTTATTCAATGCTTCATGCTTTTTTGCCAAGCTCACGAAGAATGCCTCCTTTTTAATGCTTTGCAGGAGAGTGCTGCTGCAAATGATGTTTTTTCCAGAACTGATTTAATCTGTATACATTGAAGTTTGATATCCTGCAGATGTTTGGCTGAATTCTAATAAAACAGCCAGAGTGACCCACCATGGGAATTTTATCATAATCCTCCCAAGGGAAAAAAATGTTCATCCCAAGGGATGTGTCACAGGTCAAGCAAAAACTGTCATACTTCCTTCTTGTTTTGAAAACACTCATCATTTTTGCTTTTATTTACAACAAATATCTAAATGTTTGTTGGCAGCAATTTGCACTTTTATTTATGTTCTGGTACGGTAACTAATTATTACAAGTTCCACACACTGCTGATCTTGCCATAATGGTATTTCTAGTATGACAACTTTCATCTGCTGGCTAAACAAGCACAATCTTGCCTTTTCTCAGCATGACTGCAAGTCAAAACCAAATCACTGGAATTTGAGGATCTCAGGACTCGCCTGCGCTTGGTTTTTGCATCAGTGCAATTAGACAAGTTTAAGTCTAAACAGTGCAGCCCACAGAAGCATGGGTGAAGCTGCACTCTCCTTAAAATGCTTGTATCAGCACAACTCATCTGAATAAATTTGGTGTACCAAGCAGGCCATGCTAGAATAGCTGCACTGGAGAATAGGGGCTGGCTGCCCTGCTCTGGCTGAAACACCTCCACCATGCCCACCACTGTGCCAGGGTTCCCAGGACATTTTTTCTGACAATATATGTGTGAGATTTTAGAAAGAGCTCATGGGACAAGCCCTTGGACATCATGCTGCTCACCAAGAATGTGAGATTTTTCAGATGTAGGAATTAAGGGCCTGGACTCCGAGCCTACAATTGGTCATAGGGAAAAATACAACCCAGGGAATGTCCTCTTTTCATGTCACCTCTCCCCAAATGACCAGGTGCAGGAAGAATGCTCTTTGCCATGTACCCCAGTGCAGCAAATATTCTTCTGACCCACAGGCTCATGCAAGAGGCTGATCAGGCAGAAACCTCACCACAGGACCAGACTTGGTGCAGTCATTCTCTACTGCGTGTGACACATCTCCTATGTCATGGGGGTTTTGTTTGTTCTTTTTTTTTTTTTAGAAGCCTGGTCACCATGTGCTGGTGGTGTAGGTACACAATGTGTTTGCTTTGGCAATGAAAGCAGCTGAAGAATTTCTCACTTCATCCCCCAACCCAGCTGCTCACTCACTCTGTCCTAGGCTGTGCTGATGCAACTGTGTGCATACAGGTAGTACAAACCAGGTCAGAGAAATAAGGATACTGAAATGTAACTTTCAACAGCAACAAAAAAAACCCAAATAACCACCCACAACTACAAGGGAGACATTTGGGATTCAGACAGGATTGCACTGCAGAGGGCAAGAATGTTTTCTAATATATTATTACAAACATAGTCCATACAGGACTCTGGAAAAGAAGTCCAAAACAACTTGTGTTAGGGGGGTAAAGCCACAAAAATGTGAAAAACAAGTGTGGAAATAAATAGCACAAACAACTAAGATGACATTTGGAATTATAAAAATGTGTTGTCACCCACTGTGAGCATCAAGGGTAACTCTTCAATCTGTCTAATGTAACATAAACACAGAGCAGCTTGTATAACTAAAAAAAAAAAACCCTCTACCAAAACATTGCTGATATCCACCTTGCCCTGGGGAGATGATAAGAGGATAGAGCAAACCAGGTATGACAGGTCCTAGAGGCATCATTTAATGCGGGGTTAGAAGGCATTTACATTCCACTCCATTGAGAGTGGTAAAAACAGGAGAGGAGAGGAGAGGAGAGGAGAGGAGAGCATTTTAACATAAAAAGTTAATTTCTTATAATTTATTTCTCTCTCTCTCTCTTTGGA
>JAAWXA010000003.1:21358530-21414600 GCA_038090715.1 Florisuga fusca | reverse complement strand
TCTTTTTTTTTTTTTTTAATTTAAAATTGAGACCATGTGAGTTCTGCATGAAAAAAAAATACAGAAGTAGCATTAAAACTTCATTTTGGATGCTAAATATACTGGAACAAATGTGAATGCTTTTATTGCCATGGACATATTTAAAAGCAAGTCTTCCTTCAACCTGTTTTTTTGTGTCATAGCAAGCTGTTATGGTTAAAAAAAATCCCACCTTTTTCCACACATTATGCCAAAAGACTTCCTGCATGAACTCTTGTTTGAAGGAATAACTGAGTTAAATTGAAACTCTTTCAGGACAGCCCTAGAGCTTGTGTTTTGTAGGAGTTTTGACTAAGTGAATACAGAAATTTTTCCTTGGCTGGTAACTGATGAACCCACACATGTTTATCCCAGCACCCTAAAGTGCTATTGTCAAGAAAATGAAGGTGTCAAGGTTTGATGTGATTTGCGATGGAACTGAGCTGCCATCTGATTTTAATGGTGACTCTCCAGGTCCTAGTTTGCCCACAGATGATCTTGCTTAAGAAAGAGGAGAAAGAACTTCAGGCTCCGCAGACAAAGATTTTTCCTCCTGTAACTAGAAACAACACTCTGCTCTGTGACCCTGGAGTGTCTTTTCGCTGTGATGTTAAATTAAGTTAACAGACACATAATAAAGTTTCTGCCATATTTTAAATGCTGTTTGGATCTGATCTACAGTGATACCCCCTAAAATGGCTTTGCTCTAAACAGGAGAGGATTTAACATGCATTTTTATCTCATCCTATGAAAAGATTTCTGAGTAGGATTAGCCAAGGAGACAATGTTTGCATTTGAATTACTTATCTGCCTTGAGTTTAAATCCTGGTTTAGTAACACTGACTTCCAAAAAAACTTTTTGGTGACATTTCCCTTTCCAATGTTGGAAAGCCCCATGAAATCATCAGTGATCATATTTCACAGGTTTGGGGATGAAATCTTGAAGGAGTTCCTGAGAGATTTTAGATAAGCATAGGAAGAATTTGACCCACCAAGACAGTCTTTATCCCTGCCCATCGTGCTCTGGCAGGAACACCTTCACCAAGTCCAGCTCTTTCCTTCCCTTCCTGCTCTTCCCCCTTGCTGACACACCACACAGAGGGCCTCTCCCACCTCTGGAGCTGGGCTTTTAGTACCCAACGTGCTGTTCTCTCGGAATGAGCCTCAGTCTTTCCTGGCAACTTTTGTCTGTGGCCTGGAGGGAAATATTTAAAGACTCAACCAACAACAGATTTCAGCTGTTTACCTCAGCAGTTCTCTTAGGAAAGACATCATTTCCCTGCTACTTGCAATCCAGTAAGCAGAGAGGACGCAAGCTGGCTGGCTTTGGGCCAGGGGGATGGTTCCTCTGCACTTCTCGGCAATCATTCCAATCCATTGCCACAAGTGCCACAGGCAGTTTAAAAAAAAAAACCAAACAACAAAAAACCAAACAAACCCCAGACAAACATAAGACATGTTAAAGATGTTGCAGTCTTTGCAACTGTATGCAAAAGAGAAGCAAACAGCCTATCACTGTTTTGGGGAGTTCCGGTATTAACAGCCTCACAGCCCCTGTTGAAAAACAGTGGTAAAGCAGTGATTTTTCCCTGAGCTTCAGCTCAAGCCCATATGCCTGAGAGGGCTTCAGATTTCCCCCACCAAACAGCTGACAGTTACTTATATGAGCTGCTGGCCACAGAGAATGAAAACTCAGGTGCAATGAAACTCCATTTTACCCAGGAGGCAGACACATGGTCCCCTGGCCACGTGAATGGTGTGTATTTTTTTTGGATCACGTCCTCTTCTTCTTGTGTGTTTACTCACACAACAAACTTGCTGGAATTAAAGTTCATTAATAAAACAGGAATTTTTCTCATTGATTGGATACTAAATGATGTACAATTATGTCTTAACAAAAGTGCATTATGTGCCATCAGAACACAGCTGGCAACATTACTAAATAGAGGTAAAGGAGGCAAAGTATTTACTCTTTATTCAACCACACATATGTTGGCAACCTTCTTTTATGAATCAGCTCTCTGGTAGATTTTTGACAAATCCTTCTGTCACGTTCCTGCCATCACAGCGTAATTATTACTAAAAAGTTACTGTTGTTGCTTTAATTTTTTTTTAATTATTTTTTTTTAAATTTTGCTGGGACATGTGCTTGTAACTCTTCACTCATCAGCTCAGGCTCCTTTCCTGCTGCAGTTGCAGGCACTTGAGTCAGCAGTGATTCAACCACTGCTGTTAGAGAGGGGCATGTCAGAGGGGGAGTTTCATCCGTGTAAGATGCCAGGTCCTCTTTTTATGAGCACTCCCACGAGTCACCACGGGGACAGTCATGCCAGCTCCAGCTGCAAAGAAGGCAGAAACTGATGAGGGATCACAGCAGAGCAGTGTTGTAAATCAGGCTGACAGTCCCCAGAACAACCAAAGCCAATGGTACCTTGTTCCCTTGAAAATGCTGTCATGACTTCCCAGTCAAATATTGTGGGTATTGAGACAAAAATCCATCTGAGTTCCCCTGGAATTTTTTTCTTTCCAAGTGGTAAACATACCAGTCTCTCTGTGCAAGGCAACATGCCAGGGGTCAAACTTGTTTGTATCTGACCAGGGTGGTTTGCTGAAGGAGGAAAATATGATCAGAGCTGGATGGGAAACGTGCCTTACACGTAACACTTTTTTTCTGCAGGGCTTTTTTTCAGTGCAAGAAGATAGCAGAGAGTCCCTGCATGGATAACACTCGCTGTTAGACATGCAACAATTTGATTTTTGTCCTTATAGAATCTGAAGTACTGTTTGTTGAACATACCTCAAGTCTTGTTCAGAGGAGAAAATTATTTTCTCAGAAGACTTTCTATGTGGCTTGTATCAGCAACCCTCTCAGGGCTTACACAAGCCATCATCACCACAGAAATTAAGACTCATATGAAAAGTGTGCATGTTGTGTGTGTTAATAATTTTAAATATCCAGCCTGAGATATCGAGGGCCCAGCATTTGGGAACATTTGGCATAATTTGGCACTTTCTCAAATCAAAGCCAGTAACCTAAGTTAAGCCTAGTGGGAAAGGTTCTTTCTCAAATTCTTTGTGGAACTGAAAACACAAAAGAGAAAGGCTGCTGAGTCTCAGTTCCTCTGCCTGTACCCAAGATGGTCAAGAGGGTGAAGGAACTGCATTTACAGAGAAAGGCCCTACTTAGCTCTAAGATGGACCCTGTTTCCAGGTGAAAGTTGTTAGCATGTGTTTGCTGAGCCAGTGTAACATATATTTTTCAGACATTTGTAACCTGGAAAATCAAAAAAGCGCATTTCATGCCAAACTGCAAATCCTTCCTCACAAAGATGGTGACATTGCAACCTTTACATATTTTTTAGTGTGAAAAACAACACTCTGTCCCTTGCTGTTATTCTGTAGTTCCTGATCTCCCACAGCTGATATGAAAAGGAACACCCTTCCCCCCTGCCCAAAGCCTCTGATTAAATCAAACTGAAGTCAGAGAATGGAACATTTCAGACCATCTGTTCAAAGTTGTAAACAATTGAAACAAGGTATTTTTCTGTCCAAAGCTATTAAACATATCTACAAGAGTTAGATTTAGTTGTGTTTCTTTAAAATGTGCTCCTTCTTTTCCCCCATACAAAGACATTTGTGATCTAGAGCCCTGAACGAACCGGGAAAGGCAAAGCAAATATGAAAATCCCCTTTCTGCAGGAACAGGGAGAAACCACTCTTCCAGAGTCAGAAAACAGGGTACTCTTCCCTGTGAAGATAAGCTATGACTGCAGATGCTTAAGAAAATGGCTTATACATAGATGGCATGTGGGTTTGTTGCCACTCTTGGCAGCAAACTGCTTTTATCCTCCATCCATAGCTCTTTGACACCAGCATCTGTGATTTCCATTATGGTATCAGAAGAGGTAACAATACAGTTTCCAAACCCTCAGAAAGAGAGGGGGTGGGGAAGGGGAGAGCTTAACTTTTTTTCTATCTTTTGTGTTTTTTTCATTTTTTAACATATTTATGGATATTGCTGCATAACCGGTGACCTGCAGGGCAGTGAACACATTTAAACAATTCTGTGGCTATCAGCTCAGCAGCTTCAGCCTAACAGGCACGAAACCTCAAAATCCATTTCTATTTGAGAAAGGCTTCCAGGGTGAGGATGATGCCCTAATTAACTGCATCCTCAGTGTATCACCATTAGATAACACAAGGAAATATGTTCATGGCTTGCTGCTTCATCAAGCTGCAGTAGTGATTCATTCCACATGGACTGGCACTGGGAGAGAAGAAAAGCCCGTGCTGACAGCAGAGATGTGAAGGACACCACATCATTCCCATATGTTTTTCATGTTAAGTGTCTTTCATTGTTTGTTCACAGATTAAGGTTTCTGCCCCTATTCTGCCCCAAGAATCCTGCCCTCCCTTTACCTTCTGGAGTAAGAGATGTTTGTTGTTGGGTCAGCTGCTTAAAGTGTGTGTGTCAGAATGTGTATTTCTTGAACTTGGTGGTACCTGGGAGCTGCTGTCTTGCAGGAAGATTAGCTGCTGGACACCAATCTCTGGAGCAGTAATACCAGGTTTCCATGAAATCCTGCTCCTGGAGACAGGAGAAATCATGATGAATGTCACAGGACTATTTTCCTGAAAGAAGAGAAGCTGGGGCATCGTGCCCCACTCTGAGTACTCCACATGCCACAATGATTGATTGTTTTTTGTGAGATCCCCTGTTCAGCTAGCTGGGTCTTTCCAGCCCAGGGCTTGGACAGCTTCCATGGTCAGAGAACAACAGATGCATGTAGGCATCTCCAGAAGATGTTTCATCCATCTGATTTCAGACACCCACCTCTGTACAGGAAGCCTAAGCAACCATTTTTAGATCAGTTCATAAAACTCTTAGAAAGCTGTACTCGAGCAAGATGCATCCACCCCTCTATATTCAGAAATAAACTTGTATTTCTCTGAAGATGTGAAAGGAGAGGTATGCTTTGAAGGGTATCTGCATTTTAATTTGATTCCAACCCCTCAGAATCATTTCCTGTCACCCACAGGTAACCTGTCCATGCTTATAACACTATGACGGATGAAAGACTGTGTGGGTGTAGATTCAGGGTCTGTCACCTGTCTGTTAACAAATGTGATGGGTACATGAATTATTGGCAGTACAGCCTGGTGCTTTGAGCTATTTCAGGGCTCAGAGTTATTTTTACAGGATGCACTGTATTTTATGTTACATGTCTGCAGCACTGTTCCTTACTGCTGCAATACATCGTTAGCTTTTCTTCCAAAGAGTAGCCCCTTTGAAGTGGCTTCCCTGGACCCCTCTTTCTTTGCAAGTACATTCCTTAAAGAGGCAAAGCTCTACTGAAATGTGTCATGCACTTGGTGACTCCTCTCCCAGGAGATATGCCAATCTTAGGGATTAGACTCGGTGTGTGGAAAAGTGCTGGAAATTCCCCTGAGGGTGAAAAAAATCCTGTTTTGCTCAGCCAGTGAGGGTTAGCATTCATTCCAGCAAGACATTTAGTTTTATGATTTAGCCCTACCAGCAGTGTGCCAGTTAAGTCCCTATTAAAACATGGCTCCACTGTTCTTCGTCAGTGGTTCAGGGCCAGATGACAGGGCTTGGTGCTGTCCTGCACTGAGGGAAATAACATGCTTTGGTCTTCAGTACTGTCTAGCCCAGGCTCCTGCCAGGCTCCACAGCCCCCAGCCTCCTTACCTACCCCAGGGCAGGCTGATCAGCGTTTGAATTCTGAGTCCTGCATTGGCTGGCTTTATTCCCTTTGCTGTAAGGGTCTCTTGCTGTCCAAAGAGTGTCTTCGCTCATGTGCTGGCACTGCAGCCCCAGTTTGCTCCAGGAACATGCTTGAAGATGACGGGCTTGTGTTATACTCAAGCAGACAAAATGTTTAACATGTTATTCCAAGCCCTTTGACAATAACCATATGTATAATGTAGGTACAAGTGGCATTTGTTTGTAAATCTTGTCCCGTCCAAAACATCCCGAGTGCTTGTGCTACCAGTAATGACCTGCCACACATCTCATTTCCCACAGCATTTAATACATTCATTTCGACAGTGCTGAGGACACCAGGATGAGAAACCAGGATGTGCTGAGCTGGCAAGAGACATGGAAGAGAGGCTTTAAGGCACAGAGTTTGCTCTGTAAGGTGAGACAGGTAGACAAACCAGGCACTTGGCCTAACAGCTGGTTGGGTGTATGGTGTTAGATTAAAGCAAGCAGAGCTATTTAGAAGCAATTAAAAGCTACAGATTAAAATGCTTTTGATAACAGTATCACAGCTGTATGTGCCTACAAGGAAGACACACCCTTAGAAAGACAACCATCAGCTGTGCTCTCCAGCAAAGGGGAAGTGCTCTGTCACTTCTTGTCAAAGGTCTTCACCATCACTGAAAGTGGTGGATTTATGCCTTTGTCAGTGCTGGCATCTCTAAAAAGTACAAATGTCTTAAAAGGGGAAATAAATATTTTCTCTTTGTGTCTCATTAGTAACATGGATGTATGAATAGTGTTGTATCTTTGAAATGCTGTGGGAATTCCTTACCTTACATCATCTCCACAAGCAGGCCATTTGTCTAGTACCAAAGTATTCTGGCCTGTTGGTTTGACTTCAAGAAGCAAGTGTCCTTAACATTAGTTGTTTATCTCTTTAGATGTCCTTCTTTAAATTTTCTTATGAACAAACTGTTAAATAATGTTTGTTCATTATCAAAATTTCCATTCTTAGGAAAGGAGGGGCCTTTTTCCTCTTTAAGGATGTTTGTTCTACTTCTAAGGGTTACTCATTTCCATTATACTGCAAAGTAGGGTAGACAGCAGGATTTAGCAACAGGCTTTCTATATCTGAGTCACAGGATGTGCTATGGAAAGAATATAATGTTCTTTAGGAAGAATTAGTGTTTTCAGTTTAGGACACACGCAATGTCCTTAGCAAACTAAAAAGTCACGTCTCATTATTTTCTTCACAGAGAAAACGTGGCCAGAAATATGTTGACCTTTTAAGAAAACATATGAAGCCTCTAACATGTTTTATTGCATTTCCTTTTTTCGCAGGTAGTGACTTGTTCTGAAATAGTGCCTCCTAACTTCTGTAACCTTACTTCTTTTTAATCCAAAGCAGTAAATAACCTGAGATGCTGTTGCCTGCCTCACAATTACCTGGAACAGAAAACTGCCATGGGTGGGAGTCAGTTTGAACAATCACTGTGTAAACACCTTTCCGTGTGAGAAGCCTCCCATTTCTGCAAAAACTTCTGTCTCTGACTTATTTGTGGAGGTGTCTACCCATTGGCTGTAGTTCAATGTAGCAGAGCTAGTCATTATCTTCCTGCTCTTCTCCATCTCTTTGGCTCTGTCACTGGTGGCAGTAGCCCAGGCTAGCTGTGAGCTGCTCAGGCTTGTATCTGGGTAACAACTAAACCAGTATTTGAAGCAAAGCTGACCCCACTTCCAGGCACAAGAAAAGTAAAATCAGCGTTCCCCAGTCTGTGGTCGGCTCTGTGAAACATGAGACAGTGATCCAGGAAAAGCCTGAAGGATAATATTTGTAATAATCATCCGTGCAGTTACTCACATACGTGAGCAAACAACAACAACAAATTATCAGTATGAGACAAACCTATAGACTTTGGCCCTTTTTTTATGGTTGTAAATACAAATCTTTGTGGCACTGCTGTACAAATGATCTTCTGTCATCCTTTTTTTTTTTTTTTTTTTTTTTTTTTTTTTTTTTTTCTTTTTCTTTTTCTTTTCTTTTTTTTTTTGTGCAAAGGGTAAAGAAACATTGTTTCACAAAGACGTGTGTCTCTTCTACATTGCAAATATGACCCTCTGCAGCAGCAAGGAATGTGGTTAACATGACATGGTGGCTGTAGCCCCTGCCTGAGTGGCCTTGCTAATGAAGCACCTTGAGGAGAAGCACTGAAACTTTCATGCTGTAGCCCCTGCCTGAGTGGCCTGCAAGCATTATCCAAGTGACCTTCTGATCCTCCTTACAACCCCTTCTTAAAACCCTTCTTTGCCATGCCACCAGCCATGAAGGTACTCACCAGCAGGCACAGTGGCCCAATGATGCTGTTGCAAATTGCACTGATGAGCTTTGTCTCAGTTCTTGATCACTCTCTTGTACTGCTGGAAAGGTCTGGAGCAGGGACTGTCTTCTTCTTTTCCAGTATATTACTTAGCCCAACAGGGTCTAGCTCATGATGAGGATATTGAGAACCTAAGCGAAAGTTTAAAAAAAAAAAAAAAAAAAATTAAAATAATGAGTTATTCAAAGGAAGTAATAAGTTCCCATATTTAGCACATTATGTGTATTTTTAAACAGTTAGTAATGGAAAATCTCACTGTAGGAATAATAATTGTTACTATTTTTGCCTTGTGTAGATCTTTCATCTGTGAATCTCTGGGCATGCTAATTAAGACTTTGCACTTATCCAAGTACAAATAATTCCCATCTGGAAATGATAGGATACTGAGGGTGAAGAAATGCCATGCCAACAATATCCTCATCTAACATTATCACTGCTGATCTGGGGGTAAACTGCTATTTTTAATTAGATAGCAATCTTAGTATGACACAACTGGATTAAGTAGGTCCTCATCCACTGTTTGATATATGGGCCAGTAGTCACCATCAGATTGTGGATGTTTGCTGTGGGCATGTACCAGCAAATCTGTGACTTCTGAAGTGACTCAGTCATTAGCCAGAAACGCCTGCATGCCAGTCTGCTTAGCATTGGCAATAAAGCTGGGATCCAGGTTCAGAGCTGAAGGTGGCAACTTCTTTCTTATTTTACCACTCATCATGCCTAGTAAAATAATATCTTCCTCCAGTTCCTTATTGATATCATTAAGATTTCAGCTTTCCCTTTGCGAGATGGCAACCCCCTCTTCTCTGCAGGAAACAGCAGAGCAATCAGTGCCACTAGCAACCACACACCTTTTCCCTGGAGTCAGGCAGCCCCAGCCCCAGGAGACACTGTTCACACTCGAAAGCAACAAGCTTTTCAACATCCACCATATGATATTTTACTAAAATTTCTGCAGATGATTCCATGACTTTGCTGTGTGGGCACAGAGAGCAGTGAAAGACAATCATCACTCTCTACTCCCCTGACCCTGACATGTTCAGGAGAAAGCTGAGTGGCTGACATCTCTGTTTCAGAGGCCTGTTACCTATTTGCAGAACTACCAGGGTCCAACTGCTCTTCCCTTCTCAGAGACTAACAAACTCCCAGATTCCCTTGGAGCAGCTCTGAGTCAAGTTTGGGTTTGTGCCATGGACCCGTCACAAGTAGCTAGGCAGCCAAATAGGCAAAAGGTGCCACAGTCACATTTAGCTGTATCCTTCAGTAGCTGTTTCTGTTGTAATACCCTTTTTGTTCAGCCTGGAGCAGATGGTGGCTCACAGCACCTTCGGGCGGGTGGAAAAGCTGCCAGCAGCAAAGTCTGAAGCACTGAACCTGGCTCCTTGCACATGCTCCCCTCTGCCCAGCTGTACTTGGTCTAAGGAGCTGTCTGCTCAGATGGCTCCAGACAAAGAGGGTCAAGAAAGAAAAGTGGCAGATGGCAGCTGAAGCTGGATCAAAACAGGAGGCCTCACCTCTGTGCAACAAGCACTGACAGGAGCTGGATGTTTTTCTGACTGTGTACTGGTTGACTTTGCTTAATAAGTGCCCCTGTGCAGAGGACTGTGAGATTTTAGTTTAAAAACACACAGCTTGCTGCAATATTTTCCCCATCTCACTCTGCCTTTAGGTGTAAAGGGACAGAAGCAGACCCTAAGCTAAAATATTTGTGAACTTGAAGCTCAGGTTGTGAAGCCCCTCAATAGTGTTCTGTTGACCATCTGTAATGCTTCAGCTCTGGGGAATTCTTTCAAGGGGTGATCCACTGCTCTTGCCATGTCTGCTGCATGAATGTGTCTGTGCAAGATGTGTAGTAAATGAAGGGCAGCCTTTTCTCTGGCCCTCCTGGGTTAATAGAAAGCAGGCAAAACTCCTTGCAGCCCTTCCCAGGTGTCCTTGCCTGGGATGATGCCAATGTGTTTTGCAAACACTGAATTGGCCAAGATAGGTGCTTTTATGTGCACAAAAATTTGCACATATAAAGTGCTGGGAGTGGATGAGTACAAGAGTAGAAAGCAGGCCTGTAGGAACTGGTATGTGTCCATGTGTATATGCCCAATGCTCTTGTACAAATCTGGAGATATTAAGAAAAGGTGCCTGGTACCTGCTGCTGGCTGTTTTTCCTTTCCTTTCCTTTCCTTTCCTTTCCTTTCCTTTCCTTTCCTTTCCTTTCCTTTCCTTTCCTTTCCTTTCCTTTCCTTTCCTTTCCCTTCCTTTCCCTTCCATGACAAAAGGAGATCATTTGGGCTAGAATGCAAGTTCTTGGATAAATCCCAGACTTTGGTCCCAGCCACTCTGCAGCAAGATCCCTAAAGCAAAGGAGATCTATCCATAAAGTTTGACAGGGGAGAGAAGTGAAACCCAAGCAAGCCTGAGTTAAACTTCTCCTTAATTATGTTAATAGTAGACAGGGGACAATCTGTTTCTCCTGGCATTGGTCCTGATGATTAGGACTGCCTCAAGCATTTCCTATCTTTTCCATCTATTTTTATCTGGAGAAAACTTCACAGAGCCTGCAGTATCTCAGGGAGAACAATACTCAAGTAAATCAATCTGAGAGCCTTATTCTATGTATGGAGCAGTTTTGATCATCACAGAACCATTGAATAGTTTGGGTTGGAAGGGACCTTAAAGATCACTTGGTTCCAATCCCCCTGCATGGGCAAGGACACTAGACAGGTTACTCGAGACCCCAGCCAACCTGGCCTTTCCTAGGAAACCTAAGCTTTCCTAGTTCTCTTTTGTCAGCTTTAAAAGCAATTTGCCAAGTTAAGATTGAACTCATTACATGACTTAGGCAAAGGAATGTTAGCAAAGGTCCCTGGCCCATGGCAGGAGGTTGGGCTGGAGCAGGTAGACTCTACTGGTAAATTACGTCCTGCAGCATCAGGTGTTTGGTGAATGGTTATTTTCTGAGACTCATATCACATTAAAAGTGGAAAACTGGATGTGATGTTGGGGGCTCAGATTATTAGCAAGGTTTTCTGATGTTGTCTAGTGGTATGTAGATGACATGAGCAATAGGGGCTGTCTTTTCTTTGGGCTGGGGCTCCATCCCATGATCATCTGCAGATAGAATGAGCTTCAGTGAGCCCCAACACCTGTCTGGTTGCAGGGGGTATGACTTGTCTCAGGGAAAGTAACTCCACAATGGGGTGGACAGCCTCTGAAATGAGCTCAGGGAGGAGCACTTTGTTCTTTTTTCATGTCTGCACTAATTGCTTTTCTCATTTCATGGCCATGACACATTTCATGTCATGGTACATTCACCTGGCACCAGAAACTGTAGGGCACATGCATGCCTGTAATGAAAGAGGTAAACACCTGGGTTCCTCAAGGCAGATTTGCAGAAGAGAATTCAGGGATCTGATAAAAGTTGGCTAAAATGGGAACAAAATATTCAGTAACCCTCAGAGGAAATTTTGGGGAGATACTTCCCCAACTGTGGATTTGAGTGAAGACCAGGGAGGAGGGCAACTCTCCCCTAAACCATCCTGCTCGCCGAGGAGAAGGGGACAGGTGAAGGGAAACCCTCTTTTATGCCAAGGGATTCCCACAGATCTACAGGGAATCATCATGTGGTCCCCAGCCCTTGGTGTTAGTGGTGGTGTGGCAGTGAAGGATCCCTCAGTTTCCATGGCAGCCAAGACCCAGCCTGCACTCCAACCCAGCAGCCAAAGCCTGAGGTTCCGGTCCAGAAGACTGGAGACCTCGAGACCCTGAAGAGAGAGACCCTGAAGGCCTTTCCCACCCCTCACCAGCACTGGACCAGCTCTGGTTCAGGTCAATCTGAAGATGCTATAAAGAGGGGAAAAAAAAACCCCACTGTCAAAGCAGCTCTGGAAAATTTGCAGTGCCCTGAGGGCTTACTGTAATTTTGTAGGGCAGTTGTGTTATTTTTCTCTTTGCTGAGGTATCAAACTGGCTGCCAGATTCTACAGCTCATTTGGGGAAACTCAAGAGCCAGAAATAATCTGAGAAAAAGCTGTGTCCCAGCATGTGGCTGTAGATCTACAGCATGGGCCCTTGCATCGCCATGGAAATTAAGATATCTCACTTAAGCTTAAACCTCACTGAGAAGGAAATGAAGTAGTCAAGTGTCACAATATGGCAGGATGAAATCTGTCCTTCCTGGATTTCCAGTGGGACAGATGGCTTCAGAACAGGGTCAGACAGGGACTGTAAAAGGCTCCCATCAGAGGGCCCCACTGCCAGACAGAAGTAATGCCTTGAACAGTTACCATGTAATGAAAATTTCTATCCTCTGCCTTGGAAAAACATTAGTTAAACATTAACACAGTTTCCTTGCCAGTACCACAGGTCCCAGGACAGGGACAAGCACAGACACATAATCACAAACTTGTGTTTCTCTCGGCTTTCACAGATCCAGGGTTACCTCCTGGCTTAAGGTTTTTTCTATTTACCTCACAGCATGAGAGCCCCTTGTATTCCTGATCTAGTGATCTTAGGAAATAGTATTGCTGGAGGAACATGGGGGAAGTGTGTTTACACAGCACAGGCTGAATCTGTTTATGAAGGTGCTGCTGTGCCAGTCCCACTGCTCCCTTCTTTCCCAGTCTCCCAGGTATTTGCTGCTTTCATGTTGTTTGGCTGGACACTGGTGCTTCTCTGATCCTTTTCTGAGGTGAATTACTTTGTTAAGACAACAGAAAATTAACTGTACAAAGAAAAAGTGAATTCCCTCACTGAAGGGTCAGATAACTGGCAAGGAAGGGATTGTGTGTTGTGGAAGGGCAAGGACTGGAAAAATAATGGATCTCTCTCTTTGGGAAACAAGGAGCTGTACAATAAGGCCAAGAGGGGTGAAAATGGAGATGGAGGCTTTGCCCAGCCTCAGTTACAGTGGCCCCACATCCTGCTTTGGTTACCACATTCCCTTTGCTGTGTTGTTGGGATGAACTGGTTTGCTTCCAAACCTTTTGGGGAAGCGAAACAAGAAACCAGAACACCACATTTTTGTGCAAAGGAAAGGTACTCAGTCTTGATGTATACAGGAGAAAAGGTGGTGGTGTAATCTGGTGTTGAACATGCCAGGCCAAGGGTAATGTGGATCAGGCAAGGACAGACAATCCTAGCCCCATGGGGTCAGGAAGAGTGACACAGGATTTGTGCTGCCTCTTGGCTGGCTGCAGGAGACGACAGGTGATCCAGCATAAAGCTCGAGTGGCACAAATAGATGATACTAGACCTTTTAGTAAAAAAAAAACCAAAAAAACCCCAACAAACCAGCAATACAATAAATTAGCCATGAAAACTTGACTCTACAGCAAAAGTTTAGCATAAGTCAGCGCTTTACTTTGTGTGGCTGCAGCAATTTTGACCTGGGAGCCCTAATGCTGGATTTACTGCACTGTGAAATCATGGGCACAGAAAGGGGAATGCAAATGACAAAGTGAGGCCAAAACACTCAGCACCTCAGGATCAGAAGCTGATAGGGCTAAGGGTGCAGAAAGATACAAGTTCTGCTAGGTCTGGCAGTGTTCAGAGCTTCCAGTTCTACTGCAAGCACTCATCAGAAAAGATTAACAGCTTGCCAACTCCAGTATCTCCATGACAAGCTGGAAAGAGGGAATAAGATAAATTATCTTTCCATATTCTGATTGCATCTAATTTGTTGACTGATCATCTGTCTACTTCTTTTAATCTTCTTTTTAAGTCGGTGGCATATGTGCTAGCTTTCAAAATAACTTCCAGATGTGAATTTTTTCCAGACAACAATCCCTTTTTTATTCTTTGCCATTAGACATTTCAGTGTAACAGGTATCAGAATAATATTTCTCATATTTTTTTTTCTTTTTTTTTTTTTATTTTGTGTAGCGTGCTCTATTCCAAGAATAAAAGTGCAGTGCTGGTATTTGCAAGCCAGGAGCCCTAGTATGCCTCCAGCATGCAAACTGCCATCCACAGTTTATATTCCACATGTTCCTTTGCAGGAAATAATGCCCCTTAAAGTAGCAGAGAACAGAGACAGCTCCTCGGGTATTCTGCTTGAGGTCTATTGGAAAGAAATTTATGAAATAGGGGAACTGTGTGACAAAGATATTGGTCTTGGCCCTGATTACCAGAGTTTTTTAAACAGAGGGGGTTAGCCCTGGAGTGTCAGACTTGCACAGTGACAAGAACCAAGTTCATTATTCTTTCTACTTTGAGGATTGTCACTCATATTTAACTTCCTAGAAAGGAATTTTCAAGGAAATACCAAATCAGACAGCTGAAAATGAATGCATTTCATCTTGAAATAATAAATGAAACACGTATTTTTCTTCAAAAATAATTCTGTTTCTGCTGAGTAGACAATTAAAATTTAACACCAATTTACAAAATGTCAGCATTACTGAAGCTTCTTCGAGAAACAATTCCCACATTTGCATATGCAAATTGCTTTCCAGGTGGGAAGAAAAGATAGCAGGAGGGGGATGAAAGTAGCCATAAGACAATAGTTGCAGGCCCTGCCACTCTTCTCTTTGGGTGAGGGTCCTGACAGGCTCCAGCCCTGGTTTGCTGGCAGGATTCTTCGAGGAAGTGAATCTGCCTGGGGATCCCAACCTACACTGTGAACAGATGGAGGAGTCTTGAGCCTAGAGAAGAAAACCCAAACCTCTTGTTCTGAAGTGACTTTCATCTGGTGAGGGAGGGGCCTCCCCATGGATGGTAAAGTAAGGAGGAATTCTTACTGACAGTGTAACCCGTTTAGATTTCCTGTATCCACAGATTAAAGGAATATCCATTAGAACAAAGATTTTGTGTGTCCTCTCCCTCCCTGCTTGTGAGTGGTACATGAGGTGCAGCCCTGATTCATAGCAAACTCCAGAGGGCAGGACCCCCCATTCCTTTGGGTCAGCCCTTGAAGCACCAGCCTCTCTCCACTGAGGGCAGAGGGTGTGAGGGTCTCGAGTCTATGCTCTGAATGATTCTACTTGGAAGACCTGACTATGGATTTGTTCGGTTGTTTGTTTGTTTTTCACACCATGGTACTGCAGGCCAGGTGCAGCTCTTACGCTCACCATTCAATTTTACCCCAAATTTTCAGACCACTTTGTGTTTGATTTTCAAGCCATGCTTCAGCTTGTTTCTCCTTCTCATTCTTCCTGAAAGTCGTATTTGCTCTTTTTGCAAGACAGTTGTCAAACAACTGATACAGGAGAGGAAAAATAAAATATGTGAGAGATTCCTACTCCTAAGGGTGGGCTATCCAAGCTCTAAAATTTTACCTGCATGTGAACTGCAGTTCCTTGTAATGGGCAGAAATACTTATTTCTGGGAAGAAGAACCCATCTGCAGAGGCAACTTTGTACTAGTGTGATGGAAGGTCTGACCATGAGGTATGTGTGGTATTAGCAAACCAGTAAGAATAAAGCCTCATCTTCGTATATGTTTCAGTGAAACCTTTCCAGCTGGAGTGTTTGGCAGTATGTCACTGTCTGAAAAGGCATATTACTACACTGTGGTCTTTGCTTGCTTTCTGGATGTACCACATACTTGGTGGATTTAAAAAGAAAAAAAAAAGAAAAAAAAAAAACCAAAACCAAACCAGGGTATTTTGGCATAGGAAAATACAAATAATCAAAAACTTTAAAAGAAAGGTATTAAGCACTGAAATAATTCTGGGGGCAATCACTCCACACAGTAGTAGGCAAGTATTCTGCTAAATTACACTGCTGGCACAGCAGGTTCTGGCTAACAAATCTCCACTGTCATTTACAAGCAAGCATATTTAAGCTTAGGATGTCTTAATTCCATTCTGTTCTGATTTGGCTGTTCTCCTTATACTCTCTGAGCACACTTGAGGGACCAGCCTCTTCATTAACATGTTCAGTTCCACTATCATGTTTTCACCAAGTCACTCCTGAGCTGCTGTTTGCTGAGTGCTGCATTGGAAGAATTTTAAGGTCTCAGAAGAGGGGTCACTTTACTTGTCCTGGGGAAGCCCTCACAGGCAGAAAAGGTTGGGCTTGATGAAAAATGAATTAGCATAAGCAAGATGCAAATTTAAAGCATGGACATTTTACTTGCAAAATAAAACTGTGTGAATTTTTGCATTAAGGAAACTCCAGAAGCCACAAAGAACATAACTACCCTTAGCCTGGGAATAACCAGAAAAGGGGTTTAAACTAAACTGTATGGTGCTTACAGCGTACCAAGAGCATGTGTAAACATAGCAGTATAGCTGCACAGTACATCTGAGGAGTATTAGCAGTTTGGCACTGCCAGGAGGGCATTCCAGTTCTAACCTGGTCTCTCCAGTCCTGCGTGCATCCGTGTAGCTTTGTTTTCCCTCAAACTTCCAATGGTGAGCCTCTTCTCATCTGGCACAACCTTTTTTTTTCTTTATTATTATTATTTTTATTAATATTGTTATTATGCCATTTTTTTTAAAAATTGGCAGGGTAGCTCTTGGTCAGCAGGACATTTCAATCGGTGCTCCAATCTATGAGATGAGCACCAGAGCCAATGCTTGGAAGAGGGTGAGGGCTTTCAGCTGGTGTGAGGGGGGCTGGCAGTGGGTTGGTGTCTCCTCATTCAATGGTAAGAAGAATATAACTCTGCCATATTGTATCTCCTGGGAGCTAAAATACATTAACTGTGATGTATAGTTGTGTAACTCAAAGGAGTCTGTTGCCTGGCTGTAAGAGTCCACAATTTTTCTGCAGGATTCATAATGCTGTGTTGTCTTTTTCTTTGTAGATCTTCTGAGTACAGAGGGAAAAACAGCTTGTTTGGTGCACAGAGTATTTTACTTTACAGTAAAAAGCACAGGCCTTGAGTAGCTGGCAGACATACTCTAAACAGTGTTAGAGGAAAATATGCCTTTGGACTGAGATTTACTCGGTTTGCCTTTTTTCCTCCCCTCCTGGTTCCTGTGAATTTACAGTGTCACTGTTTCTCATGTCAACAAATCAGCCTCAAATGCCCAGGGTTTGTCCCTTCCAAGAAATCTCAGAAAAAGAAATAATACAAAGACAGCTGAAAGACTCACTCAGATGCAACCATCTGAGCATGGGTTACTGCTGGCATCAAGCACTTTTTTTCCTGCAGAAGTGTTGCTCTTTCCAAGTTGTACATGGATTATTCCTTAAAATATTACAATTCCAACTGCAGTTACTTCCTCTTGTTCTGCTCTCCCAGCTTGGCAGTCACTGCTGCTAAACCACAGGATAACTGAAACAGAGATGTTTGCATGGGAAGGGACTTTCCGGAGCCTAAGCAAAGCTTAGAAAGAGAACAGTTTAAAACTACAAATGTATGTGGGAAGTCTAGATTCTGTAGAAAAGGTTAGTTTGGGACTTGTAGAACAGTAAAGGAGATTTAGCCACATTTCTTTCATCAAATAGTATGAGGAAACCCCCACATCCAGGTCAGAAAAATTTGCTAGAAATTATTTAATTGCAGTTTTCTTGAGCAGTACTAGCTCTGTCTCTGACCCTTTCAAAACACCAAATTCATTAGAAGAGAATAAAAGAAAACAAATACAGAAAAACTGCTACAAATACAAAAGTGCTGGAGAATGGAATGCTTTCCATGGTGATATAAATAAAAAATATTAAAAAAAAAAAAATCATGTTCTTAAGTTCAAACCAGCATTTAGGGACAACAACACTGTAGAAGCCTTGGCAGGATAGGGAGCTCTGACTGGAGGTTAGTGTAGTGTTATTGTTCATTTTCTGGTAAAGCAGGAGCCAGTAGTGCTACTGTTTATCCCAATGATATAGAAAGGATCTTTTTTAATACCTCTGCTTACATTCTCTTAAACTTTTGACTACTTCATTTTCATTTTGGGGGCAGCCAAACCCACAAAAATTTATTAAGTAGGACTTGGTTAGTTCAACTCAAATTCTCACTGCTTGCTCTTGTTTCTTTTAAGTCTTGAATGAGCAGAGGTCAGCTTGATAGATTCTGAGCTTCAGTTCTCATTCTTTGGCAATCTGAGTTTGGGAGAAATGGAGCTTGATACAACACTGAGTAAAAACTAGAGAGGTGTCAGTTTTCTGCCTAGCAATTCACTCTGTTCTTTAATCAATGTTCCTTTTTCTTCTTTCTTTCTTTCCCATTAATTACTCCTGAATAGTTTGCAATGGATGCTGCAGATGACCAGCGTTCTGTGCTGCTAAATATTGCAGTCCTCTGCCCCTGGAGCCTCCCCGGTGTGAACACCAATAACTATACCTATAGTGTGCTTAACAGGTTACACTGTAACTTGACATGAAGAAACAAATCCACAGAATTCCTAGGATAAGATGAAAAAGGAGTATATTTGATAAAAAATCCAATGAGATTGATCAGACATTGGAATGGGCTGCCCCGGGAAGTAGTGTATTCTCCGTCCCTGGAGATATTTAAAAAGAGACTGGATGTGGCACTCAGTGCCATGGGCTGGTAACTGCAGCGGTAGTGGATCAAGGGTTGGACCTGATGATCTCTGAGGTCCCTTCCAACCCAGACAATTCTATGATTCTATGAGAATGACTGCAGAATCAGAAAATTAGTTTTGCTCACCATGCAAGACCCATCGTCCTGTTACCAGCCACCCAACCCTCCAAGAAAGTATTCTCATCTGTGATCTTCTCAATAACTTTTGAGAAATCAAATAAGAACCAAGTCCCTTTGTAGCTTTTGGTTTCTAAATATTTCCCACTCCTCAACTGAAAAGGTCCTTCCATAAAATCCCTGTTTGGCTGAAGTGAAGTTGACCCTGAGGTAAAACTAAATTCCCCATGCGCCGAAGTCCTCAGCCAGACCAGAATTCATTTCAAAGGCAGTGGCAGCTTAGTTGGGTTAGCAGGCTAAAGGGCTACTGGTTGTTTAAGAGATGCATATATTTATTTGGGAGTAGGAAGGGGACAGAACAGGGGAAATCAATGTCATTTCTGTGGAAGCCCAGGTGGACGTGCATAGATCATCTATGGGGTCAAGAATTGTGCATACAGCCACCTTCAGGTGCTGGATTCATACTTCAGAGCTTTGCTGATGGCTAGGATCCCAAAACATCAAACTTTCTTCTTGAGGATGTTGGTGTTTCCAAATCAAGGATGGTGTTTTTTATCCTGTAGTAGCAGCTCTTAAGCTTTGAGGCATGGAGTATTCCACGGCAGTCCATGGAGACATAGGTGGTTATTCACACAGTGGCACAGGGCTTGTGCATTAATATGTCTCCTTTAAAGTTACATCTGGGTAATTTTGCAATTTTCAGAACATAATGAAAGAAATAAAATGTGGATGGAGTAATTCCTTGAAGGTATTCTGTAATCTGTGGACTAGCAACTGGTCCACAATGCCATAATTTGTTGTGATGTGGTTTGTGGTATGCAAATGATGGAGAACTCTGTCTCTCTGTTGAGTAATTACCATAAAAATTTATGTTGGCTTAAAAGTCCTTAACCTCAGAAAGTCCTGTTTCTATCCTTTGAATATAGACAGATTAGAAAGAGTAACTGGTACAGTCTTTTAGCCTCTTGATGACCATACTAGTCCTGTAGATCCAGTTCAATCAAGACATTAATAGTGCTCTAAGAAAACATAAGTTGATAGGTGCATGCTGGCACCAAATGAATTCCTGCACTTGACATGAAAAAAGTGGGGGTAAGGTTAATCATAAGGAAGTTCTAGTTAATCATAGCTCTCAAGTGTAGTAGAAGGAATGTATGTAAATTAGTGTAATACAGAGAGGAAAAAAAAAAAAACCACAAAAAACCCCTAAAATTTTATTATTATCTCCCCATGAGACTGCAGTTTGTAATTTGCACTGTAATTCCATCAGCTGTCTCTTCTGCTTCTGTGCATAATTAGACAGAGCATCACTGTGTCATTAAAGAAACAATTATTCTAGCAACAGAACTAATAAACACTTTCTGTTAGATTCAGGATTTAGCCAGAAAACACAAATAGACCTTTTACATCAATACCAGCTAAGATTAACAGTGACATTTAATGTCACCCACTCGTTCATGAATTGACACATTGTCAACGAAAGCCACAGGGTGGAGAGAAAAAATAAAAGGAGACAACTAGCAGATGCAAAATTATTCATGGGAGAGAAACTGTGACTATTTAAAGATGTTAGTCAAAAGCTCTAAAATAAGCAAATACTTGAATCCCACATAAATTCCATATTTGAGATGTAGGATTGAATATTTAATGAGAATTTGGTTGAACAGATTTTTTTTTTCTGGTACAGTACTCTCTATTTCCTACTTATTCACAGCCTTCCTGTCTTAACTTGAGCTACTCATCCAGCATTTGTATGCCTCTCATTTCCTCAGGCTTATGATTCTGAGGGTATATTTTACAGCAGTATTTCCCAGTCTTACACATGGATTTGAAGCAATGTAGTAGTGTCTGTAGAGAATCTGGAAAAGCTCTGTATGGGTAGGGTAACATTGCTGTTATGATGAAACACAGAAACCCATAACCCGAGGATCCTATAACAACAGTTGTCTTTTTTCCCCTGTCACATTCCCTAAATCAAAAAGCAGGTTATAGGGAGCAGCAGGGTTAGTGACATTATTAACTGCTGCATGGATAAAATTATACTACAAAATTAGAATAAATTTCAAATGTTAAGTTTTTAACAGAGGTGGGGTTTTTTTGTTTGTTTTTTTGTTTTCTGTCTTTTTAAATCTGCGATGGTTTTGTAAATATTAGTGTAAGAAAATACAAAGTAAATTTTCTGTAGCACTCATCATTATAGTAGTTAAGTATCATGTCCAGGATCTAAATGCAAGTTCTCAGCTGAAGCCCGAGTCACATCAGTCACATGCTGATTTTCACATATATTCATAACTACATTGGGCTGAAGTTAATTCCTAAAAATATTAAGTGAGTTTAGCCTGATATTCAGTAGTGTTATTTAAAACAGGTTTTAAGAATGCAAGTTTGAAGATTTAGGCTAGTGGTATCCTTTTCCTATTATTTGAAATTTCACAATGCTAAATGTTGTAGCAGGTTTTTAAATGAGTTGACTCCCAGAAGCATAATAGTGAGTCATGAGGGAAAAGCAGGAAAAAAAACCCCAAACCAAAAAAAAAAAAAAAAAAAAAAAAAAAAAAAAAAAAAAAAAGATCTATATTGCATATATGACTTCTGCCTGGCTGCTACTGTTTGAGTACTAGGAACTGTGGGTAAAGAGCTACATCCTTTCTTATATTTGTACAACACCTGCTATTATGGGACACTGACTGTGATTTGGCAACACCAGCCTACAATCAATAGTAGTAGCAATGCCATCAGCAGAAGTTTTGACAGGCTAATATACTTCCTCCACTCCCAAGCAATCAATTTCCACTTCCTCAGTATCACTTCCCTGTTGCTTCATTCAACCTCAAGTCAAAAGCACAGGTGAAACCTTCACAAGACCGTAAAGGACCATAAAAAAGTCATGCTGGCAACATCGTCTCCATAGCTTACTGCAGCAGCAGTTAATCTCTAAAAAGGCCACCGAGGAAAAAGAAATACCCTCAGAGTAGGTAAATCTTCATTACTGACACACAAAAGTAACCAGTCAGAGGGATTTAAACCAGGCACCAGAAAGGCCCCCTGAAGAGCATTTGTGTGAAATGGGGAACACTAAAACCATTCAGTGATTAAAAAACCCCAAAGAGCTGTTGCCCTGTACTGCTTAGTCACTGGGTACGTTGGCATGTTTGAGATAGGTTACTTTTTTTTTCCTTTCTCTTTACCTCAGGCACTGGGTCTGAAGGGTGTGTAGGGAAGTGAACTTTCAGAATGATTAGTCATCTTTACAGCTCCAGTCTTCTAATAGGATTTGAGTCAAAGTTTTCCTGAATTTGGATTCAGCTACACAGGGATCAAAAAGGGCCTCATCTGCAAAGGGGCAGGAGGTTAGCAAGAACTCCCATTTAGGGCCTATTGTAAAAATACTAATTTTGAAAGGGACTATCAGGATGGAATAACCAATGGAAATCCTGTGAACTGTGCTTAGTGATTCGTATACAAAGTGGTCTGTTATTTGCAGTGTTGCTTTTAGAGTACACAGTACTGCAGTCATTGAGTGTGGTTGCTTTCTACATTTGCTCACCAACTCTAAGTTTTCTAGTCTAAGTTATAATTAGAACTCTGTATATGGAGACCCTTATCATCAATACAATTTTGTTCTTTCCACTCTTAAAGTAGAAGAGGAAAGCTTATGTTTGGTTTTTCCATTTAGTTCCTAATAAAGAGATCTCTTTATTTGAAGCATCCCCATTTATTGAGCTTTGTAGCTCTATTCATCTATGTTTGTGCAAGTGACTAAAGCAGCAAAACATTGGGAAGTATCCAGGGAAGAAGGAGGTAGGGGTGGAAGGGATGCACGAAGGTGCACAGCACCAAACCACCCAGAGCCTTGCACTTTGCCAAGCACCCTCAGTGAGACATTTTTATAGCCAGTCTTTGCTACTTAGTGGAAAACTTGTTGCTGGTTTTAGCCAGGGGGTTATTTTAAATTTAGCATTCTGGGAGTTTTTATCTGTTTTGCGTTACATCTTAAACTTTGCTACAATGTAAAAAATAATGACTGCTACTCTGTAAAACTGATATACCAGGGAAATAAAAGCACAGCCTGAGTGCATGCAGAAGTTCCCGTTTATCTGTACTCACCTGACTGCAAATATTACTTAAGATTAATTTACTCTGGGTCAGAGAAAAGGTTTGAGTTCTCATCTTGTTTAAGCCCCACAAATGTAAACATTGGAGAAAGGCCAGGACCATGTTTCTCTTGCATAAACAACTTGAAGAGCTGCCCAGCACTTTACAGATGTGGGCACCGTGGGGTGATGCTGTTACTGAAGGTGCACATCTTCCAGACCAAATGCAAGCTAGCTGGTTTGTTGTGGGTTTTTTTGGTGGTGGTTTTTTTATTATTATTTTTTTCCCCCATTTTGCATTTTTCTAATTAATTTAAGGAACAGTTTATGTTTAAAATATGCTAAGTGCTGGATCTTTGTAGCCATGAACATCTGTGTTTTCACAGCTGGACTCAGGTTGCTTTTTTTCCATGACCTCTTCCAAGGATGACTTCTATTATCTCAGAAATTAAAACTTTGCTAGGAGGAGACTGAGATCTCCACTGGAGCTTGAAGCAAACTTCAGAAGGTGAGAAAATTCCAGGTTAAAACCTGGATGCTCAGTACTTCTTATCACCCAGACAGATATAAGTGAATGACCTACACAGCCCATAAGAGGTACACTTCTTGGGATACAGAACTGCAAGCTATTCCCCACCATGCAACTAACTAATTTTGATATGAAAAAAAAAAAACCCAACCCAACAAAAGCTGAAAACCCCCCCACACCTCCAAAATTTTATTTATTAAGAATATAGGATGCAGAAGTTTCTTGTAGCAGCATTCTTGTTCACTCTTGATCCAATTGAATTTTATCAGTGGCTAAAGATCGGTAACATGCTCTAATTAGCCAGAGTTTCTATACGAAGCACTTAAATGTAAGCATCTTCTAAGCACCCAGTTTTCATCCATAGTTCAGGTCATGCCATTTATTCCCTTGTGAAAGTGTAATACCTGTGAAAATGTGACAGGCAGATAAAATGATGTAGCATCTCTGCTTCCAACCCCATCAAGAGAAGTACTGCCTGCAGGTTCCAAAGGCTTCAGATGTGGCAGTGCTACAGCCCACACTGTGCAGCTGCAGCCACACTGGGTGGCAGCTATGGGCACCTGCAGTCTTCTCCTCCCAGCCCATCTGCCACAGAGAGGAAAGATTCAAGAGGCAGAAAACAAGCATGAGGTTGGTAGCTAAAGGTCAAGGTTTTGCTGGTTCAACTCCCTCCCATGGCAGGACCTAGCTGCATCCCTTTAATTACACTCTCCCAAATTGTGACAGAATTATTTCCATGATGTATACCTATGCTGTGTGGTAGGTAACAAGGAAAAGAAATAGGAAATCTAAATATCGGTATATATTCAGGTGTTATAAACATGTTTTCTGGTACTTCAAGGCTTTATGTCCTGCAAGTGTACATCCAATGAATGGAGAACATCTTTATAGTCTGCACAGTTAATTTTGTCTTTCTATATTTAGGTAGTATCAGGGACAGCACCTCTTTTGTATGAACTCTCCCAAGGGACTTCTGTGCACCAACAAATATGACACACCTGCTTTATCTCTTTCTTAAAACCAAAAAAACCTCACACCACCAGAAAAAAACAACCAGCCCACACAACCAACCATCACCCCAACCAGCTTCAAAAAGAGGTATCTTATTTATGCCCACTCTGCTATATCAGTTTCTTAGGGACTCTAGGGAACTGCAAAGTGAATTAACTGGTAGAGCCCAACAGTCAGCTTTCTAAAGTAAAAGACCTTCATCTTGTAGGAAAAAAGTACTAAGGAAATGCCCTGTGTTTCAACTGAAGTCAGGGCTAGCTCTAACACAGACCAAGCAACTGAGTTACTCTGGTGATTAGAAACATTTAAGATCAAGTTTCCAAAGTGTCTCTTCATGGACAAGGACTGATGCAAGAGTACATTCTATAGGCTGTTTGCTTTGGACTGACAGCAGTAAGGTTCCATGATTTAACTGCATTGATGTAGAGGTGTGCACAGACACACATCTCTTGACTTCCATCATCACCTCTTGACAGTCCTACCACAGGTTTGTAAAATGCCTTTAAATGAAATAAATGTTTTAAAACAGACTAATGTCTTGCTAGCTTTCTCTCATGCTTCCCAGTAATCTACAGGAGACAGTTTACAGCTGTCTGTGCTGAAGGGATGGTGCACACAAACTACAGTAATTCACTTGGCATGACAAATCTAGCTGACAGCACACAGAATCCTTTTGCACCTTGACCAGAGTATTACCTGCTCATAAGGTAACTCTTCCACATTAGCAGCTTAATTCCTTGTGAAGATCCGAGGATGGAGTTTCTTCAGGCTTTACAACAGAAGACAGAGTACCTCAGCTGCAATACCATCTTAGTAAAACAATGAAACTAAAAAGTGGTAGCTTGGCTCAATTTTTCCAATCATGTGTGTACATTAGGAAAAATCAGTAGCAGTTTTGGCTAAGCTGAAACATGACACAAGATAAATTCTGTACAGCTTCAACACGGTAAGACGTTTTGTTACAACAAAATTGGAAATTCAAAACCATTCCATTTTTTGTTGAACTGGTTCACAAATTAAAACAAACTGAAAACCTAGTCCCTCTCCCTAGCCCTAGTATTAATCTCAATCTTACTTCTTCTCCCCACACTCAGTTGAAAGCATGAAAAAAATGTCAGTATGTACTTTTTACCTTTTTCTTTAATGACAACAAGGAAAAAAAATGCATGACTCAACTACTTTTTTCTGGATTAAGTCTCCAAAGTTTAATCTATTGCCTTCTGGTCCATATGAATTCCATATAACTCAAGGCATGTCAAGTCAGGACTCTAGGCTCTCCTTACCCCTCCTTTCTAGGCAACAGAAAAATAATTTAATGCAATACTGAAGGGCTTCTCTCCTAAAGAGTAGCGTAAGGTTAAGTGGGGCCATTCTGATGCACCAGGACTCTCCTGCAACAGCTGTAGCTACACTCAACATGAGTTATTTGTGCTTTTGCAAACAGTAGTAGCTACACCAAGATTTGTTGGTAAGAGGACCAACTAAAATACTTAGCATCAGACATTGATTTACATTAAGAGCTCTCAGCAAGCCATCTCTCTCAACTATTATTATGTATGAGAAGGGGTATATGTTTAGATACAATTTTCCAAACAACTCCTCAAGCCTTTGCATGATCAGCAAGACTTATGTAGAGTGGTCTCCTACCAAGACCTCCACCTCCCCCATAACCTCAGAGGCTTCCCGCATGCTCCCACTCTCCCTTAAGCTTCCAAGAACACTTCCCCTTTCCTTCTCCTCTAATTCCTGTCCCTGAACTGATAATTTGGAGTTGCTTGGTTTGGAGCTACATTCATCCTGATCCACCAGCATGGTAACAACTGAGCCTTTCTTCAGTCTACACACAAATCTGGACGTCTCAGAGGAGTTACTTGTAGCACGAGGTTTAGTAGTTTTAACAAATATTTTGCTAAGGCAACAGCTTCAAAGAATTTTTAGACATACTGAAATCCCACAGTCTAGTTTGGTCATGAAATGAAACTTCCCTTGAGAGGAGTTGCCACCTGTAGTTAAGACACATTACAAAAAGCCTTAATCCTAAACCTTTCTTAATTAGGTATTGACCTTCACAAAGTGATCAAAACTAGTATTAGTCTTTTCAGAGTCAGAGATATTTAGCTGCATAGAAATAAGGGCAGGATGCTATTTTAAGTTAAGCAATGCCACTCTCCCAGGCCCTTATTTAGACATAATTCTCTCTAAAATAAAAATAAAAATTGTTGTGTCTTCATTTACTTTGACATAAGCTAGTAGAGAGTAACTGCCAAAGAAAAATATTACTGTCTTGCAAACAACTGCATTTTTTCCCTTACTCTTGTAGTGCTAGACAAGTTGGTGATAAAAAAAACCCACAACAACCAAATCCAACACAAAACAGTACATAGTTTAAACAGCCAAAATGCAAGTAGCATCTAAGTATGTATCATACAGAAGTCAATTCAAGCATAAACAATTAAGGGGCTTTTTATTATTATTTCAGTAAAACTAAGGCTTACAGATTCTTAACTCACACCCATTTGGAAAGACATCCATAAAGAGTTGCATTAATAAAAACTGACAGGCTTCCAGGCTGCTGCAATATTTCAAACATAAGAAACAATTATCAAATGTTTACATGACTCTTGCTGCCTTACACACCATCATACAAAGGGAAAACATCCAGTAACTTCAAGAGTACCACTAAAAAGACACCAAGTGCTCCAGTTTTCTGTACCACACAACTTTATTTCAAATTCACATCTTTCTAAGCAATGTATCCAAAATATTTTACTCAATAGTACCTTTAGACCACAAATATTCTGAAACAGGGCATCAAGCCTTTCCTATCTCCAAAAAACCCTAAAGTTTTAGCTCATGTTATAAAAAGTAACCACGTGGAATGTGACAAGTCATAATGTGAAATCAAAGTGCTTTAGTCCCATAGCGCAGAGGACACCAGTGGTTATCAAGCCATTCATCAGTATATCTTAAACACCAACAGAGATGTCTGGATTGTTGCACCCCACCTTGCAAAGACCTTTGGACCATTACAATGAAATTTCAGTAACTGACACCTAAACAGTACCAGTGGACCAATAGTTTCACCTTGATACATCAAATAACGAGTTACAAATGAGGCATCTTTTTACCCTTTTCAAGTTTTCTTAGTAATTACCAAAGTTCTGCCATTATGTAAGACAAAACTATGTTCCAGTTAGTCTTTTAAAATCCAAAGTGTGCTATATTTCAAATCCCAAAGCATTGAAACCCTCAAATTATTTACCTAGACCTCAACAGCTATCAAAGACAGTATTTTTTTGTGCAATTCTTTGCTATTTGCATTGTGAAGGAATAAACACTCCACCCAATAGCTCGTATGAAAGAATTATAAACTCTCAAAGCAGAAAGCTACTTTAATAAGGTTTGGATATAGGCAGCTGCATGGAATGTATACTCAGTTCAGAAGTGGCCATGCCGAAGAGCGCTCATGTTGAAAGTCTTCAGTCAGAAAACTTCCTTTCTACAGAAGCCTACAAAGATATTTATCTTACAGAGTGAAGGAAGTTCAAAATTTAGGCATTTAATTCTCTTCTCTGTTACAAAAGAATTACCTCTACAGTATTGTATGAATTAATTTCCTCCCCCCCCAAATCCTTTTCCTTTCAGACACCTCATTGTTGTACAAGTTTATAGCTTAAATGGGAAGGGTTGAGGAGAAATCTCTGGTTTTATCCCATAGAAGTAAAGACTAAGTGCTCTGCAAGTCTGATTTTATCCATTACATTTGTGGCAACCAACCCAAAATGAAGGCACATGAAATCTATAATAAAATAGCTTATAAAGTATAAACTAAAGCTGAATCTCTATATTATTTCTAGTCTTTTTACACAAAAGTAATAACCAGTACCTATGCAGAGATTCAATTTTTTTTTTCCATGTAACTTTTCCCAGAAATAGTTGCGTGCAAATACTGTCATTTATTAGGTTTTGACACAAAGTGCAGAAATTGGTAGTTTATCTGCACGGGAAGTCTGAAATCAATGGATCACTAGCACTCCTTTCCCCTGTCGCTACAAGAAATGTGAGCCACCAGCAACAGCTACAGCCAGCTGTCACCTTGACAGTGCGCAACTTCCAGCAGCAGTTTCCCTGTGAGGTGTTTTACAGCTCGTGGCATGCACTTTACCAGTGTCTAAATGTGGATTTTAACACATCAAAGCCTATCTATTTTTGGTTATTTACTGGCCAGACGTGCCCATACATTCTGAGGAAGCCAAGTCAAAACATGCTGTGACAGATGTTGCATTGGAACTGGCAGTACCTTAACATGATGAGCTGCTACCTTCAGTAGCATTCAGGATCCAGGGTCAGCTCAATACCTCATTCTTAAAGAAAGCCAAATCTGGATCCAAATCTGCCTCCTAAATTTCACTAGAATTGCTACCTTTAAAGCACAGAAACAAGAAAGGTTTCTGAAAGCTTTAGCAGACTGATAGGCTTGTCAATCAGATTAAGACTTACTAGGTTGTTAAACAACAGTTCAAAGCCTTGATTATCACCTCTCTAGAAATACAGGTTTAGAAGAACTCAAACACCACTGCCATCACGTCACTAGAATATGTCTTACTGCTTTTACTCAGGATGAATTCACCCAGGGATAGAATTTCAGACTTCTGTTTATTCACCCTGTGTGTGAATTCATGCACCCCACTTTGCTCTGTCATCCCCCTTCACCCCCCCCACAAATTTCTGCACAAAGTCAGTTGAAGGGATTGGCACATGTCACTAGTGAACACAGACCTGTAGCCATTACATTACAGGACCATATTAGAGTTTCATAAAGATTTCATGCAGTGGTGTTTGTGCTCTTTTCTAAAAGAGAACAGTTTTCACAGGTGGCACATACAACACAATTCTGTATTTTAAATGCAATGAGTTACACAAATAACAAACAAGAATTGACCAGACTCAATAACTAGAACTGCGCTAGGTCTGGCACTTGAGAATTCACAGTGATTAACATGAAACTGCTTTGCCTAAGACAGAACTTAAGATACCAAATATATAGAGACTCTTTGCTTTCATTATCTTGTATTAGTATTCCAACAGCGATAAGCAAGCTCAGTAGTACCTCAGACAGCAGAGACTTCTGCACATGGTCAACTTTATTCATTGTTTGCAGTGCAATTAATTCTTTTCAATTAATATATTAATGATGACAAAGCAGGCAATTATTAATGCATAAAGTCAACACAGGCTCAAGTCTTTGCTGGATCGATGCTTGGATTCTGACAAGAAATTTTTGTCTTCCATCTCATGTGGGGTACCCTACTCCACAATGTGCCAGGCAGTATTGCTGTTAAAGAGAAACTTAAAGTATACTTGCATATTAGTGAGGTGCTCTTCTGAAATAACAAGTTGTTTGAAGGAGGTTATAGTACCGGTTGATAAGAATACAGCATTTGCACTTTTCTTCCCCCCACTCAAGCAGCTAATTGTAGTAGTTTCACTATCACAGGTTTCTGATCCTGAAGCCTGCCTTTAGAGAGAAAGGAGAACAGCTTGTAACCAACCCAGCATTTCTCAACACACCTGCTGCCTCTCATTTCAGCACCAAGGGCCCAGCCAAAGCAGCTGCTCTTGGAACTTTTAAGCCACCAGAGTGACCCACTGGACTGACTGACACCACCTGAGAATTAAAGCAAGATACTCAGGACCCATCTGCCCAGAGCAAGAGCACATGAGTGTAGATGAGCACCCACTCGTACCTGCCTCACCTCCCATGCTACACCCCAGGGCACTTTGGTCCATGCGCCCACCTCTCAGACCTCCGATTCCCTGTCCTTATCCAAAGACATTGGACTTTGGCCTGAGCTTGAAAGATGCTTTCAGAGATTTCTCCTCGTGCTCTTCCTCCTCTGTGTCACCACGAAAGGAGGGCGTGTTGTGGATGATCTGAGTCCTGAAGCGTATCTTATTAAGCCGAGGCTTCATCCGCCCACTGCCAGTGGCTTTCCGGGTCACCTCCTTGCCCTTTCCTGGCACCGCTGCCCCTTCAGTGCCCTCGGCTTCCTCCCCGCTGTTGTGATGGTGATGGTGGTGTGAGAGCCGGTAGTTTATGAGATTTGAGGGCAACACCTTGGAGAGCCTCCAGCGCCCACTCCCATTGCCGGCAGCCCCTTCTTCCTCCTCCTCCTCCTCCTCCTCCTCCAGGGCCCCCACGAGGCTACGCATATCCCCCGAGGTGCCCCGGTGCAGATACTGAGCAGCCTTGCGCCCGCTGTAGTCTCGGATGTCCACGTCGGCGTCGTAGGCTCCTACCAGCAGCTTCACCACCTCGGCGTGGCCGTGCATGGCGGCGATGTGCAGCGCGGTGTGCCCGCCGCTGGTGCGGGCGTTGATGTCCACGGGCAGCCGGTGCCGCTGGGCAAAGTTGACCAGCGTGGCCAGCAGCTCCTGTCGCCCGTGCTTGGCGGCCCAGTGCAGCACGGTGAAGCCGGTGATGAAGTCCCGCTTGCAGAGCAGCGCCGGCTCGCAGCTCAGAAGCCCCTCCAGGCTCTCCCACCGCCCGTCCGAAGCTGAGAGCATCCAGGCGTGCTCCAGGGGGTCCAGGGCCACGGCGCCGGTGGTGCTCCCCTCCTCCTCGGCGGAAGACGAAGCCACTGAGGCGCTGTCCGAGTCTCCTCCGCGGCCGCGGCCCCCCCCGGGAAGGGCTCCGCGCTTCAGCTGCGGGGAGCTGCCCCGCGCCGCCTCNCCCTCGGCGGCGGCGGCTCTGCCTGAGCCGTTCCCTCCTTCCTTGACATCGCTTCGGTTCGCGGAGCTATGGCCGCTTCCGAGGCCGGTCGGCAGCCGGTAAGTGCCCTCCGCGGGGCGGGGAGCTCCGCCGACCATTAAGGTCCGTTGCGGCGGCCGGTTGGGACCCGCTGGTGCTGTCGGTACCTGTCGGTACCTGTCGGTACCTGTCAGCCC
Source organism: Florisuga fusca (assembly GCA_038090715.1). Lineage (NCBI taxonomy): Eukaryota > Metazoa > Chordata > Aves > Apodiformes > Trochilidae > Florisuga > Florisuga fusca. Next base: position 21,383,352 of record JAAWXA010000003.1, on the reverse strand, counting down.
GGCGCGGCTGCGGGTTCGGGGCCGGCAGTACCGGCAGCAGAGGTGGAAGGAGGCGGGCGCTGAGACCGTCCGGAGAGGTGGAAATGCCGCTGGTACCGAACTGCCCTCGCTCCGGGCTGCCCCACGGCGGGGCTCAGAGGGATGTGGGGGGTTTGGATCAGCGGGCAAGGTGAAACTTCGGCGTGACGTTTAGCTCCCGAAGTTGCCAGGGTTAAAAAAAAAACTTCTACTTAATGTTTTTCCTGTTCAGATCTCGCCTTTCTTAGAGCTCCCATAGCGTACCGCGTGTTTCAACCAGTCAGTTGAATCTTCACTACTGAAGAAATACTTTTCTTATACAAATGGTTAAGGTGTCAGTTTTTACACTTTGAAGACGCTGACCCCATCCACACGTGAGTGCTGGAGCATTAGTTCCCTTTTTGAACACGAAATAAATGGATTCATTTGTGACTTAAGTTTTCTGCTGTGTTTTATACCTCAGCAATGCAAAGCACAGATGTGTTCAAGAAATAGCTCGGGGTGGGAGGAATTTATGGTTTTCTTTTCAGGGGGAAAAAATACTCCTCCACCCTGGCTGCGTGGTTTGCATTTTCTGGGAGGGGGAAGGTAGATAAAATACCCATCTCCGATTGTTTTTGCTGCTGCTGCTGTGCTGTTACGCCTCTGTTAACACTGGTGGAGTTGTGTGTGAAGCTGCCCCATGAACTGAAAAAAAAATGTAAAACTTACTTTTTTGAAGTTTCCTTGCCTTGGAGTGATTATTGTCTGGGTCAGTGTCTTGCTCTGCTTCACAACGGGACACGGGAGAGAGAGGCATGGGAGTGGGAATGTGCCGTGGGAAGAGGGGTTGCTTTGAGTTTGGGTGCTGAAAGAATTACGTGTTGGAGCATTGTTAGAGCCATCACAGAGCCTGACCACATCCTGGCCAACCCCTGACCGAGTGTGAAAGGGCTTCATTCAAGCTCCCCAAGTTGCTCGTGACTTGACCATGGAGCATATCTTGCTGTCTTGTTGGGACAGCACTCCCAGAGTGCTCCATTTCACACATACTTTCTTGAAGACCCATATGAATCCATTGTGGCTTCAGTGTCTCATAGTTCAATGCATTAACTTCATAATAGCTTTCTCTCTTGGTATGTATGGTGTATATATAGTGAGGTGGCGAGTCAGTACTTCTCAGGCTGGGTCTTGTGGAAAGCTGGAACAATGCTGAGAGAAAAAAAACTTAAGAGCCAAAGTGCAAGAAACAATGCAGAATGGTTTTGGTGGTTCACACTTGTGTGAAGAGTGTGGAGAGATGCTGCAACTCAGCAAAAGTGAGATGAGGGTGGGATTGAGTGTCAACTAAGTGGATCAATTTGGTAAGGGAAGAGAGGGAAGCATGTACATGGAAAATACAGAGAATACTGTAAAAACAGATGTATTACAGAGGAGGGTGAGTTTGTATTAGATTTATAAATGTAAATTATGTAAATGGTGCAAATGTAATGATGTAAAATATCTAGACATCAAATAATATTTCCTAGTTTAAACACATGCTGTATAATTGTTGAAGCCTTTCCTACTATGGTCTGGGAAAGATTTTGTTTTCAGTTGTTTTGCAAAAGAAATGTAAAATCACTCTCAGAATGCAGTCTGCCCTGCTTCTGTAAATCTGTTTACCCTCAGATTTCACAGAGTCTTAGGTACAAGTATTTAGTACTTCTGATTCTAGAAAATTTCTCTTCTGGGAAAGTTCTGGCAGCTATTACCCCCACACAACAGCATCCAGTGCTCATAACTGAGTAATTAAAAAGGAGGAAAAATAATAAATCCTTGTCACAGTCAAAGAGATCTGCTAACAACCACCACTGTCACATCCAAGACCAGCATTTCTTTCTCGTTTGGATGAGGAACACCAACAGCAAGGGGCTGATGTGGTTAAAGATGAAGAAGAACAACTTGGCTGCCTTTAAGGAAACACGGTGCTAAAGCTGCAATAGGCACAGCCTGAGAGGTGTAAGATCTTCTGAAAGTGACTGCAGTTGTGGTATCAGTACTGATACCAGTGTATTTTTCTGTGTCAAGGTCATCTCAAAGGGCTGCACCATTTCTTTGTTTTTCTTTTCTTGAAAGGTCAAAAGAGGTTTTTCTGTGTGGACCACAAAACTGAACATTTTCTCCTTTGGTGTAGCAGGAGCTGATCAGACCCACCTGAACCACCACTCTTGTCATCATCTTTTGCCTGACACATCAAGTACTAGCTGTGAAGAACTTAACTCTTTTCTCTCATCACGTCTTGATTATCTACCCACTGCCTCTTGCCACATCTATCCACACACTGAAATGCAGGAACAGGTACTGCATGTGCTACATTTTCAAGTTACTGAAAAGCCTGTTGGTGGAGAGAGACCTTAGTGGCATTTCCAGATGTATACACAGTTGTTGACTGTGAAATCACATCATCACAACTGGAAAACCTGAAAAGTGTCTCAGCTTGTTTGTTTGCTCCTAAGTGTATGAAAGTACAGTCCGGAAGGTGTTTTCAGTAGCAACCTGCACATTGTGCCCTCTGTTCTCTACTCTGTTCTCTTCTCCTCTGCTCGTCCTGTCTGACTTATGGGTATTGGAGAAAATTCTCTCCTGCCTCAGATTTCTTCAGACGTAAACACGGAAAAAATGTCACTTGTTTTTAAGTTTGTTTTGTTTGTTTGTTTGTTTGTTTTGAGGTTCTTTCTAAGGTGTCTCCATATTTACTGGTATGAAGCAAATCTTCTGGGGACCTGCCATTTAAAGCAACTTCAGCTGCACTGTGTGTTGGAGTGGGCTAGAAAATAATTTGGTGCACTAGAATGCCATATAATAAATCATTTGAAAGAGACAAGGGAAGAACCCTGGGCTTCTGATGTTTGGACCAATCTCTAAAAGTTGTTGACTGTTTCTGTCATACTGAATAAATTACATGATAACTGTGAGTGAAATTGTCAAATGAATTTTTATTGAATCATTCTTTGGCCAATAATTTTTCTTTTCTTATACACCTTTTCTGAGTCCATACTCGACTCCTATGTGTTGCTTTTTATTTTATAGACTAGAAACATATATTAATTCCATGTAATTTTTTATGTATCCCCTTTCTTACATCTTTCATCTACACGAACTTTTCATTCTTTTTGGTTTTTCTACCTTGTCCTGTTGTCTGTTCTCTGTGTTATTTTGCCAAGGTTTCCTTTCTTCTCCCTCTGCTCATGGTCCACATGCCTACACCACACATCGACGTAGTTGATTTTGACTACTTGGAGATGGAAAGTGTTCTTCTACTTCCTTCCAAAGTCTGTTTCCTACTTACCTCATGTTTTAGGTGGCAACAGCAAAATTGGTATTTACTGGATTAAATGTATCTTTGGTTACTAAGAAAATAAATTACTTCAAAAGAGTAATGTAATTTGTTATTGGAAGCTTAAAATAGGTTTTCTGGTTTAACAAATCTCTGCACCTGTTCATCACAAGGGAAAATCAGGTCTCTGAAAGAGTTGTTTCAGGAGTGTCCATGGGCACATTAATGTTGTGGTCTACTCTCGTGGCTGATGCCCAGGCATCCTTCAGAGGGCCTGTGTGCAGCCTGCGTAGCTGCCAGGGCCTGGCAGGAACTTTGCTTCCTGCCCAAGCACATGAACATTCATTACTTTTTTGCTTCAAGCTTTGGAAGGAATATTTCAGCCATCTATACAGGCAGAGTGGCAAGCTAGTTATTCGTCTGGACTGCAAGTCTGGTTCTGCAGGAAACTTCTGCAGAGAGATCCATATAGTGTGCAACACAGCTTTTGCTGGCCCAGTGCTGTGCAGATGTAGTCTGAAAGAGGTGGCAAACAGAAAAGATCTTTTTTTTTTTTTTCTAGTTTGTTTCTGAAAGAAAGAAAAAAACAAACAGTTTCAGAATGTCATTTTGTTTCAGGCAATGATTTTTCTTTACACTGTTTTTAATGGGCAAGATGACTTTATATACAAATATACCTGATTAACTGCATTTGCAGAAATCCAGATGTTTTTCTAAAACTGTGCTGCCAGACCTTTAAAAAGAGGGGAAGAGAAGGAATGAAATGTGATTTGTACTATGTCAAAGAATATATTTTGTATGCTATTTTGATGAACGTGTAAATTCTGAGAAAACCAGGAAATATTTATGGGAGTATTACAGCTCTTGTAGCATTCAGATTACAAGGTTTGAGTTATTCACTGAATAAACTTGGATGAGATGCTGTCTTAAAGCATAATTTAGCTGCTCCATCCCACAGATACTAATTTGGAAAGACCGGCTAATCTGGTGACATAATTGCTTTTGGCCTGATTTATATTTCTTAATTTTTGAGTTGTCACCATTTTTATTACAGCAGTAACTTGTTTTTTCCACTGGACGACATATTATTTCTTTGGGAAGCGGTAAGAGTGCAGGCATCATGAGGTCAGTTTTGTGGATTTTATTTCTCTGGGTATTTGTTAGACCATAACACAATGAAGCAGCATGAGGGGGGTATTGAAGGTGAGACACATAATGCCCTTGAAAAATTTCAGAGGGGAAACACATAATGCCCTTGAAAAAGGCCTTTTTCATTCAGAGGGGAAAAACGCAGACTATTGATATTCTATTAAGAGAATGCCCCAAATGATGTCAGCTGGAACAGGTTCACAAAGTGATTCTTCTGTAAGAAAGGTGGAGGGAGGCGAGTCTTCAAATGAGAACAGTAACTCTCAAGTCCTGTAATGGCTTTTGCATGGAAAACAGAAGTATAAACATGCAAGAGTGTAGGCTTCTTAATCATCATGACTGAAACTGTGTAAAGTTGAGCTTCACAATATTTCTTGGAAGTTTTTAGTCTAAATTAAAAACTTTTATTGCAGCATTTTTGTGAAGCTGTTTCCTGAAGACCCCATTGTGTCTTGGGACAATTAACTGAGCAATTTGGTAACAGTTAAATCCCTAAAAAAGTTGATACATTTTAAAAACAGAAACAGATTCATCATCTTTCTGTCTCTAGCTTTTAAAATTTTGCTATTACTGTAGTGTTGGGTTTTCTTTGTTTGTGTATGCTACCAGAAATCTCATTATATGTGTGGTGATCAAGTAAGCTTTGGCCGCTATTTTGAAAGAATTTACACAGGCTATGTAGTTGCACTGTTTCTCTGTAAAAAATATTTTTTAAGACCCTGAATTATCCCTTTCTGATGTTTGCCAATCTTGTCTTTAAAACAAGAACCTTAGGACAAGTTATTAAAACATATTCTCATGAATTATATAAATAATATTATCTCTGCTTGAAATTCTAGTTCTCCCCTGTCCTGTGTGTTCTCCCACTGACATTCTCGTTGTTATATCACACTCAGGGGGTGAATGTATTTGGTAGGTGGTAGTTAGTTTTTTTTGGTTTATTTGCCTCTCACAGAGGGAAGTAAAAGGATGATCTTGTGGTTAAGGTGCTAAATCACACATGGGGTGAATGAGATTCATGTTCTTGTTCTCTTAGTATTTCCCTTTATTATCTCAACTAAGATCTTTGTGTCAGCTCTGCATGCACAAAGTGAAGATATGTCTCTTCTTCACCCAGGACAGCACTGAAGAAAGCTGTGCATAAACCCCAGTTTCTCTTGGGGAAGTTCATTGAAGTACCAGGTTCTGTGATTTATTTTTACAGTTTATCATGGCTTTTTCTGTCTTGCGTCTGAAACAATATAAATGCCATGTACTTTTATATATTTACATTTCCAGAAAAATGGTTTAAAATTTCACTCGTAACTCTGTAGCATCATTAAATTAACTTTTATGTTCTGAAGAAAGAGGAAACATGCTATCTTAAAATAGCAGCGAATTTGAGATGTCTTGAATATCTTGCCAATTGTATAAATATTTATTGCAGAAATTTTTATGCTCTTGTCTGTGATACATATTGGTAAGAAGCATGGTCGGGAGAAATTTAGAAATACAAAGAAACTAAATGTCTTGGGCATCTGATACAAAATTTTAAATAGTGATACAACCAGATGTCTGTGGAATTACAAGCACAGCCTTAGCTTTCTACGCAAGGCACAGAGAAAGCACCTTATTTCACACATTTATTATATCCCATTTTCCTCCCTTTCATGCAGAAATTGACATATTTTATGTGGTAAACAGCCAGTATAATAGTGGAGGAATAATGATTGTTGGGTTTTGTTTCCAGAAAGCCACAAACTCTTGAGTTTAATTGATAAATTGTAATTAATCTCTCCCTTTTTTTCTTTTGAAAATGAACTTTGAAAGTTAATGGCTTTAATGGCAGTTAATGGCAGACTTTAATCGTCTGCTTCTGCACTTACCTTCTTATGTCAAATACAGCTGTAATACAAATTTCCTCAGCTAAACACTTTTTAATCTTGACATAGTCTCTTGTGGATGACACGGTAGTTACTCTAATGACCTCTGGAAATGGTCAGTAGGGTTGTGGGTACCAGTGATGTGTCCACTGAAATCCAAGTGGACTGGAAGGAAATAAAGTTCTGTCTGCTATGGTATTCTCATGGAGAGTATCAAATGGCTATGCAGGGATTTTGAGAGTAACCCAGCACGGGTTGGAATGAGCCTGGTGGCATAAAGATGAAAGACTTTCCATCTGTGGTTATGCTCTCTTGTCCTGGCTTTTGGTGTGGAGGCTTAATGGTTTATTTTGGAGGAACTGTTTCATATGGGTGGTGACAGAACTGGTTTGAACATCAGACTGTGTAACTATAGTTGTTAAATGTGTTACCACACTATCTCAAATACACTTGTCTTTAAGTGGACAGGATACTGACAGTTTTTGGTGTTTCTCAGCCCTTTTTAATACTATTTTCCATATGTAATTAGAAATTACTTTTTCCAGACATGCTTTGAATTATTTTTTTAAATAGTCCTAAGATTTCTTATTTCTCTTTAAATGGTTCACTTTGCTGATGCATTTTTCTTCATTATACGAGTCTAAAACAGTTACGTGATTATAATAGTAATCAGAAGAGTAACATATAATAGTAATTAGAAGAGCAACCAGGCTGGTGAAGGGACTCCAGCACAAGTCCTATGAGGAGAGGCTGAGGGAGCTGGGGGTATTCAGTCTGGAGAAGAGGAGGCTCAGGGGAGACCTCATCACTCTCTACAACTCCCTGAAAGGAGGGTGTAGCCAGGGGGAGGTCGGTCTCTACTTCCAGGCAGCTCCCTGTAAGACAAGAGAGCATGGACTTAAGCTTTGCCAGGGGAGGTTTAGGTTAGATATTAGGAAAAAATTCTTTACAGAGAGGGTGATCAGGCATTGGAATGGGCTTCCCAGGGAGGTGGTAGATTCCCCATCCCTGGAGGTTTTTAAGAAGAGACTGATGTGGCACTCAGTGCCATGGTCTGGGAACCACAGTGGCAGTGGATCAAGGGTTGGACTTGATGATCTCAGAGGTCCTTTCCAACCCGGATGATTCTGTGATTCTGTAGAAGTTGAGTTATCGAAAGTCTCCATTTTAACTAGTCAGACCAGCTACCCCCAGGGTATTCAGTGTCCTGATCTGGAAAATAAGGATGGAGAGCAGAACAACCCCACCCTGATCCAGGAGGAAGCAATTAATGACCTGCTATGGTACCTGGACACTTGTAAGTCTGTGGGGCCAGATGGGATCCACCCAAGAGTACTGAGGGAACTGGTGGAGGAGCTCACCAAACTCTCTCCATCATTTATCAATAGTCTTGGTTAACAGGGGAGGTCCCAGGTGACTGCAGGCTTGCCAGTGGGACACCCATATGCACGCACGGCTGGCAGGAGGATTTGGGGAACTACAGGCCTCTCATCCTGACCTCGGGACCAAGGAAAATCACGGAGAGGTTCCTCTTGAGTGCGCTCATACAGCAAGTGCAGGACAGCCAGGGGGTTAGGCCCAGCCAGCATGGCTTCAGGAAAGGCAGGTCTGGCTTTACCAACCTGATCTTCTATGACCAGGTGACATACCTAGTAGACGAGCAAAAGGCTGGGGACATTGTCTCTCTAGACTTTAGTAAAGCCTTTGATGCTGTCTCCCACAGTATTCTCCTAGGGAAGCTGGAGGCTCATGGCATAGTCTGGTGTACTCTTTGCTGAGTTGGAAGCTGGCTGGGTGGCCAGGCCCAGATAGTTGAGTAAATGGAATTAAATCTATTTAAATCTAGTGGTGTTCCCCAGGGCTCAGTTTTGGGGCTGGGCTTGTTCAATATCTCTATCAATAATCTAGATGAGGGAATTGAGTGCTTCCTCAGCAAGCTTGCAGACAACACCAAGATGGGTGGGAGTATTGATCTGCTTGCGGGTGGGATTGCTCTGAAGAAGGACCTGGACAGGTTGGATCAATGGGCAGAGGCCAATTGTATGAGGGTCAATAAGACCAAGTGCTGGGGCTTTCATTTTAGTCACAGCTGCTCCATGCAGTGCTACAGGCTTGGGGAGGAACGACTGGAAAACTTCCTGGAAAAAAGGACCTGAGGGTGCTGGTCAACATCTGGCTGAATATGAGCCAGCAGTGTGTCCAGGTGGGGCCAACAGCATCTCGACCTGCATCAGAAATCATGTGGGCAGCAGGACTAGGGATGTAGTTTTGCCCCTATACTTGGCACTGGTAAGGCTTCATCTCAAGTACTGTGTTCAGCTCTGGGCCCTTCACTAAAAGAAAGACATTGAATTGCTGGAGCGTGTCCAGGGAAGGGCAACCAAACTGGAGAAGGGTCTAGAGAACAAGTCCTGTGAAGAGAGGCTGAGGGAACTGGGATTGTTTAGTTTGGAGGAGAGAAGGCTGAGACAAGACCTCAGTGCTCTCTACAACTACCTGACAGGAGGCTGTAGTGAGGAGGGTGTTCAGTTTTCTCACAAGTGAATAATGATAGGACTAGAGGAAATGGTCTGGAGTTGCATCAGAGGAGATTTAGACTAGATATTGAGAACAATTTATTTACCAGAAGAGCACTCAGGCACTGGAATGGGCAACCCAGGGAGGTGGTGGAGTCACCATCTCTAGAGGTATTCTAAACCGTGTAGATGAGGCACTTCAGAACATGCTCCAGTGGGCATGGTGGGGATTTTTGTTTGTGAGTTGTTTTTGTTTTGTTTTTTTTCTGGGTGGACAGATGGACTCGGTGATCTCAGAGGTCTTTTCCAGCTGTGGTGATTTTGTGGTAGTGCTGTCTGTAGAATCATAGAATCATAGAATTGGCTGGGTTGGAAGGGACCTCAGAGATCATCACGTCCAACCCTTGATCCACTACCGCTGCGGTTACCAGACCATGGCACTGAGCGCCACATCCAGTCTCTTTTTAAATATCTCCAGGGATGGAGAATCCACTACTTCCCGGGGCAGCCCATTCCAATGCCTGATCACCCTCTCAGTGAAGAAATTCTTTCTAATATCTAACCTAAACTTCCCCCGACTGCTGTTTGTAGTCCCACACAAGAAGTCCTGAGCAAAACAAGAAGAGGTGGAGTATCTGCTGTGAGAAATGTCCATATGCTTTTGTCCTGCAAGAATTCTGAAACTTGTGGTACAAAATTGTTATAAAACATGGCACTTCTATGGACTTTCAAAGCTTAACTAAAAATTTCTACTGTTGGCTATATACATGTTTCTAGGAATCAATAATGGTTTCCAATTCCATGTAGACTGGAAACATAAGAGGACAAATAACATGGACCTGTCACTGTTTAAAAATGCAGTTAATTTGTATGAACCAAGATATTTCTTTCCAGCCTTATACATTTTTAGTATGTGTTTTGCCTTAATGTCACAAAACTGGGTAGCTACCTGATATTTGAAAAGGAATGTGCACTGCTACACATTTCTAATTATATATGTATTATTATCTCTTTGAGTTTCGATGTGTAGATAATGTATTATTCTACATAAATAACAATTTCAATTTCAGCCACTCAGAATGAGTCCTGATTGATAACATACACCATCCTGTGATTATGGCCTTTGTTTTGAATTCTGTTGCTTGAATTGTTTTGAATTTTTTTTATTATTATTTCTAAGGGCAAACCAACTGTGATCCAGTTTCTGTCTGCTGTTTTCAACTTTCATTTTGAGTTGAGCTTACCTGCTTTATTTTGCTGCTTTTTTTTTTCTTTTTTTTTTTTTTTTTACAAAACATTGATTTTTTTGCAGATCTGTTTTGTCAGACTTTTGCTTGTCTTGGTTTAATGTAAATCATAAGGAATGAGTTCTAGCTTATTAGTAGAGTTCCTTTGTTTCCATTGCTAATTCCTTTGCAACTCATTTCACTAACATTTAAAAATTATTTTTCTGTAGCAAAATGAGGGCTATCGAACTTTATCCTTGTCCGGGCATGTTGGTTTTGATAGTTTACCTGATCAGCTGGTTAAAAAAGCCATCAAGCAGGGCTTCTGCTTCAACATTCTTTGCATTGGTGAGTAGTATCCCTGTGGTTCAAGGCTTCAGTAGTATCTTCATTCTTAGGAAGTGACTGAAATTGATATACAGTTGCAATGTTGAACTCTTTCTTGAATATTAAGCTTGAACTATTAATTCCACCACTTCCCCCAGCTTTTGTTTTGTGTTTAGCATTTTCATAAATAATTTCAAGACCAAAATTGTTAAAACTGGATGCCATGGATTTCTTGATTTATGGGCAGCTTCTTGGATTCTTTTGGGTAAACTAGACTATACTCCATTTTTGCTGTAACAAAGAGCTTCAGATCAAAAAAATCCTAACATTCCAACGTGGTGTTACTGAAGTCCTGTATTCATCAAATGTTTGCAAATTTTACCCTTAACCAGAGAAACCCTTTTTTTGAATTCTGTGGTTTCACAGCTAGTTACTTAGCTTTTAAAAATCTGTAAGAAATGTGTTAACACTTTTAAAGAAACACTTTTAAAAGAAGTCTCAAGAGACTGTTCTACTTATTACTTATTAGCAAGTAATGCTCTCTTTTCTGTAGGCTGAAAATATTAACTAAAGGATACTTAGTGTTCATTATGCAAAAGGAATGCCGATAACAATTTTCCTTGGAGAAATCAGTTGAGAAGGTTTTGTGTAAATTTTTCAAGTTGCTGTGACAACACTTCTTGGGCTTCATAGGTATTTATTTGTTGTGCAAACTCTCTCTCCCAACCCTTCTCTGTAGGGGAAACTGGAATTGGGAAATCAACCTTGATGAACAGTTTGTTTAATGCCAATTTTGATGACCCCGTGTCAACACATTTTCTGCCAAGTGTCCAACTTAGAGCCCAGACTTACGAACTCCAGGAAAGTAATGTCCTTTTGAAGCTGACCATTGTACATACAGTAGGATTTGGTGACCAGATAAATAAAGCAGATAGGTAAGTGTTCTCCTGTTACAGTGGTATGCAGAAGTTTTTTCTTCTCATCTAGGAAAGGATTTAAGAAATCAGATGAACTCTGCTCCTTGCTTTATGATAGAATATTTTATAAATGTATATAAATAAAATGTGCAATAGTGACTAGTGTTTCATCTGGGGCAAAGGGAGAAGGTCAACAGGAGACTTTTTAAACAAAAAAAGAGACTATAAGGCCCTGTCGATTGTATAGATTAGATTTCTAACAGTTGGATTGGAACATATTGAACTCCTTAAACTGGAAGGATCATCAGGTAGATTGCCTTTATTTATGTGTGTTGGACAGCTTAATCAAAAGCTGTAGAGATATTATGCTAGCATCTTTCACAGCTTTTTTTATTCTCTGCTTTTATGGATTGAAGATTTTAAAATACTAATCTGTTTCTTGTTTGTTCCACCTTAATTGTAAAGGATTCTAACAACCTCTTGTGCTATATGGGTGCCTAAATGATGATGGTTATAAATGAAAGTTAGGAAGTCACATTATGACTACCATGAAAGTTAGGGTTTGTGTTATGATTGGAAAATAGCTGCTACTAGTGACTTGGGTGAATGAGATGCAAGTAGATATTAATAGAGCTACTGGAGGTTTTGATGAATGGTGTAGGAGCTGCCTCTAGTGTAAAGGCAGCTTTAATTTTGTGTAAAAAACTACCTCCAAATTTTAATGGTATTTGATGGTTTGTAATCTTTGTGCAGCAGCAGAAATGTAAAAGGGTGCTACTTGAAAAGCTAGCAACCCTTTCTTCTAGAAAACAGTTTAAAATGTGGTTTTAATTCGGATAAAATCTACTTAAATTGTACTTACTGCAAATCTGGTTTATATTCCTCTCTTATATTCCTCCTTTTCAATTTTGTCTGTTGTTTAAGAGCTCTATCATGTAGAGTACTTCATCTTCAGAAGATAAAGGAGGTCCTGTTAGTACTGGTAATTGCATGTTCTTTCTTTTCTTGTGTTGTATCCAAGTTACTTCTATCTTCCTTGTATCTAATAGTTCTAAAGCTGTGTAGCTTGAGAGCAAAAATTGGTAAACCTTGGGAAGATTGGTTATAATAATAACTAAATTTATGTAGCTTTTTCCACTAACAGTAGCTAGAAGATGTTTTATCTGTATTAGGTGCACAATTCTTTATTTGAATAGCCTTTAAGAAATTAAGATTACTCTGTACATTTAATTTTCTGCTGTACTGAGTAGATACTTGAGCATCTTTTTGACATGCAAAGCAAAAATCCAGGGAACAGTACAAAAGGAATTCCTTTCTTAGTCTTGCTTTGTTTAGGAGTAGCTAATCTCTGGTTGTTAAATTTTATATCTTACAGCTATCAGCCAATAGTGGATTATATAGATGCACAATTTGAAGTCTATCTCCAGGAAGAATTGAAAATTAAACGTTCTTTATCTAGCTGCCATGATACTCGCATCCATGTCTGCCTCTATTTCATTTCACCTACAGGCCATTCCCTAAAAACCCTAGATTTGTTAACCATGAAAAGACTAGACAGCAAGGTAAGACATGGAAACAGAGTTCTAAGAATGTGTCTTATTTTCTAAAGCATTTTGCAGCTTTTAGATCCTCTAGCACTTCTCAGTTCTGTATCTGTATGTTGGAATTTGGGGTTTTGTTTGATACTTGCATACCTTAAGTTCAGAATAAATTGGTCCTGCAGGTAGCTGGCAGTTTGTCACCTGCTTATTTGCAAATCAAAAGGGGAGAGAGACATCCAGAAAGAATATTGAAAAGAAGTGTAACTATAGTTGACAACAACAAAAAAGTAAAAAATATTAGTACTACACCAACATTACTTCTAACAACCTAATGATAACATCTTAATGTGATTGGATAGCATACCCACCATGACTGCTGTGTTTCTAATTTAGCTTTTTTCTAGTTCCCTGTGAAGTTTTGGGACTGGTGGAAGGTTGGCATACAAAAAGCTTTGCAGCACTGTGAACTTCTTTGTTGTAAATAACTGAAGAGGCAGGTGCCATGAACAGAACACAGAACACAGAACACTCTAACAGAGTGGCTTTTTCTAAAATAATCTGCATTAGTGTTTTAAACTTCACATCTCTCTCTCTCTCTCTCTCTCTCTTTTTTTTTTTTTTTTTTTTTTTTTTTTTTAAAGCTTTAAAATAGCAGTTTCTGGTGTGATCACTTGCACCTTTTAAGTTCTTAATTTTCCTCCTCTAATGGGGCTATATGAACTGGATGAAGCTAAATGTTTTAACTCATTTTAAGAAATTTAACATCGTTTGGGTTTAACTTATTGAAATTTTGAGAAATTTGAAACCTCAAATGCATTTTCTGTTCCCTTAGCCTTTTTCTTTTTGCTTTACTACAGTCCCTTCTGCTAAATTTTCTTTCTGCATTTTCTTGTTCATGAGATGTCTCTTCAAGATAACAAAGATCAAATCATCTGTCTGTTCCACATTTGTGATTGATGACCACATGGTAATTTTGTAGTTTTGTTTCTGGATGTATTTTGCATTTTGAATTTTCTCAGCAGCACTGAGCAAACATATGTGTGTGTCAGGAGGGGGGGGTTATGGTGGAATAAAGGTAGGGGGAGTACGATAATTTCTTTCTGCTGGGGTGTTAGTTTATGCCAAATGAAAATGCTTGTGAAACTATTTGGTAATATGCACTGATAGCTGAAGAGCCTTGATACTAGAAAGTGGGACAGTTTTGTGGAGCATATTGTTCTACTCTGAGTTTCGAATTCAGAGATTGTGTTGGACCACAGAAGTATTAGGTTCCTAGGTTGTGCTCCCTCTTCACTAAACTCAGTAAAAACCAAACAAGCAGTGCTTCTACCAAATAAAAGGAAATAGATGCTGAATCCCAACCTCCTGAGAATATATTTTTCCATTAGGATAAAAAGTAAATATTTCTGCTATGTGGGATTTTAGTTTCTAGCTACCTACTCTACATGTTTTTGATTCTTCTTTGCCTCAAAGAGAACATGCCTGGCATGTAGCTGTTGTTTTATCCCTTTTCAATGGATTCCACTTTCTGATCTTTCTACAGAAATACATGTATGCACACTCAAAAGGTATATACTTGAACTGTAGTTTGGCTTCCATCTCATTGTGGAACATGTTTGTGATGCTTTGAGTACTGGTTTCTCCTAGTGACAATTCAAAACTCAGAATTTCCAACGATGTGTAAGTCTCTGGGTGCATTGGCTCAGTATCAAATTCCATAAAGAGCAGAGGATACAGCAGCAGGCATTTACTGAGTTTAAATCTACATCAAAATTTGTCTTCAGTTTCTTCCTAAATCCACTCCTGTTTACACTGTTATGCCTTTACTATGGTCTGCTTGTTACAAAACAAGACCAGATTACACAGTTCATAGGTAAAGAGGATTATTGGAATGGGATAGAGTCATCCTATACTTTGTAATCCCAGGAGAAAAACAGAGGTATCTGGTTTTTTGCCATAAATTTTTCTCTGTTGCTTATAAATTGGAATACTAGCTAAGGATTTGGCCTCTAGCTTTTAGGCATTAGAAAGTCCTGTAAATTTGCTTGGGATTGAATCACTGTGAACCAAACAGGTTTCATTTGCGGATTAAAGGAATCTTTTCTATGCTTTCTTGCTGTAAACTAGTGATTATTTAGCTAATAGATTTCTATTTATAAGTAATTCTTGCAAAGTTATGTGCAGATTACTGTTAAGTCAAGAAATGCCATGAGTGCACTTTGTGGCATTTGATTTGGACACTTTTTCCTTCAAAAAAAAGGATCTTTGGAAATTTTTGTATAGATTTGTGGAAGTATACTTAAATCAGCCTGTAAGGTGTCAACCAATAATAATTTCAAGCATATGTATTTTTTTCCTTCTCTATAGTATAAAGGGGCAACAAATATTTTGACATTAATGTAAAGTGTTACATAATAAAATCTTAATTTAGAGGAATAGCATATTTTCTAATTGAGGGAAGAAGTGACATTTTGCCTATTAGGCAGCTAAATGGTAAGAAGGCTGAGTTTAGTGCCAGCAAACAGAGAAGTAATGTGCATGGATGGAGTTTATCCTGGTGACTTTATATGGTGATCCTGCACAGCTATTGAATGAGGCAATATCAACTGCTTCTTCCTACTGTGCATGCTTAAGTGTTTTGGGCAGCCAGTTTCCCAGATGAGGGAACTGATTTAAATTGAAAGCTAAAGATTTCTGCTTTGTTAGGGAACTGATAAAGCTGGAAAAAAAAAATCTGCCTCCTTGGACAGCTGCACAGACTTTTAGTTCTACCTGGCAATGAGCAGCTTCTGGCAAGGGCAGGCCTGTTGCCTTTATTTTTAAGTGTAGACTTTTTATGTGGGTGCTTTACAAAGTGATGATAGCTTTGTAGCAAATTCCAGTTTTGTAGTTGTTGAGAGCTGTACCTGGGGCAGAGGCTGGAAAGCAGTGAGTTGGTTTCTGGGTGAGTAGTAGGCACAGAAGGGAGCAAAGGGACTTGGGATGCATTTGCATGTACTCCAAAAGCAATACAATTTAAGTCCCTATATGATAGAAAACCTGAATTGAAGTCCCTCAGCTAATTTAATTGAAGCTGTGAATTACTCCTAGATGTAATAGATTGCTTATACAATAATAAATTAACTGTTACTATATATTATAAATCCTAGCATTTCACTTGTTTTTTAGTTATTTTACTCTATATGTGCTTAGGTTGCATATGCTACACAATTAAGGACTAACATCAAGTTATCTTAGATGTCATACTTCAGAGCTGGCATGTTTGGGGTTTTTTTTCTGTTTGGATATTTTGC
This sequence comes from Florisuga fusca, assembly GCA_038090715.1. NCBI lineage: Eukaryota > Metazoa > Chordata > Aves > Apodiformes > Trochilidae > Florisuga > Florisuga fusca. The sequence continues at coordinate 21,367,205 of JAAWXA010000003.1, read as the reverse complement.
TTATGGACTTATTTAAAAAACATCCATTTTGAATACATTCTTGAGATTCCGTAACCAGGCATTTCCATACAGGCAGATTATTCAGAAGAACAAGAATGTCTTCAGGGTTTTTTTGTTTTTTTGTTTTGGTTCTCCTTCATTTTTTGCATCCATGATCAAAGAACTCTGTAAAACTCACATCTTCTGAAATCTGGAAGAGTTATTTGTATTGTTTTTCAAAAATATTTGGACATTGGCATTTATGTAAATGGAAAACACATCTGGAAAATGCATCTGTTTGGGGCTGGTGATGGTATGTTTAAGAAAGATGTGGCATCCAGTACCTTCCTAAGATACTGTCATAACTGTGTTAGGAACTAAGGCAGTTTACCATAGTGGAACTGAATTTCAAGTTCTGAATAATTGGTATAAAGACTGGTAAGCAAGATTCAGTCTTCATCATCTCCTCTGCTGCCTCTGGAAGGAACTCAAGGAAAAGCCTAAGGCTAGGCAGGGTTTGGTAGCCAGCTTCCTTTTCTTTGTGGGTTTAAAATGTCAAGTTTCATTTAACACCTGAACCATCTCCTCTGGTGCTATAAACTAAAACAATATTTTTTTTTCCCACAGAGATATAAATACTTAATTTCATTTAGTTAATAATCAGGTTTTGGTGTTTTTTTGAGTACTTCACTGTATGAGACTTCCTTCCTGTTCTTTTCTCAGAATCAATTAATTTTAAGGGAGTGTATTAAATAATCTGTTGTGATTTTGTTAAATGATGCCAATGAATATATTTTTCATAGTTTGTGAAGCCTTGATAACAATTGATGGAAAAGTTTGGGCTATGAGGGAAGTTTTAAACACAATCAAATTTTAATTTATAAAAGACATTGCCTCAAATTGGAGTCTTACACATTTCATATAATTTGTCTCATTAATAGGTGAACATTATACCTATCATAGGCAAAGCAGACAGCATTTCTAAAACAGAACTACAGAAGTTCAAGAACAAAATCATGAGTGAATTAGTTGGTAATGATGTCCAGATATACCAGTTTCCAACTGATGATGAAACCATTTCTAAAACTAATAACATCATGAATGTAAGTAATGACAGAAACATTGATATTTCAGTATTAAAGCATCACTCTAACGCTGATTCATGCCTGTTCTTTTACCTTTATCTTGAGACTTAGAAGTTTGCATGTAGAAAGTTTTATTTCATTTATTTTTCTATCTCATTAAAAGCTCCTCGTTTTGTTTTTTTTTCACCTGCTAACAAATCTTCCTGTCCCTCTGCTGTTGATAGGAGTTGTTTTAGAAGGCTTTTTATTTTATGGCTCAGCAACAGAAAAGAGGTTCTCACTCCAATACTTTTTCTGATTTTGGCATACTTAATATATAAATGCTAACATAGATGGACAGATTCGCTTTGCTCTTTTCCTCAGCAAATACTACCTTACATTGGTTAGGGAAGATATTTAAATGCCTTGTTTCTCCATTATTCTTTGGTTTTTACGATGTGGGAGGTGTCCCTGCACATGCAGGGGGCTTGAATCTTGGTGATCTTTGGAGTCCCTTCTAGGCCTAAGCAGTCTGTGATTCTATAGCAAGTCTTCCATCTGCTTTTTCCTTTCATTTAGTACTTTCGTTTTAACTTAAGACAAATTTTCTCAGGGAATTAGAAAGTCAGATACAATTCTGGCCTTTTTACTATTGCCTTTTCAGATCCTCCCAGGAGTATCTGCCAGCTTCAACTTACCATGTGAAGCTAGACATCTTTGCTTTGAAGAGCACTTTCTCTGTGTTTGTGGTTCATGTGCATATGTCTGGAGATGCACATGAATGTATGTTTGCATATAATGGGGTTTGTAAGTTGGGAGGAGGAGGCTGTATGCTGGAGTGTATGGCTCTGCAGTTCCAGCCACTGTCTCACTTGTGCCGGGGAGTGAGGATGTGCAGGTCCTTCTGCTATGGGAAAAGTTGCTGATCTGGTACTTGACCCTTTCATGCTCTTCCTGTGATATTTTTTCCAATCCATGGGGTTTTTTTTAATTATTTGGTCGTTTGTTGTAGGTTGGCATGCAGATACCAAGTGCCAGCCTGTATTTCTGGCCATTTGGGCAAGCCCACATCAGTATCCATACATCAGGTTCAAACCTGGGATAATCTCACAGCTGTTCCTTGGGGTATGAACCCTGGCTGAATGGGATTTAGACGGATGTTCCAGAGCAGCTTTCTGTTTTCTGCTGATACTCTTTTAATGCAGCTCAGGATGTCACCTTTGCCACTAGGACAAACCTGCCAAATCAAGTCCAACCTGTTGCCCACCAGGAACCCCAAGTCTTTTCTGTGAAGTTCCTTTCCAGACAGTTGGCCCCCAGCATATGCTGGAGCATGGGGTTAGTCCTCCTGAAGTGCAGGACTTGGCACTGCTCTCCTTTGAACTTCATGAGATTCCTGTTGGCCCATTTCTACAGCCTGTCAAGGTTCCTCTGAATTGACAGCACACTCATGGACTCTGTGAATTGCTCCTCCCAGTTTCGTTATTGTAGCTTGGCCTTTGTATTAGTAGTTGGCCTGGCTACTGATCTCTTTAAAGTGGTTCTTTGTTTGAAACTCCCTGTTGGCTTTTCCTGAAATGGTTTCTTTCTGAAGTGTTTCCTTTTCAGTTCTGATATAGGAATGCTGAGAAGTAAGATTGTATTGGTGTTACTCTTACAGGGGCATTTGCCATTTGCTGTCGTAGGAAGCACAGAATTTGTGAAAATTGGAAACAAGATGGTGAGAGCTCGTCAGTACCCTTGGGGCACTGTAGAAGGTAAATGGAGCTATTCTCAGAGATATTTTACTTGACTTGTGTTGTTGTTCTTGAAGTATAAAATCCCCCAGTACTAATAAGGGCTGCTCTTATCCACTGATACCATCTTGATTTTATTTTGGATCAACAATTTCAGGAGTTTGGCAATTAATACTTGAGGTGGGCACTAACTGGTAGTTTTATCAGCACTGATGCATCTCTGGAACCAAACTACGAGGTGGTGCATGTAATATTTGGTATGTTGGAAGTGCCTCTAGCACTACCAGATTTCAGTGTTTTATGATTGTCAGTAATGAACAGAGAAATAAAGAGAGAAATTCATCATTGTTCAATTCAGACAGGATACCAGGATGTGTTGGAATATGTTCACCGGAACTTAGAATTAGTCCTTCAGTGTGTATATTAGGAATTGTAAGGAGTAAGAGGTATAATAAACAGTGAGATACGTTTTCCTGGAAGTATAATTAGCAAAGCAAATAGATTAATCTTTATTTCTAGCGAGAAAAATTAACCTCTATAAATGCTATTTAAAACTTATTTTGACAATCTTGCTACTTGTGCATCTTAATAAAATCTTCTTCCTTTAATTGATTAGTGGAAAATGAGAACCACTGTGACTTTGTAAAGCTCCGTGAGATGCTTATTTACACAAATATGGAAGACTTAAGAGAGCAGACTCATGCACGACATTATGAGTTGTACAGACGCTGCAGACTGGAAGAGATGGGCTTCAGAGACATTGGCCCTGAGAACAAACCAGTCAGGTAAAGGACTTCATGTACAACTCTGGCTTTCAGCTTCTGTTCATTTCACTTCTCTTGTCTGTTTCAACCCAATAGAAAGCAGCATTGATACATGGGATGAGTTTTCAAAGAGGGATAGAATTGTTCGGCTTTTTTTAATCAAGTAAATATGTAGCTATTCATTCAGTTATCTTCATAAAGAAGTGTATGAGATCATATAAGCATTGCTTTTAAAGGTATACAAGCTAGATGGATTTCTTCAGCCTTTCTCTTTTAGAACAGGCCTGGGGATTTTAATTTTTCTCATGGAGAAAGTAGTTTTCTTCAGATACTTTATGTCTTTTAAATTAGTTTCATGATATATTACCATGCTGTTATAGTTTCTCTGCCTTGAGAAAGGTATCTTCTCTATCTATACTCCAGAATCTTGCCTGATCCTGGACAATGATTTGGTTGGACTCAATTTGAGAAGAAATGGAAACAGAAGCTTTTGTTAAGTCTTTTGCCACACTGTTGGCATTCCACATTATCTGCTATAATAACATAGGTCTAGCCTTTTCAGGTAAAAAAAATCTCTTGTTACACTGTAGGAAGTTACTAGAAGATCCCAAAAGAAAGTTAAGCAGAGGGTTAGAAACACTTGGTTGTTTCACGTAACAAAACTGCTTTCTGCAGAAGGTATTTACAGTTTCTATGTTAAGTCTTTTTAATGTTTTATTGTCAATTCTGTAATCTCCCTCTCCCTTTTCCCATTTTCTTTCATAGTTTTATGCATTTGTAAATGCATTTATGTTTTTTTAAGTGGTTAGAATCCTGCTGTGGAAGAACTGATTCTTCAAGAATTGTTCAAGCCGTCAGAGTGTAGCAAAGTGCAATTATTGCATAGTCATGGTGGGAAATACCAACTTAAAACCAGACATGAAAACAAAATATGACTATACATTAAAACAGTTTCTAGTACTTTGACCCAGCTGGTTTGGTTACTTCTTGCTTTATTTAGTGATCAGACTGTCTTTAGCTATTCTGTTCCGGTTAATAAAAAAAAAGGTTTTTAAATGGCTTCCCTCCAAATACTTGTTTTCAGTGGCTTAAATGCTTTGCTTTCACCTATACTTTGCACACAAGTTCTAAAGCAGTTGCAGCTACTATAACTTGTAGACTGTTGATGGAGCAGCATTTCTTTCACTTTAGCTATGTCTAATTTACATGTGATTTCAACAAAAATAATTAAATAAGATTAATGTGTCCAAGGAAGATGCTGGATATAGGCTCTTCTTTCTGAAGTCTTAATGTCAAGGCACATTTAAAGATTAGTTCATTTAGATGATCTTGAGCTGACCATGCATCCCAGTGGTCTCTTTACATTTCTCTTGACTTACCAAGAAATGAATAAATCCTTTATATAAATAGAGAACCAATGTTTGAATGAAGTTTAATACTAACTGAAACTGACCATAGACTTTTCATCTGGTTTAGATTTAGGTTTAAGAGCATAAACTAACAGTGGGTGTCTTGTTATCTTTGTCTAGGGAGAGCTTTTTGGTTTTTTACAGATTTGTTCATGACAATATTGACTGCAGTATCTTTGGCTTTTCTGAACTTGAATTTTACAATGTACATCAATCTTAAGATAAGAGTTGAATGATGAAAATAATAATCCACGGAACTCCTTCCACAAACACAAGAATTGTCTTTGTAAAACCCCTAAATATTTTGCATTTTACTAAAGGTGTAAAGCAGCAGGTTTGTATCAGAATGTCATAGTATTTTGCACTTCAGAATTTTGTTTAGAAATGAATTGCTTTGTGAGGATACAGAAAAGCTGAGTTCCCTCTCATGTAATTTCTATGTATGGCCTGCTGTGAGCTTGTTGAGAGCTTTGTGGCAAGACAATACACTTAATAATTACTTTTGCTAATTTGCATCTGTTGAAAATGTCATTGTTTTGGAAGGATGAGAATAGATATTCCGTAAGAATGTAGAAAAATTAATGTTTTCCCAGATCAACTTGGACAGGAAAAGTGGGACTTGGATAAGAATGTGGGGTTGTCCCTCAGCTATGTGGCATAGCGAGTGACCTGAGGCCTGAAAGCAAAGGCATTTGGTCTTTTGGGAGAAAAGTTTTGTCATACCATAAACAGGGAAGAGAATTTAGAGGATCTGTATAATTAAAAGACTAAAGTGTAATTAAAAGACTAATGTAGCCTTAGACATGAAGTGTTTTATGAAACCCCTGAGGAAACGATAAAAAGGGTCATCCTCAGCAGGGTGATAGGAGACATCTCTTCCCATAGAAGAAGTTCAGTGCATCCCATTTTACTGACTTGTAAATTAAATATGTTTCAGAATAGGGACTCTCCTCTTTTTCTAGGCAAAAATGTGTTATGAAATTGTCATTCACTTTTTTCCTTAAGGATGTTTACAATATGTACCAGGATTCAAAGAGCTGAAGTTTTGTAGTATAGTTAATGTTGCATAGCTGTATATGACCAATGATTAAAAATTCATGCTTTTTTTGTAAATAATGATCAAAATGCATGTTGAAAAGTAGTATTTTTTTCCTGAGATATATCTGTCTGTATACTAAATTTGTTAATCTGAATTGGGTCTAAATTTTATGTAAATTTAGAAAATTTCTTCTAGACTTGAATAATGGGCTGAATTTACTGCATTGGGATTTGTAGCATTTTAATATTGACATTTGAGTAGCTAACCTGCCCTGCCTTTTGGCATGTCATGAAAAAGTTGCCTGTGAAGCTCCTGGTCCATTCGTTTGGACTTAGAAGTACAAGAGTAGTTTATTCATCCAAAACTGTATGCCACTGCAATGCAAAACCAGTTCTTGGATATTCAGCTACCATGTGAGATAGGCTGTGGGCAGACATATGTAAAAGCTTTCACTCTTACGTGTGAAAAAACATGTTGGCAAGCTTTATATTTTTATAGGAGACATGGAAAGAGGTGGTTTCAGCACAGAATGGAAATATACATTTGCATCTTCTTTACTTGGTGTGAAGAGGGAAAATAAAGATAGTAGTAGTCTACTAGTAGCAGTGACTGTCCTGTGTACACTTTTAAAAATATCTGTTTTCTAATCCTATACTTTTTGTAAATTTTTCCCGTAGTAACTTTTTAATTTCTTTATTTGCAGTTGCTTTCCATGGGCTAACTCAGTTCAGATCAGTCTGTTAGTTTCTCCCTAATAATTTATGAACCAACTCCATTTTCTCCCTAATAATTCACGAACCAGCTCTCCATTTTGAACCTCATTAAAGTGTTGAAAGCTTCCATGTTAGTGTTCTCACTGCCAGAAAAGCAGAAAAGCTCTGCTTCTACCAGTTTTTGGCCAGCCAGTGTGCATTCACTGTCAGCAAATCATTACCTCTGAAATCAGTGCTGTTTTCTGAAACTCTTGGGATCTCTGCAGTACTGCAGTAGGATGATAGAATCACAGAATGGTTTGGGTTGGACGGAACCTCTAAAGGTCATCTAGTCCAACCCTCCAGCAGTAAGCAGGGAGATCCTTGACTGTATCAGGTTGCTCAGAGCCTTGTGAAGCCTCACCTTGAACATCTCCAGGGATGAGGCCTCAACTACCTCCCTGGGCAACCTGTTCCATTTTTCCACCACCTTCATGGTAAAGAACTTTTTCCAAACATCCAACCTAAACCAACTTTTCTCTAATTTAAAACCATTGCCCCTCATCCTATCGCTACAGGCCATTGCAAACAGTCCCTCTCGAGCCTTCCTGCAGGCCCTTTCAGATATTGGAAGATAATATTTCAGATATTAGGTCTCCCTGGAGCCTTCTCTTCTCCAGGCTGAACAACCCCAGCTCCCTCAGCCTGTCTTCATAGGAGAGGTGTTCCAGCCTCATCATTTTCATGGCCTGGGATGAGAAGCTCATGGGTGGTTTGGAAGTAGCTATGGCTACTGCACAGAAAAGATACAAGTGATTACTCACAGTAAGCAATGAGTATTTGAGAAGTAGGGGGGGGACACTAATTGTATAGTTTAAAAAGTGTAAGGGTATAGTCAGGACTTTGGGTAATAAAGTTGTTGAGAGAATGGAATGTAAAATCATCCATAGGATTCTGGGTTATTGATTCTGCTGCTTTGAGGATGCCTGGTTTAGACTGGCATTTACTGAAAACATTATTTAAGTTGAATAACAATAATTAGCATAATTTAAATTAATGAGTGATTTGGAAGTTACTAAATCTCATTCTTATACCTTTCAAAAACAATATATGTAACTTTCTTATGAAAATCAGAGTTAAGTTTTATGTTGGAGCATAATTCCAAAAGGTCATGAGAATTACAATCACATATGTATTCTATCAGATTAAAATATAATGTGGTAAACCACTTTAAAAATGAACATTTCACCAAATGATGCTTCAGGGAGTAAATGGAATACCATCTAATGCTAAACTTAGTCATATAGTTAGAATTTCCAAGCTCTGAAAAGCAGCTTATCAGGTATGGGCTTGGAAAGGCTTCCACAGAAAAATTTATGTAATGGAGTCAATGGATAGCAGAGTATGAGAGGGGTGGTTTATGCATTTTGTACAGTATCTTTTGGATGTAAAAACCAGAAAGTGCTTTTATTATAATCTTTTAATACTTAAAAGTGAGATTTGCATTTCTTTGTTGTTGAAATGTAAAGATAGACCTTTTTTTTTTTTGTGCATGGAGGGTCTAGTCCTGACTTTTTGATGATCCAGTAATGCCCATTAGGAACCTGAATTCCTAGTTTCAGGCCAGTCTCAGCAAGAAAGAATTGCTGAGATGTCCAGAATGGAAAAATATGGAGGTAGTTGAAAACAGAAATGTAGACATAAAAAGTGCTTCCAGCCAAACAAACCTCTCAGTATTCACACACCTTGGATGTTTGCAAAGGAGGAGAGGATTGCTGCTGTTTTGAAGATGGATATTTTGTAAATCTATTTCCCAATCTAGGCTATGATGTTGCTAAAGGGGACATTCTCATTTTGAAATAAGAGAACTAGTAGGCAAGGGCTTGTTGAAAAAAGCTGAAGATTGATATTCATGCTGTATGCTTGTGTGTGTGGGTTCACTGATGTTCATTGTTCTCTGATGGTAATTATTCTCTGGTAGATGTGTATAAG
>JAAWXA010000003.1:21103568-21358242 GCA_038090715.1 Florisuga fusca | reverse complement strand
TTTTTTTTTAGTTTTTCTGCCACTCATTAATTGAAAGTCAAATGTTATGCAAAAAGTTACACATGTAATTTTCAAATTTTAAAAGTTTTTTAAAATTTAAATGAACAAACTGTAAAATACTGTGTAAATCACAGAATCACAGAATAGTAGGGATTGGAAGGGACCTCTAGAGACCACCCTGTCTAACTCCCTTGCTGTAGCAACCTTGAGTAGGTTGCACAGTACCACAACCAGGTGGATTTTGAATGTCTCCAGAGATGGAGACTTCACAACCTCTCTGGACAGCCTGTTCCAGTGCTCTGTTACCCTCACAGTAAAGAAGTTTTTCCTTATGCCTACACTGCACCTCCTGTGTTCCAGTTTTTGCCCATTGCCCCTTGTCCTGTCACTGAAAGAGACCGCTGAGAAGAGTCTGGTCCCATTTTCCTGACACCCTTCCTTTGGGTGTTTGTAAGCATTGATGAGATTCCCCCTCAGTCTCCTATTTTCCAGGCTAAACTGATCCAGCTCTTTCAGGTTTCCCTCCCATGGTTGATGCTCCAGTCCCCAGTCATCTTAGTGGCTCTGTGCTGGACTCCCTCCAGTAGTTCCTGTTCTTCATGAGCTGAGGAGCCCAGAACTGGATGCACTATTCCAGATGTTTCCAGATAGACACACTGGGTATTGCAGCTGTGCTTCTGTCAAAGGTGACAGTGCTGTCATCAGGTACATAATGGAAACTTCAGGTGTAGAATTTCTTCACAATCCCTTCTAAATCTTCTAAAACCTCAATAAGAACGCATTATTTAAATAATAATCTTTAACATCTCAATTTTGGAAGGGCTTTTGAATATAATTCCAGGGGTCCAACCCCAAAGAATGAGAGAGTCTTTGAATGTTATTTTTGTAATGTGCTGTATGAGAAGCAGTGAAACCAGTCTTCAGGTAAATGGAAAAGTGTTCTGCTGTGAGTGGTGGATGCAGTAATGTTGAAAAGATTTGCTTAAGATCTGGTGAACTGTTTTACCCTCCTCCTCAAATCTCCTAAACCCAGAGACTGTTTGGATCATTATGTTGCTGATATGCCAAACACAGGAGGGGAAATGTTTTTAATTTTACCTTTGTGATTTCCAGAACAATTCAGTCCAGGGAAAGGGGAATTTTAAAAATACATTTTTTATTTTTCCTCTTCTTTGTACATGTAATTTGATTACTCAGTAAATTGAGTGTCTTCAAAATCAGTATTTTATTAATTTCAAGACAGAGTTGTTTTTTATGTGACAAACAAGCCTAGGTTAAGTCTAAAAATGTCCACATTAATGAAATGAAGATGTGATTGAAGCATTTTAGCTTAGGCTAACATGCATTAGCTCTTTATTGCACCCAAAAGCAGTGTGTTAGCAGAACTGTCACTAGGCCCAAAAAATGTGCTGGCACTTGAAAAACCTATGCTGTAGCTTTATTGTTGTTCCATATGCTCTTTAAACTTCAAGGCAGTGTGAATTAATATACCTGTGTGAAAACTATGCCCTCATTTCATGTGGTAGATATACTTTCAGGGTGATCTAAGTTACTTCACAGCAAAAGAAGCAAACTCCAAAAGGGGCTTTTCTTTCTATTGCAGTGTATTGCTCAAATAATGTGTGAAACAAAATAATAATGACAATAATAGGAAATAAAGTAGGAAGAGTGTTCTGACCTTGAGGTCTTACAAACATTAGATCTGCATGTTTGATTTCTGTTTAGATCATGTTTGATTCTCTCTCTTTAGATTACATTTTGAATAGGAAACTTCAGAATTGAGAAACTGCCCAGTCATCATAAATGTAAAAATACAAAAGAGATGTTTAAGCTTATTGTTGCTCTAAATCGTGAAGTTTTTATGTGTCTTGAGTCTTTCAATTTATAAACTGTTTTAATAGAAACAGTAAAAGATGGGACTTAAAAACTGATACCAAACTTGGTATGCATTATTAAAAATAAAAAGCAAATTTAAATATTTGACATATATATAAATTTATTTTACATTGGAGTGGATGGCATGAGATACCTGGCAAAGGACAATAACTGATGATAGGTGAGAAGGGATGACTAGTCATCACTCAGTAAGTGCTAGACAGTTCTGAGAATTGTCCCAGAATAAGAGCTAGAACATTATCTATGTTTTGATCCATTCTCCAACATACTGGACTTTTGGAACTACTCAGGAAATGGTATTTATTCTATATTAATGTAACTCAGCCTTATTCAAATTTTGACATCACATAAAGAAAGGGCAATATAGTTTGAAGGTCCTGTTATTTTCCTTCCTTTTCATATAGGAATAATCAATTTATTAGTTGTGTTAATGCTCCAGATGTAGTGTTTTTGTAATGTCCTATTTTAAGACTGAGGTTTCACAATGCAGACTTTTTTTTTTTTTCTGTCAATTTTGGTGTCATATTAATAAGTAACTTAAATGTTCTGCATGTTGGAGAAAGTTATAACTCAAGTCTTTTTAGAACATGAGATTCCTAAAATGCTGTATTTACTTTGAAATGTAAATTGCCCAGAAGCTGTGAGCATAAATAATTTAACTCAGGGTTTTCTACATAAATAAAAATTGAGAAAGGCCACACGCTTGCTTCTGTTTAGGTTTGTTTATGGGTTTTTATGTGGGGAGCTGCAGAAATTAGTAGTTCAGATGAGTATTAGTTGTTGAAATAATGTTCCAGATTGTTGGTTTACCACATTGAATAAAGCAGCATGCTGGAGACTTGATTACATTTTTGGACCTCAGTCTACAGGCATGCTTACCTGTTGCTCTGCTTCTTTCAGCACTGCTTCCTTCTCCTTCACTCTCTGCACAAACCTTTGTCTCATCTCCTCCTCTTCTCTTTGCAGCTGAAGGTAGNCATATATATTGTAAGTGTTCTAGAGAAAATGTGTCTAATAAAACACAGGGTCAAATGCATTTTGTAGAAAGTGAGCAGGAGAGGTAAAAGTTATGAGTTACCTGCAATAACAGGTTCTGGATGATCATAGCAAATATACACCTCTTTACACTAAAAAAAATTAAATAATAGTTTATAATTTTTTTTCCCCTCTATCTTTCCAAAACAAGATAATCCCTTCTATAGTATAGCTTTCCTGTTGTCTCGGAACTTTGCTTATGTGATGAAACTCTTTCTTCTTTTTGTTTCCCTGGTCATTAATTATTATTTTTTTAAAGCTGACGTCCCAATATATTCTTTGCCTCATAAGATCATACCACAATTATCTAATCCATGACATTTTTGAAATATTGTGAAGGAAATTATTCGAAGCTAAATATCCACTGGGAATATAGAGATTTCATGAAGGAGCCACACTACAAACCTCTGTGTCTAGAAATAGGATGAGCATCTGAAATGGAAGTTTTGTTTCTGTGTTATGTTCCCAAACGGAGGATGAATAAAGAAAGTTCCTATTGTGAATAAGATGCCAAATTTTTTTTTTCTGATCAAAGCAGTGTGGCTACCGTTTTCTGGGAACACAGAGACCTCTAGGTCCAGCTTCAGATAGCTTGATCTGCAAGAGCAACAAATAGTGCTGAGTAGGTAAAGCCAAGACTGGCATAAGCCCTGCTCATTTTGAAAGGGATAGTTGCCCTCTTATGAAACGGGGCATTCAGACTCTACAGTGTTTTGGGTGATCAGAACCACACCTGAGATAATGATCTTCGGTGTCTGTATATGTGTGTCAGACAATTCAATGCCTGCTTCTGCAGTGAAAAGCACTTCCAGAAATTTGGTATTTCGTTCCAATACTGAAAGATCCTATGTCCATAAAATGAGAATAGATTAACATTCGTTTTAATTTATCTGTGCCCCTTGATATCTTAAAAAGTAATTATTTTCCTTCCCAAATAGTTGCCAGGATAATTCATCACTATTTGCTTGGTGTTAAGAATTTTCAGTAATATGCACTACATAAATAGGTAGAAAACTTAGTTTCATTACATAGATATCACAACCCATGTGTTATTTAAAAAAAAAAAAATTAAAGGAGAGTCCATATTCTTTGAAATACACTGGGCCTTCATCTCTCAGTTCCTGAAGAAAGGTAAATTTACTTTCTGTTGATCATTTCCTACTGACTTAGTAAAAATATTGAAAAACGGGATAGACTTATTGGAAGCATTTACCAAATTTGACCCTGGTTTGCAAAGTCAATGGGAACTTGCCATGCTTTAAAGAGTAGGTATAAAAAAAAAAAAATGCTAAAAATAAACCGGTAAAAGAGAAAATTNAGTGCCTGCATGTCTTCAGGAGTGCCAGTGCTGCACATTGCACCTACAGGTTTCCTCTAAATTAAGGATGTGAAAGCAATCTTAAGTACAATGGCAATTCCTGCTTTTCTTTAGTTTCCAGATACATATACACACTTCTTAATGAATGAGCAGCAAAAGTGTAAGACAAATGTTCTTTAGGAGTGACTGAATGACTACCTTCCCATATCAGGAACTGTAAAAACTAATATCCATAACTCAGTTCAGATCAGTCTGTTAGTTTCTCCCTAATAATTTATGAACCAACTCCATTTTCTCCCTAATAATTCACGAACCAGCTCTCCATTTTGAACCTCATTAAAGTGTTGAATGCTTCCATGTTAGTGTTCTCACTGCCAGAAAAGCAGAAAAGCTCTGCTTCTACCAGTTTTTGGCCAGCCAGTGTGCATTCACTGTCAGCAAATCATTACCTCTGAAATCAGTGCTGTTTTCTGAAACTCTTGGGATCTCTGCAGTACTGCAGTAGGATGATAGAATCACAGAATGGTTTGGGTTGGACGGAACCTCTAAAGGTCATCTAGTCCAACCCTCCAGCAGTAAGCAGGGAGATCCTCGACTGTATCAGGTTGCTCAGAGCCTTGTGAAGCCTCACCTTGAACATCTCCAGGGATGAGGCCTCAACTACTTCCCTGGGCAACCTGTTCCATTTTTTCACCACCTTCATGGTAAAGAACTTTTTCCTAACATCCAACCTAAACCAACTTTTCTCTAATTTAAAACCATTGCCCCTCATCCTATCGCTACAGGCCATTGCAAACAGTCCCTCTCGAGCCTTCCTGCAGGCCCTTTCAGATATTGGAAGATAATATTTCAGATATTAGGTCTCCCTGGAGCCTTCTCTTCTCCAGGCTGAACAACCCCAGCTCCCTCAGCCTGTCTTCATAGGAGAGGTGTTCCAGCCTCATCATTTTCATGGCCTGGGATGAGAAGCTCATGGGTGGTTTGGAAGTAGCTATGGCTACTGCACAGAAAAGATACAAGTGATTACTCACAGTAAGCAATGAGTATTTGAGAAGTAGGGGGGGGACACTAATTGTATAGTTTAAAAAGTGTAAGGGTATAGTCAGGACTTTGGGTAATAAAGTTGTTGAGAGAATGGAATGTAAAATCATCCATAGGATTCTGGGTTATTGATTCTGCTGCTTTGAGGATGCCTGGTTTAGACTGGCATTTACTGAAAACATTATTTAAGTTGAATAACAATAATTAGCATAATTTAAATTAATGAGTGATTTGGAAGTTACTAAATCTCATTCTTATACCTTTCAAAAACAATATATGTAACTTTCTTATGAAAATCAGAGTTAAGTTTTATGTTGGAGCATAATTCCAAAAGGTCATGAGAATTACAATCACATATGTATTCTATCAGATTAAAATATAATGTGGTAAACCACTTTAAAAATGAACATTTCACCAAATGATGCTTCAGGGAGTAAATGGAATACCATCTAATGCTAAACTTAGTCATATAGTTAGAATTTCCAAGCTCTGAAAAGCAGCTTATCAGGTATGGGCTTGGAAAGGCTTCCACAGAAAAATTTATGTAATGGAGTCAATGGATAGCAGAGTATGAGAGGGGTGGTTTATGCATTTTGTACAGTATCTTTTGGATGTAAAAACCAGAAAGTGCTTTTATTATAATCTTTTAATACTTAAAAGTGAGATTTGCATTTCTTTGTTGTTGAAATGTAAAGATAGACCTTTTTTTTTTTTGTGCATGGAGGGTCTAGTCCTGACTTTTTGATGATCCAGTAATGCCCATTAGGAACCTGAATTCCTAGTTTCAGGCCAGTCTCAGCAAGAAAGAATTGCTGAGATGTCCAGAATGGAAAAATATGGAGGTAGTTGAAAACAGAAATGTAGACATAAAAAGTGCTTCCAGCCAAACAAACTTCTCAGTATTCACACACCTTGGATGTTTGCAAAGGAGGAGAGGATTGCTGCTGTTTTGAAGATGGATATTTTGTAACTCTATTTCCCAATCTAGGCTATGATATTGCTAAAGGGGACATTCTCATTTTGAAATAAGAGAACTAATAGGCAAGGGCTTGTTGAAAAAAGCTGAAGATTGATATTCATGCTGTATGCTTGTGTGTGTGGGTTCACTGATGTTCATTGTTCTCTGATGGTAATTATTCTCTGGTTTAGTTGTTTTTCTGCTCATAATTGCATTTTTTTTCTTCATAAGAGTTGCGGTTTAATTGTAACATAAACATCTCAGTTTCTCAAAATGTGAACAATCATATATTCCATGATTTATTCGTCCCTGAACCTTCCAGTTCTCAAACAAAAACATGTTTATTTTTCAGTCTGTTTTGAGGATGATGACAGAAAAACCGGAATGATTCAGAAATGTGACTTAAGTTCACATGCAGAGGAAAGTTGATATGACTCTAGTTAACTTTTCGGAGAAAATAAACATAATATCTGAAAAGTTATTAGACTTCTTCCTTAAGAAGTCACTTGGGAATGGAGTTCATCTGACCAGTTGCAGACCTTTGCATTTGCATTATGTATTTCAGCCTTCTTATGGTAAGACTGAACCACATCCAAAAGACAGGTTTTTCATGCCTCCACTGGGAAAATGGTAATTATTTAGATCTACCACATCCTTAGTGTAGCTTAATAGCAAAGTAGGTAGTTCACTGAGT
Source organism: Florisuga fusca (assembly GCA_038090715.1). Lineage (NCBI taxonomy): Eukaryota > Metazoa > Chordata > Aves > Apodiformes > Trochilidae > Florisuga > Florisuga fusca. Next base: position 21,351,300 of record JAAWXA010000003.1, on the reverse strand, counting down.
CAAGGGCCCATATTAAAAATACCCACCACTAGTTAACTGTTAATTTTTTTTTAGTTTTTCTGCCACTCATTAATTGAAAGTCAAATGTTATGCAAAAAGTTACACATGTAATTTTCAAATTTAAAAAGTTTTTAAAAATTTAAATGAACAAACTGTAAAATACTGTGTAAATCACAGAATCACAGAATAGTAGGGATTGGAAGGGACCTCTAGAGACCACCCTGTCTAACTCCCTTGCTGTAGCAACCTTGAGTAGGTTGCACAGTACCACAACCAGGTGGCTTTTGAATGTCTCCAGAGATGGAGACTTCACAACCTCTTAGACAGCCTGTTCCAGTGCTCTGTTACCTTCACAGTAAAGAAGTTTTTCCTTATGCCTACACTGCACCTCCTGTGTTCCAGTTTTTGCCCATTGCCCCTTGTCCTGTCACTGAAAGAGACCGCTGAGAAGAGTCTGGTCCCATTTTCCTGACACCCTTCCTTTGGGTGTTTGTAAGCATTGATGAGATTCCCCCTCAGTCTCCTATTTTCCAGGCTAAACTGATCCAGCTCTTTCAGGTTTCCCTCCCATGGTTGATGCTCCAGTCCCCAGTCATCTTAGTGGCTCTGTGCTGGACTCCCTCCAGTAGTTCCTGTTCTTCATGAGCTGAGGAGCCCAGAACTGGATGCACTATTCCAGATGTTTCCAGATAGACACACTGGGTATTGCAGCTGTGCTTCTGTCAAAGGTGACAGTGCTGTCATCAGGTACATAATGGAATCTTCAGGTGTAGAATTTCTTCACAATCCCTTACGATCTTCTAAAACCTCAATAAGAACGCATTTTTTAAATAATAATCTTTAACATCTCAATTTTGGAAGGGCTTTTGAATATAATTCCAGGGGTCCAACCCCGAAGAATGAGAGAGTCTTTGAATGTTATTTTTGTAATGTGCTGTATGAGAAGCAGTGAAACCAGTCTTCAGGTAAATGGAAAAGTGTTCTGCTGTGAGTGGTGGATGCAGTAATGTTGAAAAGATTTGCTTAAGATCTGGTGAACTATTTTACCCTCCTTCTCAAATCTCCGAAACCCAAAGACTGTTTGGATCATTATGTTGCTGATACGCCAAACACAGGAGGGGAAATGTTTTTAATTTTACCTTTGTGATTTCCAGAACAATTCAGTCCAAGGAAAGGGGAATTTAAAAAATACATTTTTTATTTTTCCTCTTCTTTGTACGTGTAATTTGATTACTCAGTTAATTGAGTGTCTTCAAAATCAGTATTTTATTGATTTCAAGACAGAATTGTTTTTTATGTAACAAATTAGCCTAGATTAAGTCTAAAAATATCCACATTAATGAAATGAAGATGTGATTGAAGCATTTTAGCTTAGTCTAACATGCATTAGCTCTTTATTGCACCCAAAAGTAGTGTGTTAGCAGAACTGTCACTAGGCCCCAAAAATGTGCTGGCATTGGAAAAACCTATGCTGTAGCTTTATTGTTGTTCCATATGCTCTTTAAACTTCAAATGCTCTTTAAACTTTCATTTCATGTGGTAGATATACTTTCAGGGTGATCTAAGTTACTTCACAGTAAAAGAAGCAAACTCCAAAAGGGGCTTTTCTTTCTATTGCAGTGTATTGCTCAAATAATATGTGAAACAAAATAATAATAACAATAACAGGAAATAAAGTAGGAAGAGTGTTCTGACCTTGAGGTCTTACAAACATTAAATCTGCATGTTTGATTTCTGTTTAGATCATGTTTGGTTCCCTCTCTTTAGATTATATTTTGAATAAGAAACTTCAGTATTGAGAAACTGCCCAGTCACCATAAATCTAAAAATACAAAAGAGATGTTTAAGCTTATTGTTGCTCTAAATCGTGAAGTTTTTAGGTGTCTAAGTCTTTCAATTTATAAACTGTTTTAATAGAAACAGTAAAAGATGAGACTTAAAAACTGGTACCAAACTTGGTATGCGTTATTAAAAATAAAAAGCAAATTTAAATATTTGACATACATATAAATTTATTTTACATTGGAGTGGAAGGCATGAGATACCTGGCAAAGGACAATAACTGATGATAGGTGAGAAGGGATGACTAGTCATCACTCAGTAAGTGCTAGACAGTTCTGAGAATTGTCCCAGAATGAGAGCTAGAACATTATCTATGTTTTGATCCATCCTCCAACGTACTGGACTTTTGGAACTACTCAGGAAATGGTATTTATTCTATATTAATGTAACTCAGCCTTATTTAAATTTTGACATCACATAAAGAAAGGGCAATATAGTTTGAAGGTCCTGTTATTTTCCTTCCTTTTCATATAGGAATAATCAATTTATTAGTTGTGTTAATGCTCCAGATGTAGTGTTTTTGTAATGTCCTATTTTAAGACTGAGGTTTCACAATGCAGACTTTTTATTTTTTTTTCCTGTCAATTTTGGTGTCATATTAATAAGTAACTTAAATGTTCTGCATGTTGGAGAAAGTTATAACTCAAGTCTTTTTAGAACATGAGATTCCTAAAATGCTGTATTTACTTTGAAATGTAAATTGCCCGGAAGCTGTGAGCATAAATAATTTAACTCAGGGTTTTCTACATAAATAAAAATTGAGAAAGGCCACATGCTTGCTTCTGTTTAGGTTTGTTTATGGGTTTTTATGTGGGGAGCTGCAGAAATTAGTAGTTCAGATGAGTATTAGTTGTTGAAATAATGTTCCAGATTGTTGGTTTACCACATTGAATAAAGCAGCATGCTGGAGACTTGATTACATTTTTGGACCTCAGTCTACAGGAAGCTTATGAGGCAAAGAGGCATGAGTTCTACCTTCAGCTGCAAAGAGAAGAGGAGGAGATGAGACAAAGATTTGTGCAGAGAGTGAAGGAGAAGGAAGCAGTGCTGAAAGAAGCAGAGCAACAGGTAAGCATGCCTGTCTTGAGTTCACTGAGTTTTGGAACAGTTAAGATTTCAGCAAAATCACAACTATTCAATATTTATAATTTTCCAATATTTTTGCTTAAAAGCAAAAGCAGATTTATTACACTGGTTGGACTAGCAGATTGACTACACCCAAGCAAATGAGGGACCTGGATAGGTTGGAGCATTGGGCTGATTCCAACGGGATGAGGTTCAACACGGCCAAGTGCCGGGTCCTGCACTTTGGCCACAACAGCCCCATGGGGAGCTCCAGGCTGGGCACAGAGTGGCTGGAGAGCAGCCAGACAGAGAGGGACCTGGGAGTCTGGATCGACAAGAAGCTGAACATGAGCCAGCAGTGTGCCCAGGTGGCCAAGAAGGCCAATGGCATCCTGGCCTGTATCAGCAACAGCGTGGCAACAGGTCCAGGGAGGTGATTCTGCCCCTGTACTCAGCGCTGGTGAGGCCACACCTCGAGTACTGTGTCCAGTTCTGGGCCCCTCAGTTCAGGAAGGAGATTGAGGTCCTGGAGCAGGTCCAAAGGAGGGCAACCAGGCTGGTGAAGGGACTCGAGCACAGATCCTGTGAGGAAGGCCTGAGGGAGCTGGGGCTGTTCAGCCTGGAGAAGAGGAGGCTCAGGGGAGACCTCATCACTCTCTACAACTCCCTGAAAGGAGGGTGTAGCCAGGGGGGGGTTGGTCTCTTTTCCCAGGCAACTACCAGCAAGACAAGAGGGCATGGTCTTAAGTTGTGCCAGGGGAGCTTTAGGTTAGGTATTAGGAAGAATTTCTTTACGGAGAGGGTGATCAGGCATTGGAATGGGCTGCCCCGGGAAGTGGATTCTCCGTCCCTGGAGATATTTAAAAAGAGACTGGATGTGGCACTCAGTGCCATGGGCTGGTAACCGCAGCGGTAGTAGATCAAGGGTTGGACTTGATGATCTCTGAGGTCCTTTCCAACCCAGCCAATTCTGTGATTCTATGATCATAAGTGTTACAAGAAGAGGCTTAGGGAACTGGGGTTGTTAGGTCTGGAGCAAAAAGAGGCTAAGGGGGGAGACCTTATGGGTCTCTACCACTGCATGAAAGGAGGATGTAGCAAGTTGGAGGTTGGTCTCTCCTATTTAACAGGTGATAGGAGAAGAGTAAATAGTCTCTAGAAGCACCAAAAGAGGTTTAGATTAGGTACTAGAAAAAAAATTTCTTTACCAAAAGGGTTGCAAGACACTGCAAAAGGCTGCCCAGGGAAGTGGTTGTATCACTATCCCGGAGTTACTCTGTAGTAGTGGTGCTCAGGGACATCGTTTAATGGTGGATTTTGCAGCATTGCTGGGTTAATGGTTGAACTTGATGACCTTCTCCAACCTAAATGATTCTATGAATCTATGAATGGCAGTCTTTTTTTTTGGAAGGAGGGAGCTTATGGTCTAAAGAGCAATCAGTCCATAGCATAGGAGTTGACATGGTGAAGTAAAAGGAAAAATTGCATGTTGCATGTTTCTTCATCCTCTCTAGAAGTATGCTGAGAAACATCAGTATGCCATAGCAGTACAGCAGGTGCTTTTCATGCATAGGTTGCTCTATAAAATCAAGATTTCAGGAAAAAAATCCATAGCTCATTTTTCAGCCCAGGGAGTGGGACATATATATGTATGTTTGCATGGTCTCCAGTTTCAGTTGAGAGGTTTCAAAGTATGTGTGGTTTTGGTTGTGGTTTTACTTTGCTTTGTTTTTAAAATCTCAGCTGCTTTAAGAATATCTGGAGATATGAAACATTTCTTGAATATGTTTCTGAACATTTAGTTCTGTCAAGCTGGACTGGCAGAACAGGATCTTCTTATTTACTTTCTGCCAGACACTATCATGGTCATGTGTATTTATATTCAAACACCGGTTTAACTGAAATGGAAAGCAGTGTATATTTATTGATGGTCTTTTCTGTACTTCAGGCTCCCAGCCAAGATGTAGCAGTTTTTGTGAGGTGTTCAGATGCATGTTTTAAATAAGGAGGCTTAATGCTTCGTTTTCCAATTTTGTTAAATCCCACCCCCCATGCTACTTGTGGAGGAAAAAAAAAAAAAAAAAGTGATTCTCAGTATGAGGCTATCCAGTTAGAAGAATACTTTGCCATTTCAGAATGGTTTCAGCTAGGTCTTACACAGTATCAGTGGTACCTTTTGATGTTGTGAGCTCTGCATATTGCAACTGAGTTATGCATATTAGTTTTTACAGTTCCTGATATGGGAAAGTAGTCATTCAGTCACTCCTAAAGAACATTTGTCTTACACTTTTGCTGCTCATTCATTAAGAAGTGTGTATATGTATCTGGAAACTAAAGAAAAGCAGGAATTGCCATTGTACTTAAGATTGCTTTCACATCCTTAATTTAGAGGAAACCTGTAGGTGCAATGTGCAGCACTGGCACTCCTGAAGACATGCAGGCACTCAAGACCTTAGAGTTTCTGCCCTGATTTTTTTTATTGGTCTACCTGCTCTTGCAATGTATCTGATTAACTGTTGCAATGAAATAAATAAATGAATACCATACCTACATAAACACACGTTTATAAAACCTGACAGCTCTACTGTGTAAAACAGGCATACTATTACATCTATCTTTTTTATTTTTTAATTCCCTCTTGGTGAAAGGTGGAAATAAATCTCTTATTTCTCTACCATTATAGCTGCACTTGGATTGAGTTACACCAACACAGACAGATACAGAAGCTGGATTCTAGGAAAGTTTATGCATGGGGAGATGGGAGGTGAGGAAAGGTGGAGTGAAATACCCTTTGGATATCACATAGAACTTCACAGTAGGTTTAAATAAGACAAAATGCATCTGGAGAGTAAAATTCATTACTGTGTCAAAAGAACAATTACTGCAGAATAGCAGTTAACTTCTTGTAGCCCTCAAGAAACTCCTTCAACCACACTTAGTGTGTGTGTGCATATTAGTATGCAAGAGTAATTAATATAGATATTAAAATTCTATACATGAAAATACATATCTGTGCAACTTATAATTCCTTACCCATTTGGTTTTAGGGAAGTAGATTCTACTTGACAGATCCTGATTTAATCCTTCTGTTGGTAATTGTTTCCTCTCTGAATATTCTACTGTATATTTGATACAGTAAAGATCTGCTAGTAAAATCTAGCAGGAAATCTAATATTGCCTTAGCACCTTGCATAGTTTCCACCTGTACTTAGTGGGCAGCAGCCTGGCTTCCGTGAGAGCACTCTGAAATGAAAGCTTATTTTTCTGCGTTGCTATTTTTCAGTCTTACAAATTTTGGGAAAAAACTGCAACGAGGTAAGATTTTTAATTGCAGAGACGTTTTGTACTGTGATATCACCACCTTGTGTTACTAGTGGGAAATATATTTTTTGTGCTTTTTTAAACAGATACAGACTAAATTCGAGCATCGTATGCTAATGAATCAAGAAATGAAACTGAAGTTAGAGAAAAAGAAAAAAGTTCTAGAAGATGAAATCACTGTGTTTCTTGAGAAGAAAGCTAGTGCTGAATTACCCCAGTCACAAACATCTGTCTCTACCCCTATTGTTAGTTTGAAGAGAGACAAGGACCGCAAAAAGTAAGTGCTGATGTGAGGCATCAGAGGCAGCAGTAACAAAATTCTTCAAATGTCACGTCTATAAGTAATTTTAGTAAATTTACTAATCTTTTAGAAAAGATACAGGCATGCTTCTGTTACAAAAGTGTGTAAAATACCCTCATGCTTGGTTCACTAGCTCTAAAATTTACCTTTAGTGTAACTGCTGTATATTCTATAAGGATTTTTTTTCCCCATGAAGGAATGGAAGTTTTTGACTTGAATTCTGTGCTTTGATGTCAGAAGTGAAGAAACTGTGAATGTTCACTGGCAGAGCAAGAGAGGGAACTTAGGGAGAGCAATTCAGCCAGGGAATTCCAGAAAGAGTATTTGATTGCAGCACTCAGGTTTTGAATGGAGGGAATGTTAGTTTTATGGAGCAATCCGACTGCCATGGTCCCATAATATTAGATTTGTCATCCTAGTACAGATTTTTGAGAGGAGAGGCTGATAAAATTGACTGTAAAATTATACCAAATGTAGAATATCACCTGATAAACATTTCTCTTTCTTCCCTTGTACCTACTTTTTTCCTTCTCCACCCCATAAGAAACCTGGTCTAGTTAAAGATATCCCTGCTCACTGCAGGGGGGTTGGGCCAGATGGACTTCTAAGGTCCTTTCCAACCCAAATTGCTCTATGATTCGAAGTTATGAAATTTCAGAAATGCATTAAGGAGTAGTCTCCAGAATAACTTGTCTAACTTCATATATTGAATTAAATGTTCCTATACAAACATTAAATTAAATGGAATTAAATTTTTTCTCCTCAAAAAACGGGAGAAGTCAATTAACTTTTTAATTTCTCTTCCTAATACTGGTAGGTTGCAACTTGGCTGCAGATAACATTTTGTTGATTATTGTCTTATTGCAAATGAAAGCAGATTTTTTTGTACAGAAATTATTCATAACTGCTAGATTATGAAAAAGTCTAGAAGCTAGATGGGGGGCACATATTTTGACAAATATCAGGGCAGCTTTGACATTTTTTGAGTCTGTGCTAGCAGCCTGCTTATGTTTTTGCCAAAATTTGTTGTATTTCAAGTAATGTTACCGAGGCCCTTTTTATGGACTTTTTTTATCTTTTTAAAAATTTAATTCTTTTTTCTTTTTTTCTTTCCTTTCTTATTTTTTTTCTGGATTTATATATGAAGGTGGAATTCTTCGTAACAGAAGTAATTATCTGCACTATTATGATTAACTCTCAACTTCAGAAACATTTAGATTTGTTTCCTCTGTTTTAGCTTTATTTCTTTAGAATATGTCACGGTTTATTTGTTTGTTTTTGTTTTTCATTTCCAGCTTTACATAGTATTGATGATAGAAGAAGCAATACTGAAAATTTCTCTTGAGGAAGCAGTGATTCACAGCATGATTTTGGAGGTGTAGATGTTGCAGTTTCTTACTCAAGGATTTGGAAAATATCTCGTGTTGGTACATGCTGCAGAAGAAGAATTTTAAAGTATGATCTCTCCATGTATGGGAAGCAATTACTGCCATTGCTATGATGGACTTTTTATTATGAAACTTGCTTGATAAGCACTTGCCTTACATACATCTGGCCAGCTTGCTTTCCTTTTAAGTGCATTGTACCAAAGAAAATATCCCTGCCATAAACAGTTCTATTCATAATATGAATGCTGTAGTACAAAAGTATTCAGTGAATATATCCGCTATAACCTTTCTGAAGAGTTATTTTCATATGGTATGGTATATTAGTGTATTTTAATATTAATTAATACAACTGTTGACATAATTCAACCATTTACTTATTTTCTTGACAGATTTTTTTTTATAGGCTTTTATGTACAAGCACTGTCCTAAATTTCAGGTATGATCTTTCTAATGAAAATCTATTGAAATATTTTTGCAGTGCTGTACTGTTTCATGATAGTTCATCTGACATTACTACCTTGGCATGGAAAGTACCTATAATTTTTTGATGCTTGTGACTGTGGTGTTCAGTTACAGCATGAACTTTACAAAAACTGTTAACTACAAGAGCTTCAGGTTAAAACAAGTTTCAAATGTTTTTTATGTTTTCAGTAGCCTTGATAACTAATGGGAAACTATAAGAGATGGAATTCTCTGAAGGTGTTTTGTGCATCTCTTTGAAAATTAAGTGCTGACTTGATAGAAATAAAATGGATTGGTTTCACTTATGTGTTTCCGTTGTTCTGCTTCCCCTACCTCCCACGTTATTAAAAAAAAAGGAATAAGATTTCACATTAATCTGGAAAAAAAAAAAAAAAAGTTCTGCATCTGTTTTAAATGTCTGCAATCATTTATTGGTTGGAAAAAATAGGAGATTTCTGCATCCTGTGACAGAAAGGCAATAAGACTTGTGCTATACTTCACATATACCACCATGGTTATTATCATAGAACCATGGAATATCTCAAGTTGGAAGGGACTTATAAGGATCATCCAGTCCAACTCCTGGCTCCTCTCAGGACTTCCTAAATCTAAACCATATGATTTAGAGCATTGTCCAGACACTCCTTGAACTCTGTCAGGCTTGATGTCGTGACATCCCTGGGAAGCCTGTTCCAGTGACTGACCTCACCTTCTGTTTTACTCACATAGTGATGCATATCATAAATGATTGTTTTCCTTCAGTTCTGTAGTGATGGGAAGGAATAGATGTAAAGGTACATAAACTCTTCATTGACCAGGAAAGGTTCAAAGTGCTGATTCAGTTGACTCCACAGGAACAGCAGGCTGCTCCCATAGGAGGGAAGGGGTTAAGAGAAGACATCCATTCAGCCTGCACTCTCATCCAGCATATAACTAACTCTTAGAAGAAAATGGGCCAGGGCCAGGCCCTGTGATTGCTAACTGATTGCTCCCTCCTGAGCAAAGTGTATCTTGATGAAAGACTGTAAGTTTTGTTTGGCTTTGTACCACTGACTGGTCCATTTGAGTCCATTTGATTAGTAACAAAGGATACGCCCTCTTCAAAGGAGATAACAGCTAAATGAAAAAAAAAAATATTTTTTTTAGCCAAGCAGTAGATTTGGAAGTGTTATGAAGTCATCTTGAACAGAATGTAATGACAAGTGAGTGATGTGTACTGTTAGCACCAGCACTCAGTTATCCCCACGTGGGTTATCCCATCCACTGATATTAGCTCAAGCACAGCTCTTCCTGAGCATTACAAACTGCATCAAAAGACAGAATTATCTTTCTAGAGTGCGGCCACTGTTCTGGGGACAAACCCTGAGATGGTTAAGTACTGTTTGACCTAGATAGCTCTGTGCCTAGCCAGTACTAGGGGATGTTGACAGCTGGGGACTGTGCATAGTACCATATGGATGCCACATGTCATGGTCAGAATGGGTTTATGTTCTGTTGCATTTCTTGGCCCTGCAGGACTCAGCAGCAAAACAAAACTGGTGCAGGCACCCATTCAGGTCTTTGGAACAGGGGACAATTCAAGGGTGTTTGTTCAGTTGTAGTGCAAAATGAGAGACCCTGTGGGCTTTTTTTCCTTGGTACTTGTTTAAGCAATGAAGAGTCGTCTGTAGGTATGGGAAGTTCCATAGTTGTTTTGTTGATGAGGTATCAGATAACCAGACAAGAGCACATCACAGCCAGGCAGTCAAATTCAGTGCAAAAAATTATAAAGGAAAAAGTATCAGCATCTCCTGATAGCAGAGAATCAATAGTAGTAGTAAAAAAAAATGTATGTGCTACACTGTAGTTTATTCTAGCTATGTGCTTTCAATTGAACACTTCAGAGAGGTTTATCCTGCAGATGAAATGGTTTCAGTACTATTTATTAGGACCTCTTCAATGTTATGGCTACTGTGAGATTATTTACAGCCTTTGCAAGTCTGAAGCCTTCAGCTTTTAAAATCCCTTCCTTAGGATATTTACCATATACATTTTGTATTTTTATTCTTAACTGTGTCTTTAAAACTACTTTTCCTTGAGAAGACAGAGCCATGACACATCAGTGGTGTTATCTGAATACTCTAATGCTAACAGTAAAGCATTTCTTACATATTTGGTGTCAGAAACATATTTCCATTGTGATATTAGGTAAAGAATATACTGGGCTTCAAAAAAGAGAATTTATAGACACTGGAAGCAAGGACAGGCAGCATGGGAATACTACAGAGATGCTGTTTGCCATTCTAGGAAGAAAATTTGAGTGGACAGAGCTCTATTAGAGTTCAGGCTGACCAGCACTGTGAAGGACAACAACAAAAAAAACTTTAAAAAATAAATTAAAAGCCAAAGGAGGATCGGAGATAACATTAGTCCATTGCTTGCTGAGACTGGTCAGGCTTCCCAGGGCAGTGGTTATGGCACTTACCCCGGGTTCAAGGAATGACGTTTTTAGATGTATGGTTTAGGTTTAGGTAGTCCTGTGAGGAGTAGAGGGTTGGACTTGATGAGTCCCTTCTGAGATCCTTCCAACTTGAGATATTCTGTGATCCTTTGATTTTAACTTACAGAAACACAAGCCTCTTCCATAGCAGCAACAATGTCATCTCAACATAGAAAGGAAAATACTTAAAAAAAAGAAATTCTAATGTTTCAAGATCTTGTGAAGATTTGAATAATTCACAATCAGTGTATTAGTGCAAAAAGTTACATAGTTTGATTCATAGACAGGTAGAGTTCCTAACTGTATTTTATAACATACCGAGACATCTACGTCTCACTGTTTCTTTGCTAAATACATTTTTTTAAAAATGCAGACCCTAGAAAGAAGGCAGCAAAACACTGATAATTACCTATAGATACAGGATTTAAAACCACAAAAAAAAAGCTTCAGCAGGATTTTCACTAGGGTGCGCTAGAAGAACATGGCTTTAGCTTTTGGGGAGGGGATTACGGGCCTGAGCAGGAGGCAGGAAAAAAGTAAGTGCAATAAGATCTCTGAGCTCATGTCGTTTGTTGTATCTGTAAGGGCATAAAAATGCTGAAACCAGTCTTTATAATTTGCAAACTTAAGAATAAAATTGCATCTCATTCTGATCCAAAACCTTTTAAAAAGACTTCTCAGAAAAGTGTATGAAAATAACTCATTTTTCTTGTTGAGGAAATGCTACTGAGAAGTGTCAGGGTAATTTCTGGGTGATCGTCCTGTGAGCCTTAAACTTTCTAGAAAAGAGCAGTATGGAGCTACACAAATGTCTTTTTAGCATTTGATCATTACTTATCTCTTTATTTTGAGGTACCTCTAGATGTGATCCATAACTAATCATCTCTCTTGGCACTTTCATGTATCACAGTTTGTTAGTGTAATTTTCATAAACCAGGAACCCACCAAAGTCACAGTTCCAGTACAGAATTAAATTCTGTCCAGCAGCAGAAATTTGCCTTGCTCTGATTTTCAAGTCTTAAGTCTGCAGGATTTGGATATGTCCCTATTTATGTACATAAATTCATACATTTTCAATAAATGTATGTACACCAAGAGATGTATCTCACATCTGCCTGGTTTGATATGTGTAACTGGATACATAGATCACTCACAAAAAATGCCACAAATAGCTAAGAGTGCTCCTCAGGGCTGTGTGCTTCCTTATCAGTTCAAGAGACTATTTTACTGCTTAACACTTGGTCTTGGTGCCTGCTAGCACTTTCTGCATTCCCTTGTGCAGATAGTAGGAAATCTTTACTACCCTACTACTCTGCATACTTCTTGAAGGGCTGAGTCTTTTCACTGAGAAGAGACTGGGAAGCAGAGCTCATGGTCCCAGTGAGATTTTACTCCCCTGGCCTCCCAGGGTGGGATGTGAAGTTAGTCCTTCCTCCTCTGGAAGGTATCAACTCTTTCACCCAAAAGTGGATAAAGAACTGGCTTGATGGCAGCACCCAAAGAGTGGCTTTCCATGGGTCTATGTCCAAGTGAAGGCCAGTGACAAGTGGAGCCTCAGGAAAATAATGAGCATGTTTAGAAAGAGGTTGAGAGGGTGCTGGTATTTGCATAGCCATTTGGGACCTGCTGGTGGTTTGGCTGATTAATAGAACAAGAACTTTGTTGAAGGGTGATCTGTGGAAGGAGGAGAATGATGCAGTCTGAATTCTGACTAGGTTAGGTTAGAATGAGATCTTTGTCTTCCTACATCCAGGATTTAAATGCCTTCTGATGTTGCTTCTAGATTCCCCAGTCACTTAGGTTTCAGAGGGGCACTTGGGTACGTGGTTAATGACCAAAACCATATTGAATTTCTGAAGCAACATGGTCTGTGGTGTGGTCCTGAAGTGTCTGTGAGTGTATCCTCACAAGAGGAGAGACTTCCTCACTGATGTGGTTTATCCTGTCAGTCCATCTTGCTGACATTTTTCATCTTCATTTAGACAGTAAAGTGTGCCTTGATCCTGAAAGGAAAAAGTGAGCACTTTCACTTTAATATCAGATTTAATCCTTGCTCCAGTATGGATACATTTGTTTGTATTAAATAAAACTGTTTCAACAGGGGAAGAGGAAGACCTGCCTCAGAAATTCCCTCGTCTGGTGGACAAGATCATTGTCTGGAAGCTGAGAAAGCTCATTTCAAATCCCTGTTCCAAGTTAGGTGGAGCAAGGAGATGGCTTTAAAAATTTCCACACACTGAAATTATTCATGAATGTTATTTCCCCTAGTTTTTTACGCAGAGGGGCTTTCTCAGGTTCTGAGTGCTGGTGCTCTTTGGGAGGGCAAGTGTTTATGTGTGACAGCAGGGAGACTCTGGAGTCACCATGAGGGAAAAAACCCAGCCAACCAACCAAAAAAACCCACAAAAAACAAAAAACCCCAAAAACCCCCACAAAACCCCCAACCAACCAACAAAAACAAACCAAAAAACTTTTAATGAGCTCTAACCCAAACTTCCCTTCATGGGAAGGCAACACCCTGGCCCTGGGAGCTGGTGCTCACTGGGGTGTCCTCTGTAGCCTCCTGTCTTAGTCAAATCTTAGGCTCATCCCAGACCTTGCTGGTCAGCCTGTGGCAAAAACAAAATCAGTTTCTAAACAAATGGGCAGTACCTATGCACATGCTGCTTTCCACTTGTGCACACAAGAAAAAACTTAGTTCATATTTAGGTAGCTGGAGACCAGCAAGACATCTGATGGCATCCTGTGACAGTGCCATGGCTACCCCAGGGCAATGCTGGCAGGCAGGGTGGGGAGGAGAGGCTCTAAAACCCCTCATCTCCCTCAGATCTGTGGGGCAGCTCTGCCTCTAGCCTGGATTCTCTACTTGGAAAAAAACTTTAGAACAAACTTGAGATGCACCAAGACTCCTCAGGATGCTGCAGTTCACTGTGCTGAATTTAAAAGACTATCAGCAGCACTGATTCACTGTTTCAGCAATTTTTGAAGAGGAAAATCCTAATTAAAAGATTGCATGGCGTTTACTTTGATGTCCAAGGTAAAGTATTATCCTAACATTCTGGTGGGGCTGGAAACAGCTCAGTTTATGAATCCAGTCATTGATACTATTACCACAGAAACTAGAGACCATCATAACCTGAGGGCAATGCTGCTAAAATTCCTGGTCAGTGAAATGTTATTACCATAGATGGAGCAGCATATATTTCGCCTGTGATGTCAGAAGTAATCCTTGAGTTTTACTGGATAGTGTAATGGAGTTTGCATGTTGGCAGAGCTTGTTGGATCAATAAGTAAAGATACTGCCTTGCAAGCTGTGAATTAATGATTGCTGCAAACAGTTGGCCGAGGTTGCTGCCACTATAAGTAAGCAAGTAAGTATAAGTAAAGGAATTTTAACATAGCATTCTCACTGCTAAAAGCTCTGCTTGGAAATTTGCCTGGAAGGGAGGTTAAAAAAAAAAAACCATACAATTCTATGTGCCTTAAAACTTGTTTACATCTTTGAAATGTACAATTCTTATGAAATGCACTAAAATAAATGTCATAGCTTAAGACAACACCCGAAACAGTAAATGCTCTGCCCTCCAAGAGAAAGGCAAAACCTCCAAATAGAGGTGTTAATTTCAGATTTTGGGACTTGCCTAGGAGGCTGCAAGTGCACTGGTGTGTTTGGTCAGGGAAAAAAATGTGAATGACTGAAATGAAGTATGAAACAAAGTTGAAAAGTACTGAAAATGGCAAGCAGCCCATCTGAAACCCTGCAGAGGAATTTACAGGTGTGTGTGCTTTCACATGAAGGAATTATAACCCAGCCAGTTTTCAGCCACGTTTGGAACCAAAAAACTACAAAATTATCCCTAGTCTTGTAACTGTGCCAAATCTAACAGAAACACAGATCACAGACTCACAGAATCATCCGGGTTGGAAAGGACCTCTGAGATCATCAGGTTCAACCCTTGATAACTGTGGTTCCCAGACCATGGCACTGAGTGCCACATCAGTCTCTTCTTAAAAACCTCCAGGGATGGAGAATCCACCACCTCCCGGGGCAGCCCATTCCAATGCCTGATCACCCTCTCTGTAAAGAATTTTTTCCTAATATCTAACCTAAACCTCCCCTGGCAGAGCTTAAGTCCATGCCCTCTTGTCTTATTGGGAGCTGCTTGGCTGACCCCCCCCCTAGCTCCAGCCTCCTTTCAGGGAGTTGTAGAGAGTGATGAGGTCTCCCCTGAGCCTCCTCTTCTCCAGACTGAACACCCCCAGCTCCCTCAGCCCTTCCTCACAGGACTTGTGCTGGAGTCCCTTCACAGCCTCCTTGCTCTTCTCTGGACCTGCTCCAGCACCTCAATCTCCTTCCTGAGCTGAGGGGCCCAGAACTGGACACAGTACTCAGGGTGTGTCATGATTGAGGTGTCCTCTGGGTGCATATCCTGGCGTTATCCTTAATCTGCTCACTTTCAATTGTGAAACGAAGTTAATTACTTAAAGTTACTAAAAATAATCTTCAAATAAAACTTTTTGACACTCAGAAGGAAGTTAATGGGAGACCAGGTACTTCTGTTGTCTGAAGCACCAGATCTGTTTTCAGGAAAGACAATTTTGAAAGAATATTGTAACTGTCTTGGAAATGTAATTTCTTGAAAATTAGGACGGAATGGTATATTATGTCTGCCATCAACCTGGGTTTCTCTGGATCTTGTATTTGGTATATTTTTTTTTCTTAATTTTCTCTTTGTATTTTAAAATCCATTTTAATTTCTAGAGGCTGCCAGTGAGGGGTGCTAAATAACTATCATGAAGAGGCTGCAGCTCCTGGCGCTGTGTCCTGCTGCAAGAAAAAGAAGATCATGTTTAAGCATACAAAATAACCCCCCCAGGCAAAGGAAAGTTGTGGAAGTCCCACTTTATAAGGTCAAAATAAAAGGATCATCAGGATTTTACTCCTCAGAAACATTCAGGATGGAAAAATCCTCTGGAGTTTGAAGTCTGTGATAGTGCAATAGGAAGAATTCAGCAGTGTGAGATGTGAAACACTGGTGGGAACCAGGTTGTCAGCAGGAGGAACTCAGCAGGCAGAGAGGAGAGCTGCTGGGGTGAGCATGGCATGGGAACAGTGAAAATCCTGACCTACCTAAGGTGGGGAGTTCCGTGCAGTGTGTTTTAAAGAGTGGGTGTTTAAAAGATATCATAGACTCAGAATGGTCTAGTGCTGATCATCTGGTTCTAAGCCCCTGCATGTGTAGGAACACCTCCCTCCAGACCAGGTTGCTCAAAGCCCCATCCAACCTGGCCCTGAACACTTCCAGGGAGGGGGCAGCCTGTGCCAACCTGTGCCAGTCTCTCACATCCACACAGTGAAGAATGTCTTCTTGAGATTTTTCTGTCTTGCCTTAGTTGCCAAATATGTGAAAGATTTTTTTTTATTTAAAGCATTTTAACTGTATTTTTCTCACTGTGCACATTTTAATTTCTTTTGATTTTAGCATATTCTTCCTCTTTCACGTTTGTAGCTTGCTCGCTGAAGCTTCTGGTGAAGGTTCTCAGCCTTAGACCTGAAAATATGCATTACCTAAATCCAAAAGAATGCCCTTTGGTAATATGCTTAGTGGCTTACATTCCAAAAACAGTCTCCAAAGTTAAAATGGCATAGCTGATGTCCCTGCCCTAGTAGGTTGACACCAGAGCTGGAAGGCCCACAGGCTCTGTCAGGCACTGTGCAGGTGCTTAATGCTTCCTGATGTGATGCTCTGAGACACCCAGTCTTAGGCTGGGTGTGGAAGAATTTCAAAGCAGAGGTTAAAGGTGCAGATATAATCAGGTAAGATGACATAAAACTCTTTTTAGAAGACAGAGATCCCTTCTTGGGTATTTGACATGGCTTCTTGCAGGACTGGAGGGGGTGATGCCTGGTCTTTTTAAGAAGGGGGAATAGGATGGGAGCAGTCCCATTGCAGTAAATGGTAAAGCCAGTAGAAGATAAAAAACTCCTTCACCAGCTGAAAGTCAGCAGTTGTGGGAGGAGTAATTTTTCTTTCTGTCAAAGGCAAAGGCTCTCGGCTCCTGGCTCCTAAATGACAGTTTCCTACAGGTCCCTGAAGACAAAGCCTTTTCTTCTCCTTTCTGAACAAAACCCATCGAAATAAAACATGTAATTTCACTTCATTCTGCACAAATTGCTCCTCTGGGCACAATGAAACATTTTGTTCTCAAGCACGAGTGGGTCAGTGTGGTTTCAACACTCATCTACCATGTCAGGTTCATCCTTCAAGCTGCTGGAGAGGATTTGTTCTGGGCTCCTGTGTGCTAACGCCCTGGGCATCCTGATGATGCTCTGGGACTGACAGCATCTGAATAACAGCTGAGCTACACGGCCAGGGATGCTGCTCAATCTGAGTGGTCTGGCTCTGTCAGGTGGGCAGGAAAGTGACTGAGCCTCAGCCTCACTTGGTGTCTGGGGGATTGTCCTCAGAGCTTGATGGAGGCAGGTCTGTCTTCACCTGGGAAGAGCTGAGGAGTGCCACTAGCTCTTTCCTGTCTGGGTTAATGTATCAGTTGCTCAGCTGGTGGTATCAGGGCAGGGGATACTACCTTGGGGCTAATTTTCAAATAAGCTGGGGATGAAAATCGAGCCTTTTGGCAAAGAGGTAAAATAATTTACAATTCCATCTTCTCGTCTGCTCATTCCTATTCAGGGCTGATGCCCATCACCATCTTGCTTTTTCTTGCTGTACCTCTCTGTACCTCTGCTGTACCTCTGTACCTTGTGATTTGTAAGTCACAAGAATCTGATCTCCTTGCTTTGGTGCCTGCAGCCTGTCAGCAAATTGCTGGCATTGGGGAGAGCAGCCGTACAATTTACCCCAGAGGAATCTGCTTCTTCCCTGGCATTGCAGCACAGGGACAAATCTGATTAAATGTAAGTCGCTGGTTGGTGTAGTGTAAATGTAGCATGGACCATAAGAATCATTTGTCATCCTTTTGAAAAAAATTCTAACATAAGAGGCTGTTGAGTGCTGCTTGGGAGGGTTTGCTCTTTGATTTATCAAATCACTTTTTTGTGCACTGTTACAAAAACTCTGCAGTATGCAACTGTGTGCCACAGCACCCAAAGGAAGGCAACAGGAGCGAGGAACCTCTCAGGAATTCCTCATTACTGTAAGAAAATGAAAATTACTCCCAGGTTATTGCCCTTGATCCTTAATACAAAAACTCTTTTTCTTGCTTTCTTCTGGTCAATTTACTCAAGCTGTTGAGATAGACTTTCTTAGGTGGCTGATGGAAGAAGGACATAGTGTAGAAGCTGGTGAAGAAAATTCTGGGGAGGACCAAACCTGAATGCAAGTTAAAAAAAAACATTGGCATATAAAAAGTTTGGCATAATTATATGTGCAATGCCACCTCCAATGGTTGTCTTAATCTGCAGTGGCCTTTTGTATTCTACTCTGTAATAATATCTGCATTTGAAATGGTGTCTGAAATGGTATCTACACTTACAATGATAGTTGCAATGCTTTTAGTGCTGTGTAATTTCCCACTGAGAAAAGCTGTGCTCTTCCAGGCTCCTGTTTGCTCTCTTGCTTTCACACGTGCACGCACTCATTCTTCATCTCTTGCTTGCAGACTTAGTTTATCCCTGGCTTTCCGAGTGCCTCCTTCATGAAGTATCTGAGGGTTTGATTATTTTCCCCAGATATATTGGCTTGCACCTTCTTCAGGTTAAGCATCACATTTATTATTTATTATTTATTCTTTGTCTGTGCAGGTTTTGTCAGCTTTTTCGGACCTGTTGTACTGTTTCTTTCTTCTCACTTGCAATTTTAACGCCTCCCAGCTCCACACTGGCTCCAAATGCAGCACACTATTTTCTATAAAAACTAACAAGAAGACATCAAGCTTGACATCAACTCGGATATCTGCCAGGACATGTGCTCACAGCTAGACAGGCTGCTCTTCTGCTCTACGCCCTGAAGAAATGAAGCAGTGAGAGGCTGGTGGGGTGCCTCTCCTCACA
Source organism: Florisuga fusca (assembly GCA_038090715.1). NCBI lineage: Eukaryota > Metazoa > Chordata > Aves > Apodiformes > Trochilidae > Florisuga > Florisuga fusca. The sequence goes on along the minus strand of JAAWXA010000003.1, from coordinate 21,332,431 downwards.
GCCAGGGGTGTGAGGGCATTCCTTGTGCTCCTGCCAAGGGGCACGGTGCAACCAGCCCAGCTGTGAGCAACTGGGTGGGCATTCAGGTCTGTCTGTCACCAGTGTTAAAAGCTGGATAAGCCCCTATGGACCTGGTGAGGGGTGTGGGGATATTTGGCTCTTCCTGACCAGGACTGAAAGACTCATTGTCCTGGTTTGGACCAGGATAAAGGTAATTTTCTGTCTTGTACTTTTGCTTTCAGCTACATCTCTTGTAAGTAGCTGCACTTGCTGAAATTAACAGCAAGTTTCTCAGACAGTGTCTGATTCTGGCACAGATAACGTTTGATGTTTATAGTTACAGCTAGAGAATGGGATGCAGAACCAAGGACACTGCTCAGTTCTGAGGAATATTTTGCCCTCTGGAAGGAGAGAAGGAGTAAAAAGGTCCCACCTGAAACCCTCCTTTGGGGAGGAACAGACAAGATAGATGGCCAAAATTGATCAAACAGAGTATTCCATCCCATACACATCATACTCAGTATAAATTTGAGGGATCACGAGGGTCAAACCCCTTCCTGCTTCCCCTTCTTGGCCTGTTCCTGTTTGCATCAGCATCCTGTGAGGATTCCATCCATTCCTCTGCCTGTGCTCCTGATCCGTGCCAGCCTGAATCTGTGTGTTCCTGCCTCCAGCTCCCGACTGCTGCTGACCCCAGGAGTCCAGCCTGGACTTTCCCAGGGCTGCCCTGCAGCCTCGGTGGTGACGTGAGAGTTATTGGGGTAAAGGGGAGAGGAATGTGGTATCAATTTTCCTGTATATTTCTATATATTTAGTAATTTTTCCTATTTATCATTACTGTTTCATTAAAGTTATGTAGTTTAGTTTCCAACCCATAAGTCTCTCTCCCTTATTCTCTCTCCTTCCTTTATCTAGGAGGGGAGGGGGATTAATAGAGAGCATCTGTCATTTGGTTTAATTGCTGGGCCAGTGTTAAACTGTGACACTGATGCCATGGGGAGACAGCTCCCCTGGAGTTGCAGGTATCAGAGAGAGCTTTTAGCCTTTTAGTGGTGTTGAGAGGTTATGCAGTATGAGACTCTACTGATGTAGTAGCATGGCAGCAGCCTAGTCAGGGACTTTTATCAGTAAGCCCCTGTGTTTCAAACATAAAAGTGGAAGGAGCTGTAGTCTGAGGAGAAAGGGCAAGCCCCGTGTTCCTGAAACTGGGACTTGAACCTGCTTCTCTGCCCTTCGCTGACATACTCATGGGCCCTGGGATCTCTGTCTGTCCATGTCCAGCTCTGAAATGAGGACAGCATTTCTCTGTGGCCAGGAAAAGTAATGCTGAAAAATAACCTCCCTTAGCCTAATATGAGCAGCTATCAGAGTCCAAAATTTTGCTATTTTGTAAGATGTGTGACAGGCACAGTAATTACTGTCTCAGGACTAGGACTCATTTTAGGCTTGCACAAAAGTCAAGTAGGTGATAAGAGCCAGAGATATGGGCAATCACATGGATGAGTCTGTCCATATACATCTGTGCTGAGGCTCCTTACTCCAGAGGTAAAGCACATCTTGCTGGATGCATAAGGTGTGATAAATCCCAGAATGGCAGATTAGAGCAGAAAGAGGGCTCATTTAGTGTGATTCTGCCCTTATGTTTTCACAAGGGCTTGGGTAGATATATTAGCAGCTAGGAGCTCCTCTGGGCTGGTTGCTGGTGGATGTGCTTGTCCACTTTGTGTCTGTACAGCTTTACAGATCCCATGGAGTTATGGGGTTGGAGAAAAGACATTTAACTTTAGGGGCCACAGGGGATGGAGGACAGAAGTGGGCTGGGGTTGTTTAGGAGCTCTCCCATGAGGGAGAAGAGCTGAGAAGTCACAATATACACCTGGATGTTAGTTTTAGTGGGGTTTCACCACAAGTGTGGTCAGGCAGCCATTTTGATGACCTTCCCAAGGGAGGCATGGGGGTGTCCTGCCCATGTATCACCGGTGCTACCAATATCCACCTGCCCCCCTCGGGATTTTTGTTCGGCTCTGTGCTTTGCTTCTCTTTGCCTTCCTCTCCCCTCCACCTCACAACTTTGCTTCAGCTTTCTCTGTTGCTAACTGGGGCTGTCAGGAATTTTAGGGAGGACTTGGTGCCGCTGGCTAAGAGCAGCTTCCCCAGGAGCAGCCACAGTGAAAGAAGATGAAATAACCCCCAAGCCTTGGTGGCTTAAGGGTAGCTGTTGGTCTCTGGGTCTCATCTTTATGAAGGACTCCAGCCCCAAGATACTGCAGTGAGGGGGAAAGCAGAAATAATCCTGGAGTTCCACCACAGCACTGGTTTGGTTCTCTGCTTATGGATGTGAGAAGGGATAAAAGCTCTGGGCACAGCTGGTGTCCCCCATTTGTCAGCACTGGTGAGGCCTCACCTCAACTACTGTTTCATTTTGGGGCCCTCACTACAAGAAGGACACCGAGGTGCTGGAGCATCTCCAAGAAAGGACAAAGAAGGTGGTGTAGGATCTGGAGAAAAAGTCTTACAAGAAGCAGCTGAGGGACTGGGGGTGTTTAGTCGGGAGAAAAGGAGGCTGAGGGGAGACCTCATAGCTCTCTACAGCTACCTGGAAGGAGGTTGTAGCCTTCCCAGTAATAAGTGATAGGATAAGGGGAAATGGTCTCAAGTAATACCAGGGAAGTTTAGATTAGATGTAGAAGTCTTTTCACTGAAAGGGTTATCAGGCACTGGAACAGGCTGCCCAGGTAAGTGGTGGATTCCCCATCCCTGGAGGTATTTTAAAGGCTTGTAGATGAAGTGCTTAAAGACGTGGCTTAGTGGTGAATTTGGCAGTGCTGGGTTAATGATTGGACCTGATGAACTTAAAGGTCTTTTCCAGCCAAAACAAATCTCTTTTATATGGTGTTAGGCCTCGTAGCAGACTACAGAAAGTGAAATGCAAGTGGCACCCGGGCAGTGCATAGGACGCCCCTCTGCCAGCCAGACTCACAAGCCCACCAAAGATCATCAGTAAATAAGCCTGTGGTTTTAAGCAAAAGCATGAAATGGCTGTCACAGCATTGGGGTGGTGCTGGGGCCAAGCATGGCAGCGAGGGAGCTGATCTGAGCTGTCTTCTCTCTCCCTGGGTTGAAAACACTTTGAGAAAAGGAAATAAGAAGGAGAAGAAATAAATTGGACAGACTTAAAAAAAAATAATTAAAAAAGACCTTTCCAGAACTAGGTTGCAAAATGTATTAGGTTAAAAAGATAAGAAATGCTTTAATAAAAGCGAGTCAATATTGTAGCGGATTAACTTCTGAAAACTCAAGGTAAAAACTGAGTTACACTTATTAGGATACAATGGAGATTTAAGTGAGACATTAAAAAGATGTGTTCGAAGTAATACATTGGATTTGCACTAATTTTATTAAGTCAGACACAGGCCTGGCACTGTGCCTTCCTTCCCTTCACTACTGCATTGTATGAGCTCTTGAAGTCATCAGTAGAGGGAAAGGAGCCAGTGCCAAGAGTGGGCTTCTGAATTCATGTTATTGCAGTTTGGCTCGAGGAAAGGTGATGGCTTAAAGGTGCTAAAGACCACGCCAAAACCCACCTACATAGAAAACAGACAGTTTTTACATCCACAGATGATTACTGGCATTGGTATCCAGCACCTCAAAACAGATTAATGTTAAAATTACAGCGCTCTGCTCAGCGAGCATGGTAGTTTTAGACTTGCTATGAAGGTCTTTTGTGCTGTACTGCTCCTAGAAAACATTATTTAGAGCCTCCTCAATTCAGGTATGACTGTGCTCAAGCCATTAGGAAAGCCTGTGCTGCCACATGAACTCCCATATGATGACAGAGGGATGCCGTGCAAAAACAAAGAAGAACTCTAATCTGCGCCGAGCCGCAATGAAACTAAATTTTGTCTTAACTGCATTCAGTTCTTCTGCCATTGCTGTCACATGCCAGAGGCTTTTTTTTTTTTCTAATTGAAAATGATAGCTCCCTGGGTGCTGGGGAGTCATGTGGCAGCCTTTTATTGCTGGGTGGATTATGTGCCCGCTATATTTCACACACCGCCTGGAGAAACACAGCAGATTTTATTGATACGAGGGACAGTCCCTCATCTTTTTTTTTTTTTTTTTTTTTTTTTTTTCTCTCTCTTGTTGTATTCTCAGTGCAGCTCATTTCCAATTTTATTAATATCTAGGACGTGGTAGGAAGGCTTAGGTACAAAAATTATCAGAGAACTCAGGAAGAAAAATTCCTTGATGCTCGGATTACAGGAATGCACACGTGTATGTTTCCAGTATTTTAGTAAAGGAAAATCTGGGAGAAAAAAAATAAATCAAATCCCTCGAACTTGTTTGACCATGAAAAAGTCAAAGAAAGAAAATTAATTTGTCCTCAAAAAGGTTAATTTAGTCTACCAAGCCAAGGAGATTAATGAAAGGGCAAAAACTAATATAGTTTAGAAACTAAGTCAGCTTTAGGAAGCAAGATAAGGCTAATGACAAAATAAATCACTTTATAACCATTTAGCAAGAGTGGTTTATGACTAATGATGTACTGACTGGGTGTCTCTTTCTGAGCTGCAGCCATGCCCCAGCAAGGGTGGGCCAGCAGCTCCCTTGCCCCCAAGCATCCACAGAGGTTTCATCCTTGCACTCCACCTGGCCTGTGCTGAGCATCCCTGACTATGGGCAGCAGAGCTGCAGGACAAACCTTCACCTCTGCAAACCTCACTGACACTGAAATCAGCAGGGTTTCCAAAGGGCAATTTGCTTTGCCCACTGCTGAAAGGAGCAGCCCTTTCTGCACGATAAAGGTGCTGTGCATTGGCATGAACATAAAGTAGTTGTTGGAGAGAAAATGAGGTGACCTGAGTAGCTCCTCTGCAAGCTCTGGCCACCCTGTGGGGGTGGCCCTTGTGTGCACTGCACTCCATGGCAGTCTGAGGGAGCTTGGCCACCTACATTTACCTGTCCTAATTTTGAACTGAGGCCCCCAAAGGGATGACCTGGTGCAGTAACAGTAAGGCTGCAGCAAGAGCTGAGCCCTCCTTGCTGGCTGCATCCATCCCACCACCGCCTGGGGGAATCTCAAAGCCTGACCTGCATGTACCCTGCCACACAGGCACAGGAAGGGGACATGAGGGGAAAAACCACCTTGTAAATAGATAAACCCCATTTGAGCCTTCCTGGAGCTGGGTTGAAGTGCAATGTGCTGCTCTGGTCCTTCGTGCTCATGCTGAGCCCCAGGCACTGCACCTGGTGGGAGATGCTGCCCCAACAGCCACCCAAGAGCATCCAGCAATGTCTAAGGCAGCATCACTTCAGCCACCAGCCAGTGCTGGGGCAGTGATGAGATTCTCCTTTTCCCTGGGGCAATCCCCTGAGCTGCTGTCCCCCTCCCAGTGCAGTGGCTGATCCCCAGGTTGGGGACATGTGAGAGCTGGAAGGTGCCTCGGGCACTCTCCATCTCTCTCTGCTTTGTATAAATAGCTGAACACCTGCTGGAGCAGCAAGTGGCAACCTGATCCTCCCTGCCCATAACCCTCCCTCATGTTCTTGTGCATTCCCTCTCTTTCTCTCAGCTAATGAATATTTATTTAGACAAAGTGAAGCAGGGCTTTTAATAAATTGTCTCGGGCAAAACTTAGGCTTAATTGGGTATGTGTTTCCACAGCACTTTGCTGTCCTGTGCTCAGGGGAGATGGATGGAGGTGCAATATTACAACAGCTCTTCATATTAAGCCATGGGAAATGCATCTTTCTTCCTCTAAATCTGAATAAATTCTGCCCTATTTAGTGAAGGGCTCTTCCATGAGGACTGGGGAGTTGAAGGAAGGAGGACCTGATTTTTTAAATTTTCCATTTAAAGCGCCTGTTCCAGAGTCCTTTGACATTAATAGAAAGTTTGGGCATTGGATAACTTCTTAAATGAATCCTGTTGCTACATCTCCATACTCATGGGGTCTTCAGAGGAAATCTAGAAGCTGCCAAAATGGTCATGCCCTTCAGACACAGGAGTCATTTACAGCTCAGACCTCAGGGTGCATTTCTTCAAGTTCTGCTGTTGCTTTACAGCCAATGTCTGACTTTTGCGATGCAGCCCCTTCCATCAGAAGCACGGATTGTGTTCAGCTTGTGCAGCAATCTGCACTAATGGGTGCAGCTGACTTCTGGCAGAAAGAGTAATAGTTGGCTTTACTTGACTCACTCTGTCACAAGAACTTCAGGTTAGAAGCCATGTCACCAAAGCCTTTTGAAAATTGTGTGGTGTATTTTCTTATAACAGTGAGTTAAACAGGTGCCCATTGATTGTCTACATTTGCAAAACTGTCCTCAGTCCTTCTCCCATGGTGAGATGAGTCTCTTTTGAAGGATACTCTGGCTGGTCCATAAAGGTCTCAATCACTGAAGAAGAGTTCTTCTCTTTCACTGGTGAAATAAAAATCCCAGCTGTCCCGCTGAACAGCAGACAGAGTCCTCCAAGATAGGGCTACAGTCTCCACTCACCAGTTTCCCTTCCAAAAAGCCCCTGGTGTATTCGCTTACTTTCAAATGTCCTTTTAGATTGTACATTTGTGTGAATTAATCAGCTATTCTACACCAAAAGGTCTGGGGGACCAACAATTTATACACGCATAACTCATGTCACTTTTACAGATTTATTGCTTTGTTTCCTGCCTTGTAGAGACTCATGTGCATTTTCCTGCATGAGACATATTTAAAAAGGAAAAGAAAAATAACACATTAATCCTTTCCTTCCTCTGCCTCCCAGATGAACAAAACTGTTGGAGTAAACTCAAAGCCATTCCTGAATTTATGGAGAAATGCAGACACCTAAATCAAGATCCGAGAAGATTCGATTACAACCTTTCAGTGGAAAAATTTCAAGCAGACCGAGTCTGCAAGTTGATGAAAGTTTCAGGTTGTTGAACCCCTCAAATTGCTGCAGACACAGCATCCCTCCAGGGCAAGACTAAAGAAAACTATTGCCTGCCCTATGGAAAATGCTGGATGGTACTAAACACCAGTGCAAATCTCATGCCCGCATGGCCAGCTGCTGCAGACATCATCCCCACGCGTGTGCCCACGTGCTTTGTCCTGGTACCCACCATGCCCAGGCACCCGCCAGTGCTCACCCCCAGAGCTCAGCACCATAACGTGGAATACTCTGCCAGAGCCCATGTGCCATGCAGGTCTGAGAGCTTTGACTTCTGCAGTAACTTTTTTCACAGCCAAACAACCAACCCAAAATCTGCTGCACATCCATCCAGGGGCAACCAGCTGGAGGCATAAACCCCAGCACACGGTGGCCTCTCAGGAAGCTGATGGGTTGGGTTGTATTTAATTTTTTAGATGTGTCTTGTTCCTGTGCAAGAGTGTTGGAGGTACCCAGGCAGCACTGCCATGTGTTAACCTAATCTAACATGAGAAATAGGCCAGGAGTGCAGCAAATGTTTTCCTGTGTCTCTGAGCCGCTGCAATGTGTTTCATCAGAGGAGAACAAGCTGGGAGCAATAGGCGTAACAGGATTAAAATGGTGGCTGCTCTGTCATTTTCCACGTAATCCCTGGGGCCTGAGAATTGCTGAAATATGGCTGAAATGCTGCTGTGCTGCACCTTGTTGAAAAAAGTGATTTGTTAAAAGAAAACCCGAATAACTGAGTCTGGTCCATTAAAATAATATGTAAACACCGGCCCCGCAGTTTAACCAGTTTATTTTGATAGCCTTTAGGAACTGCAAGGCAATTCTAACCCCTCTCTACATTATCATATAACCTCATCAGAAGATAAACAGCTTCCTTACCCCCAAACATTTTGCAATTTGCATTTAGATTGTTCAGTGCCGATGTTCAAGATAAGATACTTCCCAACTCTGTCAAACAAAACCTGATTGTCATTTAGCAGCGTGGCAGCCAATTTATGTTTCCATTAATTCAGATCCCAGGCAATTATCTGGGGAGGGGAAAGGCAAAACCTTAACAAATTGCCCCCGCTGTCTGCCAGGCTGATTTTCCCATGGGTGGCTGGAGGGCAAATTTGATATACTCATGAGGAAGAGCAAGAGAATGCCTTCCTGCTGTTGCTGGGAAGATAGGAAAGGTGTGGGGGGAAGCTTCGTGGAGGCAGTGGTAATGTGGGGCAGGGTCCTTATACCTGTGTAAAGAACAGAGGTGGGGACATATGGGGCTTCGACTCCCAGCCCGATGCAGTGGCAGAGCTGGAGCCAAAGCACCAGTGGGTTTCCTCATGGCTGGCATGGCACATGCAGGTGAGCAGTGTGCTGCCAAGCATTGCCCTGTCCCCATTCTCACCTGGGCGACATCTGAACCCTTCTCAGACCCTGGGCCACGAGAGCTCATTGTGGTCCTGCCTGGCCAGGGGAAATGGCAGAGGACATGCCTTCCTGGTGATGGGACTGCCCTACACTGCTGCCAGGCACACCCCAAAACTGGACTTCACTGCTGCCAGGCACACCCCAAAACTGGACTTCTGGGGCCTGTCAGGGGAATTCACACACTGTCATGACTGGCATCAGGTTTACCATGCTCTTGTGCAGGTGGGAAATGCAAATTCAGTACGTGTTCCTCCTCTGACAATAAGCTGAGGACACTTCTCCCTTCCCTCCTCTCTTAACAACCTCATTTTTCCTCTGCCCCATCACTTAGTGGTGCTCCCCATCACTGCTCTTCTTCCCTCTGGGAGCCCATGAGTGACAGCAACCTGACTGCTGAAGGCACCTCCCCACCTCATCAGCCCCATCATCTGCCAGCATGCAGCTGGCACCTTCCCCAGCTGCATAGATAGTGCTGGCAACACCAGCAGAGCTCAGTTTCCCTGGGCACAGCATGTCCCTGAGGACACTCACCCTTAGCTAAAAGATGGGTCTCCTTTCCAATGCCCCATCTGAGAGAGGTGGAGAGGTACCACCAAGGCAGCCCCTCTCCCAGGCTGCTCTCCTTGCTCGTAGGTTTTCCAGCACACATGTGGATGAATGCCCATGGAAGGTTGCACAGCTTGTAATCCTGCACAGGAGACTGTTTCTTTTGCCTTCACAAAAACACCATATCATGTCTCGGGTGGTGCTGAAGAGCCATTTGTGTTGGAAACACCTTTCAGTCATTCCTGTGCCAAGTTGGTGGGGTGCTGGGTGTCTTTCCCTTAGACTGCTGGGTTTTTGATGGGGTGGGAGTAAGGAAGAAGTGAAGATGGGCTTACTTGCAACTGAACTGTACCTATAAACACAGAGGAACACGCTGGCTGTATGCCACAGGGTGCTGCTGTGAGGCTTGGAGAGCAAAAGGACCCACTTGGTGGAAGCCCCTTGGTGTCCTGTCTTGTGGTCCCTCCATGGCATCGTGGGACATGTGGTGCTGCTCAGCAGCTAAAAAAAAACAAGTTGTGTTCTGCAGGAAGAGAGACACCTGCACCCCAGTGATTGGAAATACATCTGTGACTGCTTGGGAAGTTTTTTTTGATACATGAAAGACTGGGACATGAGGACAGGGCCTTCTCCAGACTGTATCACCTCTTGGCTTCCCTGCTAGTACAGCTCATTTATTTGGCTTGGCACTGACTAGACAAGCCATGTAGCTGCCAGGTTCACCCTGTTATAAGGAGCTGCTAATGTCAGGAAGAGCTTTTGGCTGCAGGAAAGCCCTGCAGATGTTTTCCAGGTGGTTCTGCTCTCCATAAGCGTTTAGGAACAGTCAAGCTGTGTAATAATTTTATGATCATTATTTTTCTTTGAAAACATGACTGGGATTCATATCAGGTGCTGGAGTAGCAGCAAAGGCCAGTGTGCAGCGTGAAGGCTGGGCAAGGTGTATGGCATGTGCTGGCAGCATGGGCCAGAGAGATGCCAGGAGAGCAGGACCTGACAAAGCATGGAGGAGACTGGTACTGCAGACTAGCTTGGAAAGAGCTGGCAGGTTCCTCCATCCAGCACTTTGCTCCAAGCCCCATCCAACCTGGCCTTGAACACTTCCAGGAAGGGGGCAGCCACAACCTCACTGGGAAACCTGTGCCAGTGTCTCACCACCCTCATACTTAAGAATTTCTTCTGAATGGCTACCCTAAATCTACTCTCTTCCAGTGTAAAGACATTACCCCTTGTCCTGTTGTTACATGACGTTGTAAAAAGTGACTCCCCAGGTTTCTTGTAGGTCTCTTTCAGGTACTGAAAGGCCTCCCTAGAGCCTTCTCCAGGCTGAACAAACCCAACTCATCCTGTCTTCCTAGGAGGGGTGCTCTAGCCCCCTGATCATCTTCATGGCCCTCCTCTGGACTGCCTCCAAGACCTCCATGTTATGCTGGGGGCTCCAGAAATGGAGACAGTGAAGGTATTCCTTAGCTGTACATACACTGTAGGTCCTGGGAGTCCCTTGCCTAATCCGGGGAGAAGATGAAGGTGGTCTTCTTCTGCCCACAAACCTGCTCAGCCCACCAGGTGACCTCTGAGCACCTCTGAAGTCCATTAGTGGGATTTGAGGCTTCTGTTTCCTTGAAAATGCCTCTGCTCTTGCATCACCTTTCAGCCTCTCTCCCATAGCCTTTCCCTTCCCACCTTAGTCCCTCTTCCCAGCATGTTGCCACTCTCCTTCTCTGGACCTACGCACGGGTAAGTTGTTAACTTCTGAAGATTTTGAAAAAACCCAGATTTGCCAAAAGATGATCCAGAAAGAGATTTTGACTTGTGATCGGCCATCTCTTACCTCTTATTGGTCATTATTTCTGTGGGAGTTACTACTGAGTGGAGTCTGGTCAGAAAAAACAGTGTTTGCAGAAGGGTCTTCTCTATTTTCTCTGCAAACCTCAGAACCACTTAGACTGTTAGTTCACTTTCTTGCCTAATAGAGAGAGAAACCTCAGTCAAGTTGCCTTAATGTTTATTTTATTTAAAGAATCAGAAACACAGTCATTGTGGTTCGTTTGTACTCATATCTGCCAACATTTTCTAAATCACGTTAACATTCATGTATAACAAAAACATTTTCTGAGCTGTGCAAAGTTCAAAGGAATTGTTCAATTACTTGAACCCATTTCTAGAAGAGCAAACCCAGCATTTTACAAACTGAGCTGCCAGAAGGAGTCTTTTCTTCTCCCTGCCCCTGCTGTAGGAGATGCAGATGCCCCCTTCTCCACCTTTCCCTGTTATGACAGGTAAAAATTAGACCACCATATGAGTCAAACCTCTCACAGTCCAGGGCTTGCCGGATGGCACTGGGTCATGTTTTCCTATCACTGAGCTGTACTAAGTTCTGCACTTGTGCTTCTGGCATGGAAGTGATTTGTCCAAGAAGATTACTCAGTAACCCAAACTGTGATGATAAGCAATAAACAGGGCCCAGAAACAGCTGTTATCAAAATGGAAACATCTCCCCGCCCCAATATTTTTCCTTGCAGGAGGTACAACTGGAAGGGTTATTATATCCATTTAAAAAATCATCATTCCCCTTCAAAATATACTCTAAAGCACTGATTTAATGACATGACATCTGCATGCTTTCCTTGACCTTCTCAAAAACTGACTTTTGTCCTGTTAGAGTTAAGCATGAAAAGATGGAAATGTGGAACCATTTTAGATCTGGCTAAACACAATAGGCAGCAAGCAAGCCCCCATGCTCTTTCATTTTTCGGAGTGTAGTAAACACATACATGGTACAGAATTTTAAAGGAGCTTTAACCACCATAAGTTGTCAGATAAAATCTCCTTACCTCTGGCAGATCTAACCCAGGATTGTTATTGGAATCAACAACCCATAGTTTGGTCTCACCAACTCGCTAACTTATTGTTGGAGGTGCAGTGATGCCCATCCTGACCTGGACCAAACAAGTGGACAGATATGGCTCTAGTCTCAAGCAAGTCTTTCCAGAAGACGTTTCTTCAGTCTCTTCTCTGTTATAAAAAGGCAATTTCCTCTCAACGGTAACTAAACTTTTAGTGGCTGACTCATTACAATCTGGAATATGAACAAATGCGGCAACGTTAAATATAAAAAAGAAACACCCTGAAAGTGATGCCTCCCTGTATGAAGGTGCTATACTTGGCCACGGACTGTGTTTCTGGAATCAGTTTGTTACATGTGACAGCAAAAAGAAACTTACTTTACAGAGAACAAAGTCACGGAGCTGAACTTAAATAGGAACTCTCATTTACATGGGTTTTGATATGTACTAGTATACACGGCCTGAAGGAAAACAAAACTTACACCTTCGCACATGAAATACTGGTAATGCAGTAATGATGCTCACCCACTGGGCCTCTTCCTTTCAGTAAGATCATCTCCAGGTTACAGTGCCTCCGACATGCTTCTAAACGACCACCACATGTGGGCTTTGGCAAACAGCCAGCTGCTGACAAAGGCAAGGTACGGATAGAGCTACGAAAATCCTTTCATCCTGTTACATTCCTCGAGAGATGATGTCTTTTTAAGTACTCTCACAAGCGCATTATTGGATTTTTTTTCTCTTTCTGCTTCATACAAATAACTGGCTAAACTCGCTTTACATTTATTGCACCTTAAGTCTCTGGTAGATGGAAACTTATATTGCCTGAAACGGTTTGTATTGTAGCTTGACCATGTTAAGAAATCAAACAGTCTCCAGAACTGTACATTTCTACAGTAAGAAATCACATTTTGATAACGCTAATTACAGCCGTCGCAGATCAGCTCTCATCTTCGTGTTGCAACGACAGAGGAAAACTCCACAGTCCCTGTGTGTGCTAGAACCTGCAGTGTTCTTCTTATTGCCATGAAAAAATCAATTAAAACTACTCTTTTGGGAATTACTCCCAATTCTGGAGTAATTATCAATCTCCAGACAGAACGCTGTGCTTCAGCGTGGATTTTCAGACATTCTCCATGCATGTGGAAGGAGTGACTGTGTGTGGGTGTGTTGCACAGGCATGCTCCTCCAGGTCTATTTATCCAGTGACCAAGTGACTTCTTCTCTTTTCCTCTATGAAGCATGAACCAAGCAGTCTGATCTTGATCTTCAGGTATGCTTCTAATTTCATACGTCGAATGCAGATTTTGTTGCAGCCTCTCTGTTTAACCAAACCAAATCTTTAACAATTAAAAAAAATAGCACCAGATGTATGAAAAAGAAATGTCTGATCTAGTAGGAATATATATAAAGTAGAGCAATTCTTACAGTAAAAAGGTACATCATACAAAAAAGCAATGGAAAGTGATACTGAAGGACAAAAATCCATGCTGCATATAATTATAAGGGCAGAAGACAGGCAAATGGGATTCTGCTCAAAAAACCACAGTTGAATGGTGGAGCTGTACTTTCTCCAGGACCTCCCTGGCAGCAGCACCAGGAACCGGATGGTATGGGACTCTGAGCACTAACACACTCACCGACAAACTTGCGCAGCATATCTTTGAGGTATATAGAAAGCATGACATTAACGTTTTGGACTCCATTCTTTCTTGCATGACGATGCACAGATCTTTAGTTGTGGGTTTTTTTCAACTCTCCTCTCCCTGTTTTTGCCTTGAGAAAAATGAAATCCCATTTTAAAAGCTTCCTAGCACACCTCCTTGAACTCTCAAATCCATCTTGCATAGGCCAGTAATAAGAACACTGCAGCTCTGACAAATAAGTTACAGCAATATAATAACTTTCCTCTTTTTTTTTTTTTTTTTTTTTTTTTTAAAGATATCTTCTCTATAATTTACACAAAGAGTTGACAGCTGGAGTTTAGGTTATGTACAGTCCAGATGGGCATCCTTGCAGTCTGTGTTTCCAGGTGGAAGGCACTACTTTTACATACCACTGTATGCACCGCACAGGGTGTGCTCAGGAGCAGAACGGGGCACTGCATCTCCAGAGCTGTAGACTGAAGGGCCTGGGGGTAGTCTTTGGAAATAAAAATGGCAGTGGTTATCTAAGTCCAGTTTCCCTTTGCTGTCTCTTCTTGTGCTATGCAGTTTCCCCTGAAAGCTCCTCCAGTTCAGAGTGCGGCCATCCATCCTCAGAAGCTCTCAACAAAGCTCCCAGGGAAGAGGCCCGTCCTGCCATTCCTCTGCAATGTCCCTTTGTACCAGCCATCCTCCCGTTTCTTGTGCACAAACACAATGTCACCTTCCTTCAGTTCGATCTCGGCCTCGCTCTGCGGTGGGTATGGGACAACAACACGGTACCTTTGGAGGCAAAAACACAAAGACACGGTCAGCCAGCAGTCAAACCTGCTCCTGATGGGAGCAGCCAGGCAACACGTGAATAACAGACCCTACCAGGCAATATGTTAATCTGGTTTTACACTGGCCCGAGCCTCCACCTTCACAGATGCTCCCCTGGACATGAAGGGCTGTGAAAGTCTGGAGGTTGGCTGTCAGGAAGGGAAAAACCCACTAAAATCCCACAGAGGGCACGTCAGTGGTTCTCCAGGGTGACACCTGCAAGCTGCAGTTCACTACTAAGGTCCTTTCCCTTTTCCTAGTGCTGACCTGTAAAGCCAGACCTAGAAGCCAGAGCTGCTTTCAGGCTCCTTTCTTCTGGAGTGCTAATGCCAAGTCAGTGCCAGCAGCCACCTGAAAACCTTGCATCACATCCACCTGCTCCAGGAAAGAAAAGGGAGGTAGTTTTCTCCTCCCTTCCTGCACTAAGTGCTTGGGCTTATTCCTTGGGGGTTGACCTCAGAGGCTCCTGATAGCTCACAGCCTGTACAGGGTAAACTTCAGGATATGGAAAGCTTTTATTTCTTTAAAAATCTGGCTCTGTGTCAAGTCAGAAGAAATCATCTTTGCCTCTCCTTCATGCCTTTCTGTGAGAAAAATGCTTTCACTTGACGAAAAATACTTTTGCAAACATTAGTACGATACATTACAAAACAGTTGTATCTGATGCATCTACTTTTTCTATTAGAATTCAGGTTGATGTGGAGATTCCTGGGCAGCTTGATTGAAGGCTTGATAGGAATGTACCCAGGAGCCAGGCAATGAAAGCAGGAAAATATTGTCAAACGCCTGGACTACTCGCAGTGGTCCCTGCTCCCAGCTGCATGCTGAGCCTTGTGTCAGGGGCTCAGCTGCTTTCTTCCAGCACTGCACCTGCCTCTGCTCTAATGTGTCTCATTCAGCACTGCACCTCCTGCATCCAGGTACAGGGTCTGCAGTGGTCCCACCAACTGGCCATGACATTGACAGAGGTTGGCTAAAGCAGTTAACATTTTCCTTCTTCTTATGTGACTCAGAAACCTAGGTTGGGTCCCTCAAACCTGGAAGGGAAGCTGACATGGAGGGATATCAAATGACTCTCAAAGCCCTCTCCATACCACGAGGGAGCCCCTGTCCTGAACCAAGCACAGGTCCTCTCCAGGAACTTAGCTTTTTAAGTGTCACTTCATTTCAATTAAGTAATGATGAGTCTGATCCTGATACGGTTTATTCTGTGCCCAGGGTTATCAGCAGGCATCCTCCTAAGAGCACAGACTGAGCTCTTTTACATCAGTGCACTTGTGTGCAGAGAAGTGGATATATTTCTGCTGTACTGCTTTTCTTTCTTCAGGACATGCACTTTTGCAGCTGTTTGACATTTGGTTAATAATCAAATACTTTGCTAGCTGAAAAGTAATGAATATAGTAAGATAGTTAAAAGGTGCCATCTGAGTATCTTAAGCCCATCTCCTGAGGAATAATATTTCCACAGCCACTGCATGCTCACTGATGACTCAGTTGTGTTTGTTACAAGGTATTTAAAATAACATCCTGCCCTTGAGGAATATGTTCAACATGCACTGAAGGCTCTGGAGCACTCCCTGGGGCCATTCCAATGGTACAAAACCAAGGGACTTTCCAATGGCAGTTGCTGATTTTATTTGCAGATGTTTCTCAGGTGCCTAGTGACTGCAGCTCTGAAACTAGGGACTCCTCTTAGAAATGAAATTCTAAGGTGAAAATACCACCTTTGGCTCTGTGTTTGAACATTTCCATGGCCAAACATCCCATTACCTGGTAAAGAGTTCCACTCCATTTGGCATTTTCATCTACTCTAAAACCTGATAAAGGTCTTTTTATCTTGACACAGCAACACAGTCATGTAGAAAATAGGTTTGCATGAGTGCCCCCCAAAATCACAGAATGGCTTGGGTTGGAAATGACTTTAAAGATCCCCTAGTTCCAACCCCACTGTATGGGCAGGGACTCCTTCCACAAGATCAGGTAACTCAAAGCCCCACCCAGCCTGGCCTGGAACACTTCCAAGGAGGGGGCATCAATGAAAAATCTGCTGGTCTTTTCTGTCCCTTGGTCAATAATGTTCTTGTAACTTCCTTCATCTGTAGGCAAGGTTGAAATGTGCTGCTGGCTGGCTGCAGGATTATGGTCTATCAAGTTATCATCTGTGGAACTGCTACACTTATATTATGAAGTTTTGCCAATTACAGCCATTATGCAAATGAATACACACATTATTTCAAACACTCTGCTGCAGTGTTGATTAATTAAATTATCAGAGTGGAACAATTGCAGCTAAGATGATGATCTAAGTTTCAGATCTTGCAACCCTATACACAAGCACTGAGCACTGCAGCTCTTCACCAGGATCTCAAGCAGCTTTGAGGAAGAAGAGGGTCAGACCTCAAGACCCTCAGCTGGGTGGTGTAGGGGTACCCCCAGGTGCTTTTGGCAGATCAGGAAACAGAAGCAAAGAAAAAGGTGGTGTCCTGAGGAAGGTTGTCCCAAAGGCTCAGCTGGGACTTCCAACACCTCGTGTCATACCTTAAGCACAGGACCATCCTTTTAAAACCAGGCTACATCCTAGAGGTGAGGAGCTGCTAGTCCCTAAATGGCTCACATGAGGAAAGAGGTGAGCATGCTTAACCAAAATGTGCTCATTGTTGTAAAAGAGGTTCTTCACAGCATCCCCTCTGAGATTTAGAAAACCAGATCTCCGTCTACATTACCAAATAAGGCACTTTTCCCCATTTAAGGAAACTCCAAATGCTACCATAAAATTCCATTACTTACATTATCTTATAGGATGGCACTCCAGTGTTTTTGACAGAATAAAGAGCTCTTTGATATGGAAGTCCTTGCAAATCGGTTAAGAAATCCTCTGTGAGAGATGGAAAAAGATGCTATACTTTTTCCCTTGAGAGGATTTTGAAGGGGCGGCCTAGGAGGGACAGCTCAGTGAGGTCTGAAGAGGGCAGCCGGTGGCTGCTGTGCCACCCCTCCAGACCTCCAGGTGGCATCTCAGCCTAGGTTATCCTCTGGAGCTGAACTGCAAATACTAGCCATATTTTTTTGGCATAAAAAATTTCTTCTCCCAAATATCCTCTCTCACTCTCAGAATGGCAGTTCTGTAAACTTCTATTTATATCTACCCTTTTCACTTGCCCTTTTGTCCCCTCTTTGAGAAAAAGCAACTGTAAAATCCTAGGTTTTCTTACACCAAACTGCTTCCTGGCATTTTTGATGGATCTCAGAGCCCTCTCAGTTTTGTCAGCATCACGTTATGCCTCTAAATTTTACACTTTTAAAAATACTAATTAGCTGAGCAACAACTGTGATGTCAAGTGTGGCAACCACCTCTGCCTATTAATAATGTTTGGTGTTTTCTGTTGTAAATCACACTATCAGATAGTTGTAATCCTGCCAAATGTTAACTGTTTTGGCCTGAACTCTCCAGAACAGTTAGCTGTGTTAGGTTGAGGGTCCCACATTCGGACCAAATGATGCCACCACCTCAAGGAATAAAATGAGGATGCTTTTGCAGAATCATCAGGACCCAGGTGAGTGCTTCCACAAGCTGCTCTGGTATTCCCACACTTGAGAACAAAACCCTGTGACCTTGCTGATTTGTCAAGCACGGTGTTCCTTCAGAAAAGTATCTGCTCTTGTCAAGGTTAAAAGCATTCAAACCATCCCAAAATAGTATCTCAGAAGTAAGCACTGAATGTAAAATCTCTGCTGATTCGCACTCCAAGATGTCCTAACTCTGCAGGACCTCAGAGACTGCATTTGTCCTCCTTTCTCAGCATTGTGTTTTTCTCTCAGGACATAGACTTGATGCTGAACTTCCCCACTGCTGGCTGCTGTGGCATCCTTGGGTTAGGCACTACATCCCTGGGGGAGACTCTCCTGGGCAGTGGCCTGGGAATGGTCCTTGGTGCCCAAGTGAAAATACATGAGGGGAGGCTGTGATTAATATCAGCAAGGATGGGCAACCTCAGAGATCTGGACAGTGAGGATAGGTGAGGTAGGGGGTGGAGGGAGAGGGAGGCTGATGGGAGAAAAACAGGGATCTGAGGAAGAAATAGGACCATGATGACAACTGGAAGTCCTGACAGAAGGTGTGAGTATGGATGCTGAACAGGCAGCTGTGCTGAGCTGAGTCCAGGAGAGCAAAAAGCCTTGGTGAGAGGGAGCCTGGGGTTGGGACACTGACATCCCATGGAGCAGGACACTGTACGGATAGAGGGTGGCACTGGTGGAACAGGGACCCTGGCAGCTATTAACTCAGTGAAAGACAGGAATGGGTCCATCATCACTGTCCCTCTGCTGTCAGCAAAGACCTGGGAATCCCCCTGCCCCTTGTCTTCAGAGCACTTGTCCTCACAGTTAAAAGAAACACCTCTCCCACCCAGCTCTCCCTTTGCTGCTGACATCTGGAAGGGACAGCTAAGACTCCACCTCAAATGGATGCTACATGATGGAAATTTTTGTTTCGTTTCCTCTAAAAAAGCAAAATGGTTAAAAGTGTCATGTATGTATATGCAAAAATACATCCACCACCTTAAGAGAAAAGGAATGTTTCACACCCATGAATCTGAGATGAAGAAATAATCCCATGAAGAAATTGTCCATTACTTCACTTTTGCTTACATGCAATATAATGTTTCATTACATGATTGCATACTATTTTTCCCGTAGGATGTCTGCCTCATTTAGTGCACAAAATGCCCTGCTCTGGATGTGAGTCAGGGCTCTGACATGGAAGAGAAGTGTGGCTGCCAAACCATCCCATCTTTTGCAGAGGCTGGAGGATGATGAGTAAAGGGACCACAGCAAAACTCAAGAGTAGGGCAGGTGCAGGGAAAGTGACTCCCTTAACTCCTCCAGGAGTCTAATGCCAGGTTTCCACAGTGATACTCATCTCATGCACCCAAGCTGCCTAGGAGTCAGTTGTCTGGGTTAAATTACTCACACAAGCTCTCTCTGTCAGTGTGCACAGACAGGAGTGGAGCAGTATTGATCAGAACTGATCATTAATTAAGGACTTGGCTTAGGCTTGGACACTGAGGAAAAGAAGCCCTGAAATACTGAGTATCTGCTCAGCTAGTAAATATGTGCATTCAGGACACTGATGCTTCTGAAGAAACTTAAGAAATGTACAATGAGGCAAATTGGATCAGCAGGGCTAACCTCCAACACAGTTCAGTTTAGAGTCTCTGAATTAGGATGTTTAATGAACGTTTCTGTTTGTCAAACTATCGTGTGTTAAGAAGAGATTTCAGGAGTCCAGTCCTGTGACTCCAACAGGTTTCATGGGTTTAAGTTTTGTGTGGGACAGCTAACCAGTGAAAATGAGGCACCTAGCCCAGTTAACCACTGTTCCTCCTTATCAGCAGAGCTCTATTTCTCCATTCTTTTACTGGCAGATTGCAGAGATCTACAAAGTGCCTCTCAATCTCACAAGCCAGTGCCCACTTTACCATATTATGGTGTCTGAATCAGCAGCCTTAAAAAAAAAAACATCAGTTGGATCTTTTACTCTTGTGATGGAAATCTTGGAAGATTCAGTTTCTGAGATGGTTAATTCTAGTCCCAAAGCAGGTATCCCTAGCCAGAGAATCCCCTAACCATGTGCATACATGTCACTGTTCCGTCAGAACTTACTCCTGGGGTAATTTCTCTAGTATCACCTTCCCGGAAATTAAGAAAAAAAACAAACAAACCCCCCACATCCTTCCTTAGCTTTCCCTTTTGGCGAAGAAGATACTTGTATGCAGCAAAATTGAAGTCAATGGGCATTAAGCACATGATTGAATGCTTCCTTCAGCTGGGAGCTCAGTTTCTCAGGTGGCACTGATTTGTAGAAAGGATACATGGAAACATGGAGGGGTCTGTCTGAACGGCCAGACTCAGCCCTCCCATCTTATTCTGCAGCAGTGTTGTGGGTACAGCTTGCTCGAAGCCTCCATGAAAACCATAGAAACATGGCACAGATACACCAGTTATGACAGTAAACCCAGACACGGCTGCTTTATCAGAATATAACATGGCAGAATCAGTGCCAGTTACTATAAAAGAGTCAACAACGTGTGACATGTTTTACGCAGGTTTTCATCTGGGAACAGTGCCAGGCACCGAGGGGAACATGACTCATGAGCACACACGTGCACACTCAACTCTCCTGTTCTGCTTCATGTGCAGTCATTATTTTCTGGAAGGGGGTGGCAAGGAAAGTATTTTGCTCTGGCACTATTAGGCAGGCAGCACACCCCTCTGCCACGCAAACTGACAGCATCGGGGGGGTCTGGGCAAGTCTCTGGCTCAGGTTCTGTCTGACCACAGTGGTACTGGTTCTGTTTTCATGCACCCATCAGAAACTGGATGGAGCAGTAGGTGGAAAAGAATGTGTGGGGCACACGCAGACTGATAGGGCAGTAATTTGCCAGTCAGTCACTGCAATGTGAAATGACAAGGACACCACCTGGGAAATTTCTCCGCTCTGCTGCTTGGACTGCTGGATGCTTTATGCCAGAGAGCAGCTGAAGGAAGGTGATTTTATAAACTGACAGTGTGAAACTACACCCAAAAGGAATAGATGGGCACTAAATACCTCAGCAAACCAGTTAAATAGCAAGGCCAAATGACCGAAGAGCTAGGAGCAATTGCCTTTCTAATCCAGCCATCCACAACCAGGTTTTGGAATAGCAAGTAGAGTAAGCTAAAATAATTGTTTTCATCGCTGTCCCCATGCACAAAAATGTAATGAGAGCATAAACATTAGCAGCACCTCTGAGACAGTGAAGCTCACGTCACCTTCCTGACCGTCTGCAGCTCCCATGAAGGGCTGTGCCATCAGGCAGCAGGATAGGCATTTTTTCCCTTCAGCCAGGAGCATTTAGCCACGATCAATCAGAGCCTTTCAATGTACCTCCAGTACAGCTCGTGGCACCACTGCTCAGGTTTGACCAGTAGCCTGGATGTGGTGAGTGCTGGAGCTGCAAGTCAACATCTCTGGGAGAAGTTCTGATGCTCTGCTGCCTGCATGAGCCTCATTTCGCATGCCGTAAATATTAAGGAATGTGCTACTTCTTCCAATCTTTCATTGCTCTGCTTCTCTGTGCACAGATGGGCGTTGGGAGACAGAAAGCCAAGTACAGCTAAGTGCACTGAAATGCTTTGCAGCTTTTTAAAATTTCATCCAGCATCTGAATCTGTTTATCTAACCTATTTTTTTTTTTTTTCTTCCCCCCCCCCTCCTCCTCCCTTTTCTTTCCTGGGGAATTGCTCCTACCGTGAAGAGGAAATGCACCAAAATGCAAACAAGCAAAATATGGAGCTGAGTGACGTTGAACGTGAGTTCCTCCATTGCCAGATGTGAAAAGAACAAGTGGCTTGAAAACCATAATTTGTTAAAAAAAAAAAAAAAAAAAAAAAAAGTATAATTTGGTACTTCTGAGCAATTTGATGATTTAATGAGCACAGATGGATGTGGGATGAATTTCTAGGAGACAAGTGTTTAATGTATCTGCTCAGATTATTCCAGGACTAAGCATTATCCATCCTAGTGCATGAAGGTAATTAATATTTCCCATTATGGGCATAAAAACCCCCGTATGATCAGTTAAGGAATGCAGATACACCAATGATATGGAAGTTAATTCATAAATCAATTAGAGAATCTTTCCTGCTGTGTATAATTAGGGTTACTTCAATTATAGCTTATTTTTGGATTTTAGACTCAGGAATTAAAATGCTTAGAATCTGAGTAAGTTCCTCACCACTACAGACTGCAAATGGAAGTATTTACTCAGTTTTATCAGTTTATATCTATTTACTCCTGACTCCAGCATGTCTGAGCAGATACAGCTAACCCAGGTCCCTCTGGTTCTATTCTGCTACTTAAAACTGTAATCATTTAACTGCTTCACTATTTAGCCCATCCTGAGGTGGACTGAGAAATTAGTAGGATATGGGATTAGTCCTGGCATATTAATGTGTCTGGACTTCTCTACAGTAACTATTTGAGAGCAGCACTTCAACACCCAGCTCTGGAGATGTCAGGGGGTGTTCTTCCCCACTTCTTTTCATGGCTACATTTAACTAAAGGTGCAGTATCCCACTGATTTAGTTACACTGGAGCTAAATCTGGTTTATATTGGTTTACCTTTTCTTATAGCATTAATCTAAACTGATGCAGACCAAATTAAGTGCACCTAAATAGGGACTGTTTTTTAACTTCTTTTGCCAAATTGCTTTTTAATGGATTTTAAGGATAAGAGACCCCTGTGATATTCTGCTCTCACTGCCCCCATTACAATGCTGCAGGACTTACCTGTATTTATTTCTGCTTCAAGCCGAGTAGCTGTGCTTGAACAACAGTATCCCTCTTAGAAATATTGCTCAATCTAGAGTAAAAATATTTGCATGTCTGTCCTGTCTGCAGACTCTTACAGACTGTTACCAAGTCATTCCTAAGCCTGCTCTTTACCAGGTCTACCAAAGCTCCCTGTATTGCTCACTGCAAGTATATTCTTTTAAATATTGCATCTTTCTTGTGATGCTTCACAGAAGCCAATAAACTATTCCTTAGATTTATCTCTTTTGAAATACGCTGTTACTCCCTGTTATTCTTAGCAATGTGTTAAATTACCAACGAGTCTGCCCCCTTCATCACCTGCCTCCCACTTCAGTCCTCCTTTTGCAACAGCAAAGGCTTTATGTTGGACAGTGCAGATCTAACACCCAGCTCGTGTTGGGCTACTCTACATATGTGCACAATCATTTTCTGGTGATTTCTGATCTAGAATCAGATGCAATGCGAGTGAATGAATTTCCAATCCACTTACTACCTGCTGTATCAGTTGTGTACAGTTTACTGAGCAAGAAATTTTATGACCCAAACCAGACATCTTAGAAAAGTTTAAGTTTGTTATGGTATCATCATTACCTTCCCAACCAAATGTCAACTTGCATTCACTAAAACACTGTGTAAGGTATGAACTGTCCATGCCCTGAATCATCTGCTCCATGACTCCAATGGGACTCAGGGTCAGGTGGCTTGCCCAGTCCATTGCCTTTGGCCTCTTTCAGACACTAGGACAAAAATAGTTTCTTTCAAACTTCTGGAACTTTACTATTGTTCCAAAATTGCTTTATATATCAACTATAGAGAGTCCCTAGGCTCCTTTTTGAAACCTTCTTAATGCTTGTATAAAAAAAAAAAATATTCTCCTCCACTACTTTTTGAGTGGAAAGCATTTCAATTACATCGTATCAGAGCATTACCTGTTCCCTTCCCAGTACTCAAGCTGCAGTCTTGTTGAAAATATTTACCTGAAGCCAATATGACTCTGCACATGGAGACCTAGCTCTTTTCTGTGCTCCTGTTTCTAATCTATTATATCTCTCTCCATCTGCTTTTGTTTGGCAGGCCAGTTACAGGTTTGAAAGGTCAGCTACTCTCAGGTACAAAAGTGCAGTGCAGGCTGCTGAAATGAACTCCAGAATCAATGGTAAATTCCTCTCAAGAAATGAGCTGCATTTTTTGTAACAGGTCACTGAACATGGGAGTACCTGTAAATATCCTAAGCAAGGAGAATTTGAAAGAGTCTCTGGTACTGTGGAACAAGCCAGAAAGGGCCTTGGTGAGCAAACACATCACCCATGTTGTCCCTGGCAGGATACTCCACATGTGGGGTTTACAACCCCACAAGTTTATGAAAACCTCAGAATCCCACCAAAAAAGTGGCCTTTGCCAACAGCATTTACAACCCTAGGGCTGAGATAGCACTGTTGTCCTCCATATTAGACCAGGGCTGTATGTTTCCATGGACAGGTGCTACTCACCACTTTTTAAAGCAATAAAATATTGGAAGTGCCCTGTGTGTCAAGTGATTTTCAGGAGGCAGATGCATGTAAGCCCTGTCTTCCTTAAAGGCACCTGAGCCACCTGCGGTCAATTTGCAGAGCAGCAAAACTACGCCAACCCTTCAGCAAGTCAAATTCATAGCCCTCCTCCAAATCCTTCCTGAGGATGCAGGTGATCACAGGAGATACACTGCTTACCTTTCCCTGGGCAAAGGCTTGGGCTCTGGCCGAATAGCTGCCATGGAAGAGAGGGGCTGCCTGGCAGGAGAAGGGATGGAAAAATTCAAATCCAAGGAGCCTGTTTTCCTGTGCAGAGGCTCCAGCCCCATGGCTCCCTGCATTTCACTCTCAATAGGGCACGAGCCAGCCCTGCCGTGGCTGGAGAGGGAAGAGAGCTCAGGTCCCACAGCCCCTTGCAGGACTCCTTCGATGGCTGCCTGGGGGTCGTGCGTGGGGGACACCGAAGGTGGGGACCGCGACTTCTTTTTTGTTGATGCTCCTGCTAGAAGTTTCAGCAGCCCGCTCTTCTTCTCCTTCTGCAAAGGAACCAAAGAAAGAGGGGCAGTGAGCAGACATACCAACTCCCTTCGTTTTGCTTTTGGAAAATCTTCATGTGTGTGGCAGGGAACCTCTCAAAACTGCCATGACTAGAGGTTGATCCAGGAAGAACTGGAGATTTTGGTAATAAAGCTCCTGTGAAAATCACTCCCCATCCTGCACTCCCCATGTGCATCCACATTCAGTAGAGTAAGGACCTGCAAAGATTATCTCAGTTTTCAAAACCACCCAGGCTGTGACCATGTGCCTTTTGAAAGAAATCATGCAGTTCTAGTGGGGCAGCAAAGGTACAAAATTCCCATGCAGAGAAGCTGTCAACTGAAGTGCTGCCCTTTCTCTTCCAGAAGAATCCTGTCCCTCAATGCAGAGACTCCCCATAAGTGAACAACACAGGCCCTATGGCTAAGAAACTACTGAAAAGCACAAGTGATGCCTGTTATAATAAGTAAAGTAAAATAAATAAGTAAATGAGTAAAATTTTGGGGGGAAAAATCACATTTGGAAAAAAAAGTCACATAAAAGACAACAAAAGAGATACTCAGAGTAAAAATAGGGCTTACAAAACAGTGAAACAGCAAGAATTAGACAAAAACCAAAACAGATTCCAACTAGAGAAAACACATCCCAGACAGTCAACAGCCTGACCTTGAGACAGGCCTGCAAGACACCTGCAAGGCAGATGAAAGGGATGGAAAGGGATACTCACAACTCCCCACATCTTATCTTGCTTAGAGCATTGAGGTCTGCATAGGAAACACCAAGTAATTGGATTTCCTATATTAACATACCACTGCTATATTACTGAGCTATTAGCACACTAAAATACCCACCCATTGGGTAGAAGGACCCCTACTAAAAAAAAAGCCCCTTACTCTTTGAGCATGTCTAGAGAACTTTTTGGGCACTGTCACTTAAAATGGAAGTGAGAAACTTGTTAACAAATTATGTGTGGAATTGACAGAATAATGTTAGATTAAGTTCTTTCTCATGCTTTTGGGTATAAGAGTAGCACTTGGTATTTTGGAAAATGGAGACTGCTTTGTGGAATGCCACCCTGCTCCCCGTTCTGTGCAGAACTGGAAATCAAAGCAAATGTCTCAAATCTGTGCGTGGATCTGCTTCTTGCACACTCTGTGATGGACCCCGTTTTTGGGACAACAGAAGGCTCTGAGGAAAAATTTTAGTCCCCAGTCCATTGCAAGAGAAGTGCTCATCATTGCTGCCTTGTTTACTACCTGACACAGATTTACTGGAAGGAGAATGGAGATGCAAGACAGTGGCTAAAGAGCTCCTTCCAGCATCTACTCCCCTTCACCCTGCATCACACAACTCTATCTCCTTGTGTCTCCCTCCTAGAAGTGGGTTGCTTCTCACATGTTAAGATAAAGGTATCACCTTGATGTTTGAAGATAGACCACAATATTCACAATTGGCAATTGCAGTGGCAGTGCAAGGGAGGTTTCAGAGTTCTGCAAAGATTTCTGATACAGAGGAATGATTGAAAACAAAACTAACATCACCCTTTCAATTAATGTGAGGAAAAAAAAGTTCACCCTGCGTTACTGAAGAAATGCATCTGACCTTGTGGGTTTTACAGCAGTGTGAGAAATCCTACTGCATATTTCTCTGAAGGACACACAAATTCCAAATATTATGTCCTTCAGCTAGAAAGGGGTGCTCGACAGGGGTTTTGGTTAGAGTGACTGTGTGCAGAACCTTGCCATCCTCCCAGCTCGTGCTGCACAGCACTTGGATAGAGTTGCAGCCAGCGATGCTGTGTCGTAAACTCTCCATTTTTTTAATGACACGAGAAGTTCTGCAAAGGTTCTGTTAGACTTCTTCCTCTTTTGTCAGAAGTGCAAGCCATTATCCAAGGCTATCTTCAGAGACTCAGAACTGTGAAGTTTAGCTATATTTGATAATTTTTTCTATAATAGGATCCCAGGGGATAAAAAAGAACCCAGCAACTGCAATACTTATGGAACAGAAACTCTCTCTCTATTTTCAAGCAGAAACATTCTTTGGAAATACAAGCCAGTAATTTATTTATTCTCTGTAGACAAAATGTCTCATGCAAGGTTTAAAATGATGTTCTTTTATGTGCTGACTGCTGAAGTAATTTCTAAAAGCAGCCTTAAAGAATAGGAGGGTTACAATAAGATAAATATAAGCTTTTAGAAGATGCCTGGATTTACTATAGCAAATGTACTTGGAGTATCTGATGTCTCTGCTCCCACAGTTCATGTTTGCACTCCTTAGCTGTCAAAGACAGGCAAGAAAACAGAAATACCTTAGATGCTAGACATGGAAGAACTAAAATGAAGCACAAATGTTATCACAGAGACAACATCCACTGATTTTTGAGGAGCAGAGTCTGAACTATGCTTCCATATCCCTGTCTTCTGAATACCATCAATTTTGACTATATGGTCTGTTTAAAAGGGCATTTGTCACTTATAGGATGAAAGGATCCATCCTGCCAAGATGTTCATCCAGGCAGAATCCATGGAAGCTAAGGGAGGCTGGCCATATGGCTCCATCAGGTCTAAAATACTAAATAAATTCCCCTGTGAACAATAGAAAAGAGACCCAAAGGTCTCTGATAAACATCTTCTTTCCACAATGGGGAGGGACCATTGTGGGAATTACAGTCAGTCTGAATGCTAGAATTCACCTGAAGCACCAGAAAACTGCTTCAGCATTTTTCTCTAATTAAGAAATATGGCTGCTGTCATCAATATATCAAATTTTAAAGCTCTTCACAAAATTGCAAAACCCTCCTTTCCCTGTGGCCACTGAAACAATAGCTGTAGTGATCCCAGCACAGTGTGTCAATATGCATTTATAGGTGTCTAAAGGTCAGTGACAGAATACAATCACTGCTGTGGGGCTCTGGAGAAACAGCTCTTGTGTAGCAGTGAGTACTTTGAGCCTCTTTAATTGGCAGCTTTGCACATGCAAAATAACTATGTGAACTAAAGCCCTGTATAATGAACAATTAATATTCCTATGTGGTGGCAGCTTTCCTGATTTTTGCCTCTAATTTAAATACCTTGGCTAATTTTCATTAGGAAAATGTTGTGTGACATAGACCATTTAAGGCACAGAAGCAAAAATCTTTGGAAAAAAGGAAACACATGTATATTCACACCCATCTGCACATTAAAAAAAGATGAATCTGACAGTCATTCATTTTTGTTTCAAGAACAGCTTCCACTCTACATGGTTAGCCCCGATGCAAATTTCTACACTCAAGCTACTATCCTCAGATAACAGAAAGCTGTAATGAACTTGCCAATGTACTGTTTATTCTAACTTAACAAAAGACAAAATAATTGATTTTTAGCCCTTCTTAGTCCACTGAGAATTTTAGTAAACTTTTGAGACCAAGACCTGTGTTCTCTAAAGAGAGATGACTTACTTGCTAAGTGTGCTGGTCAAAACCTAAGAAGTCCCTTCCTCCCCATCATGGCTTTGGGCAAGATATTTAGAGGTGAACTGATCCCATCCACTTTGGGATGTTAGACACTATATCCAGCCCCTTCTCCCCTTGAGTCTGGCAAATGCTCTCAGCCTTCTGGTATCACATTGCCAGATCCTCTGCTGATGCTGCTCAGAGCACTTTAAGCAAAGCAAGGACTGTCAGGAGCTGATAATTCACTGTGATGTCACTCATGGGAAACAGATTGGGTTTGAACCTCCTGTGATCAGCAGTTCAACCTAAACCCCTTCAAGCCCCCTCTCCCCATCTGTAAGTGGGGAGTTAAGTTAAAACTCCTCTTTGTGCTGTGGGAATTCATTAATGACTCCTGTGATACAAAGCTGTATGTTTCTTTCAGAGCAACCAGTATTGTTCCATGGATTTAATATTAAAAAAATTAAAATATTTGGAATGGGATGTTAATACGCAGTCCAAGTAGTGATTTATTGTAGATGTCCAAGTATTATGAATTCATTTAATATTTAGTGTAACAGCAGCCATCCTTCACAAGAAATTAACTTAATATTTATATGACTGTCCAAGACAGTCCTTTCTTCAGCAGTTTCACTGTAAATCGATGAAACGTTAACAGGCACAAATGTTACAGAGAAGTTTGCACTGATTGGTTACAGACTCTCTGTGTTTTGAAAAGAGAGAAGTTTACAGAGGACACAAATGATGACTTTCAGAAATTGCATTTTTAAATTAAAAGAAATTAAGCTTTACTTTTCCCATTCACAGATGGCTCCTCTATTGTTTTCTAGGAACCCTGTAACCTACTAAAACACCTGTGCAATTACTGATGCTTTTTTTGGTCTAGTAGCTACATTTCCCAATGACTGCAAATTGTTTGGTGTCATTACCTCCTGAACCTGCCAAGTCAGACCTCATCTGTGTTGATGGATGGATTCACAGTATGGGCAGTACTTTTTTGCAGCTCTTGGTTACTGTCCACACGTTTAACTGGATTTAAATAATCACTTTTGTGTTGCTCAGTTTTCATTCTAGAAAGCTGAGTCAAAACTTCCAAATCATTCATTTCACAAGGATCAACACTTTGTTAAAAAAAAGGGGAAAGATTGAAATTAGCTCTTTCAAACAAATCTCAGGTTGTTTCTTGTTGAGAAAAAAAGAATGGTGAGTACAGACAGTATAGGCAGGGCTGACCTTACTTTCCTAGCAAAGCTTGAGACTCTGTTACTATGGTGTATCATGAAGGAAGGAATCTCAGTGGAAATCAGTCTCTGGCATCACAAGGATGGGATGGGCAGCATTTCTGTGACCCTGTAGGATACACCTAGGGAAGCCAGCACTTGGACAGGTGCAAGCAAACCCTTGATATCTCACTGTGGGAACATTTGGAAAAGTGAATGCAATCTGAGCTTAAGAATTCACGAAGGACTAGATCAAAATTAAACTCTCAGATATGTAAATGTTGAAATATTTTGCTTTACAGTAATTGGGGATGATTTTTCCCCTCATTAATAAACCCACTTGAAGATAATAACTAGCTCTTCTTTCAGCTTCAGAGATGAGATGAGCACGGAATGCAGCTACTTTGTTGATGACTGAGTGATAACAGAGTCCCCTGTCTGCAAAGCAATAATCATGCCATAATCCAAATACCAATTATATGTACTGGCTATATTAACACAGATTTAAAAAACAACAACAACAAACAAACAAACAAAAAAACAAACAAAAAAACCAACAAAACCCCACACCCTAATAAATAGAAAATTCTGTTTTAGTTTTCTTCATCTACAGCTTCTAATACTTAATTTCCTACCTACCCAGGTCATTAAATAAATGAGCTACCTTACTGTAGCTGATAGAAAAACTGGCTGCAGCCATTGAAATGAGGTAATTTCTCATGCAACACTGGTTACATCGACAGATAAGAGAGCCAGAGGGAGAAAGAAGGTTTCATTTAAAAATAAAGAAAAGAGAAACAAAACTGTTTAAAGGTTGCCCTGAGCCCTACGGAACAAATGAGAAACTCATCTATCAGTCAGCATCCCCAAACCACTACTTTTATTGCTTGTTTAACTTGGTCAGTACTTGTTTCAGCAAATTTAAGTTAGTGTCTGGAGAACAGCGCGTTTTTATTCTGATTCCAACTTGGCTACTGGTTGATGTTTGCACTGAAAGAGTAGGTGGTATTATGGATTACATCTTTTAGGAAAAAAGCTATTCAGTTTTTTAAAATCTGTAAAATTATTTGACTTGAGATTTTGAAATAATTTTAAAAACAAGCCAGAAGAATCTCAAAGGAAAACTTTAGATCTGGGATGTGTTTGGACGTAACGAACACGGTAACAGTAATTACTTACTACACAATTACTTCTGATTTTAGAGAAAGACTAGTTTTTGTATCATGTCTTCCATTGAAATGCTTGCCAAAGATTCAGTTTTTAATGAAGACAACTGCTCCTAGCCAGAATTATTATAATCCCAATATACAAGTTATATGCTAAGGACAAAAAGGATTTTAGGATCATAATATCCTTAGCCTTTCAGCCCCAGTGACAGTAACACACATACACAATCATATTACACTTATGGTCACTAATTTGGAGATAGCTAGTATTAAAACCAGGAGAAAATACGTAAAATGTCCCACAGCTAGAGTTCATTGGGAATTTAAATGTTTTGAAAACAAAACTGAGAAGAAGAAATTAGTGTTGAGGTCCCAGTACAGCAAAGCTCACAGGCACTTCATCATCTGCTTTTTTTGAACTGAGGCATATGCAAGACTCTAGAGACTACTAAAAGAGATAAGGAAGGAATCTAAAAATCTATTTGAATATTCAATTTAGATGGAATATTAGCTCTTTCAAATGCTGGATGGAAGTTAAAGGCTAGCTCAAACAAAAGAAAAAAACACAAGAACTGAAGAGGAAGAGAGTCTCACCCACTGGTGAGCTTCCTGGAGGCTGCTGAATTTGAAGCAGGCAGAAAATAAAAGGAACTAACAAAATTAATGGTGAGTGAGGGACAGATGATCTGTGACACTGACTTTTTTTCCTGTGTTTGATGAAGGGAGAAGCTGATAGATGGATATTTTTGTATTTCATCATTTTTTTTGGTCTGCTATGTAGGGAATATGTGAAACGGATGGAACGTTGTTAAAATACACCACCTACCCCACATCCCATTAACATTTTTCAGTGATATTTTTTAGTGGGAAAAGCTGAAGGAGAGCACCAGAGAACAGAAAGCTACTGCTGTGATGATGTAACTCAGAACTATGTAATGATAAAGCAAAATGCAAGGATAACACCAAAAAGGTGATGAAAACTTAGTCTGCAACCTGGCAACATTTCCATTTCCAAGCAGCCACTATCTCTAGAACTAAGCTCAGATGGTTGTGTTTCAATCCTGATTTTAGTCCAAGTCTTCCCTTGAAGTGTAAGTGACCTCTCTGGACGCAAAAGAAGGGAGCAGGAGGAGCAGACATGCCCTTGCAGACATTTGACATTCAGCACACTTCTTCACTCAGCAACCCAGTGGATGTTTGATTGTCCTACAACAAACAGGGGAACTTCAGCACAAAGCATAGCAACCTTCCCCTCTCTGCTTCAGTCTCCTGCCTCACCCCCCCAGCCCATACAGAGAAGCATAAAGCACACACGCTTTGCTAGGGGAATGTGGGCTTCCACCTCATTTCAGGAGAAAATTCAATCAAGGAGTTTCATGTAAGTGTTTCAAGAGTGGGGTGCCCAAGCAAGAACAAGAGTTCCTGCTCAGCCATATAAGAAACCCTCATCCTTTATTTCTGGAAAGAAGCCTTGGTGCTCTGCAGAGATGGAAGTGGAACCAGGTAACCTCCTCAGAGAGAAAAAACAAGACTTAAGCCACCCTTCCTTTATCAGTATCTCCTGCTGGCTTAGACAACTTTTCTGCTTGTCAGATTTTGTGAATCCCCTTTTCCAGGCATTTAATTCTACCTCCACACTAAATAGGAATTGGGAATTCCAGTGCAAAGCAAGGTAATAAACCTCCCTACTCTGTAAAAGTTAATGCTTGTTGTGAAACTGGCCAAAAAGCAAATTCAGTGCATGCTTTGGGAATAAAAATCCCAAGTATTCCCATGCTATTCTTTACTTTAAACTGCCTGTTTTCACACAGAAAAGGAATAGAAAAGGAACCATTCCTAAACGCTGAAGCTCCACAGTGCCAATACGGGGAAAAAAAAAAAAAAAGAAGGTTGGGAATTGTTACAAAAGGTCTAGAGAAAGAGGTAAAAATGAACTGTAGAAAACAAAGCTGCAGGAAGCCCTACCATGCCTGCCTTCCTGAACTACGTGTTCTATGTGTTCTTTTCTGGTTACAACAGTTGGAATAGGATATAGCACAGAGAAGAGCAGTGAGGACTATGAGAGGTGTGGAACAACTCCTATACCTTGGAGATGCTTGCTTGGAAAGCAGACAACTGACAGGAAATCCCTGCCTACAAAATCCCTGCCTGCACAGAGGAGGCAACTTGGGAACAGACTGGTTATTTCCCACAATACAGGAATTAGGGGAAAACCAAGGAGATTATCAGGCAAGTGTTCAAAACTAAAAAATAGGAAGCACTTCTTCACACAACACATAATTAAATGGAGACTTACTGCACACAGTATTGTAGAAGCCAAAAGTAGGAATGGGTTCGAAAGGGGTTTAGGCAAATTAACAGAGAGCAGATCTAGCAAGGGCTATTAAAATAATGGTATGGATCCAACCTCTGCTTCAGGAAGTCCCAACAGGTAAATGAAACAGCACTTACAGCATACCCAGGGTGACTCCACCTGGCTACAAAGAGATCATTAAATCAGTGAGAATGATTGCTATGATAAAAAAAAGAAAAAAAATTAGCTGTTTGGGTGAGAGCATAGGAAAAAGGACAAAGCCAGGAATGAGCCCTCCCCTGTGCCTTCCCAGCTTTGGGAAATCAGCTGTTCAGAGACTTCCTCAGCTGCAGGGGTCTGAGAGAGGGCAAAAGGCAGCCGGCAGGATGCAGTGTCAGCCAAGGAAGCGACCCAAATGGTTGGGAACTGCAACCCCAGAGCACTTTGACAGCCCTGCAACTGCTGTTTGGATTCCTCAGCTCCGCTGCTGCTGTGCAAAACATTGCAGATCGAGGGCTGCAGTGCTCATTCTGCACAAAAAAACCCAACTCACCCTTCACAAAAGTACTGGGGATGGGGCTGGAAAGGTCCTATTGCTTCCTAATCTGGCACTCCACTGGCTTTTTACATCCCAAGGGCTCGCTTGGAGCTACCCTGGGAGTCTTCTACATAATGCTACATTGTGTCTCAAAGACTTACCTAAACTGAAGCCCAGAAAATGTGCAAGCTTTGTTTTAATATAAATCAAGTTTGACTAGATGATTCAGGCAACTGTGGTAGACTGGCTGTACTTTGCAGAGAATTCAAGAAAACAGCTGGACAGAGCATGAGCATCCTTCTGAAACTTTCAGTTCTTTTATTCAAACTAAAGGAGAATATATCACAGCTTCACTGACAGCACAGGATTTTGAAATCAGAAAAAGATGTATAAATACATTAACTGTTGGAGAAACTGCTTAGAATTAGTTCTTAATCAGATGATTTAGACTGACTGGCTATCTTGCTACTACTTGTCTCTCATAAGGAAGCGACAAAGATTTATCTGTCCTGGGGAGCAACTCTCACATTTTGCAGAAAGCCAGAGCAAGGTCACTCATTGAACACTTGAATGAGTAAGAACCAATGACAGAAGTCAGGATGTGCTTTGACACACTCTAGTCTTACATGTAGATAGCTCTGGGTCTTCCCATTCACAAGGGATGGGTTTCATTTCAGAAGCAAACAATTTAAATTGCTTGGACTTCCTCTGCAATGTTATTAAATGATAGGCAAGTGAGACTTGTATTTTTATGGAAAGCAGAAACACATGGGTAAAAGGTTTGGATTAGTGGAGGTCATCTTGTCCCTTAGTGTTGATGTATCTATTCCCTCTTGGTTGATATCGTTGCAGCAGCTGTGCCACCTCAGGCTGTAATTTCAGCACTTCCAACAAACCAAACAGCACTGGGCTGGCCTGCACTCAGAGGGAAGATTGCTTGTGGAAGATTCAGGCATCACAGGAGATGTATTCTTCTCTCAAAAGCAGTTCCCCATGGAAGAGAAAAAGGGCTGTCTGTGGACAATGAAAAATTGCCAGGATTTGTGTGTACTAGACACTGGAACAACTTACAGTGAAATAATTCCTACAAACAATTCATCAGTTCATAAAAGATGCATTGAGCTGGAGACTGAGGAGTCAGTTGAGACTGACAGCATATAATTGGGACTGACAGCAGCATGGACTGGGGCTAGAGGTGACAAAAGCAGAAGCTCCTCTTGCTCAGGGAATGGATTTCTGAAAGTTAGCTGGGCTTCATACTGCCAGTGGGATCGCCTGGACCAGGAGAAAGGCAGGAATGAGAGAGGCCCTAGTGGTTCTCAGATGGTCTGACACTGTAGAAGCATCTCCTTGACACTATTAAAACTGCAAGCATGAAAATGACTCCTTCTCTGAAGGCTGCCAACTGGTTTAGGCAGCTCCCACAGCATTCACTCTAAGCATTCAAAAATTATTCTGAACGTACTTCACGCATTTAAAAAATCAGGTCTTGCCCCTGCTCCCTCACAAAAGTGTGTCTCAATCAAGGCAAGTGACACTTCATTAGCAGCAAGAAGAGAAATATCAATGCACTCTAGACGATGGCCTCTTTTCTGGGAGTAAGGGGAGGTTCAGCCCCTCAGGTCCCCTGGGAGTGCAGGGAGCCCCAGGTGCTCTGCATCCATGGGCAGCACAGGCCCCACTCCACCCAGCAGCACAGCACAGGGACAGAGCTGCTGTCCAGTGCACTGAGGTGTGATCAATTATCATGGTGCATAAGCTCTGCAGGAAAAGCAGCTGAGGTTTCTGCAGCCTCCACTGTTAGCTGTGCTACAGCCCCTTGCAGCCTAACTATGTTCCCTGCAATGCCCCAAGAATTACTCCTGGGACACACCGAGGTGGCTGAAGCAATTTTCTCTTAGAGGGATCAATTGATCATGTATGGTCTTTTTAAAATGAAGAAAGAATCACAGAATCATTTTAAAGGATTGCAAAGTAAGTGGCTGTCAGAGTGAGAGGAATGCTCAGGCATGTAAATGACAGTTTCTTTGATAAGGTGACCAAGGCACTGCAGCTTTCCAAATGTCACTCTTGGGTTGTAATTACTATGAGGCTTTGCAATAGCAAAAGGCTGGCTAGAAGCTGCTCAAGCCCAGGCAGCCTTTATAAGACAAGCATCCTCTCTTCAGCAAAAATTGGATTTGATCTTTTTTCCTGGTTTTGTATTTTTGTTACTTCAAAGATAAAAATGGAACAATTAAACACAATTTGCTTAAAAAACCCACCCCATTCCCAATAATCTTATACTTAAGTCAAGTTTTCAAGAGTATAAAATTTCCTTTTCTTAAATTAAAGAGATGAGCAAGAAGGATCAGCAATGAAAAATCGAGTTAACCAAAGGTAACAGCTAGGGTATAAGTAGGGAAGGGTAAACAATAGCACTGTGGGTTTTTCTCCTTGTGCACTTAGCTTGGTTTTACATTGCACTCCATTCTATTGTCCCTTCCTTTGTCTATTTTACCCACTTCTCTTTCCCTGACATTTAACCTCAGGTGTGACCATATGATTAAATGAAATCCAGTTGTACTGATTTAACTAATTACTGTCACAGGGGCTACCTCAGCCAATGTTCTCCATTTCCTCATCCTATCCCAACTGTGAGACAAAACATTTTAGTTAAAATGTCAGGCTTAAGCTGATTTGGGTAACCCGAGCTGTCTGAGGAGATGCCTCATGCCAAAGCTGGTAGCAGGATGGTATCAGTGGTGTGGTCAGTGAGCAGCATCTCACACAGGTTACACACACAGACACATCTGTAACCTCAAGAGCTCTCTGGACACAAATTACATTTGTCTGGAGCAGGCTACAGAATGAGGCAGTGATATCTGGTCGGTGCATTCACATACGACCACTGTAAAACTAATTAGCAATGACAACACATACACCTCTTTACTCTGCCAGCTAGATGACTGGTGCAGAAATAGATAGTGTGATCTGAAATAAAAGGTGGATCCTGCCAACAAACGGCAAGAAATGGTTGATTTTAACACACAAGCTCAAAATGCTTCTGTGAAGATGTTGGTCACACACACCTCATATCTGGAAATAATGGAAACTATATCAAGATAAAATCACTACTGCACTGGAGCAGAAATGACTGCTTTGTCATAGAAGTCCATCTCAGAGCCCGCCTACTACAGATGGAGATGAAAACCCCTTTACACAAGTCAGATTACAGTGCAAGAAGATTTCCCCTTGGCTGCAGTGATTGATCAGCTGATGGTCTGTATAGAGTGACAGCCTTTTTCATTTTCATTTTAGCAAAACAGTGAGGGTAAACATTGACTTCGAATTGTCTCATCTTCAATTTGATCATGGTTGATTGGAATGTCTCTGCCTATAAAGATAACAGAATCAGTAATCCATTAGTTAAGCAATCATGACTTCTATTCAGGCTCCTGTACTATGATTACTTTGCTGTATCTGACAATCTTCCCACAGCAGTGCAGGCAACATGAAGAATATTTTGCACAAGTTCGTTCTTTCAAACTCTTCCTGCTAGGATAGCAATGAGTGTGTTTGAGGGGTCCCTTCCACTCTTGCACTCTGTTTTTAACTCAGCAGCATACATGCAAAAATTCAAACTGCAGATAACCAGATCCTACTAGTAGCTTTGCAAGGTTTTCCAGATGATTTTCTGTCAAAACAAGAGCACATTTCAAGTAGTTACCAAAAGGGTTTGTCTCAATTCCAGTGCTAATAGATACTTTCATTAATTACTTGCTAGAGAGCTAGAGAGTGCATTTCTAAAACCAGCAGTGGGCACCGAGCTGATTAAATCTGCAAGCAATTGGAAGGTGTACTGATTTTAGCTTGGATGGAGTTAATTTTCTTCACAGGAGGTCATACGGTGCTGTGTTTTGGATTTGTGACCACACCTGGGCAATGATGCACTCCACTGTAGTTACTGTTGAGCAGTGCTTGTACAACATCAAGGTCTTTCTAGCTTCTCATGCTGCCCCACTAGCAAGTAGGCTGGGGGTGCACTAGAAGTTGGGATGGGACACAGCTGGGACACCTGACCTCAACTGACCAGAGGGATATCCCACACCATCCGACATCATGCTGAGCAATAAAAGGTGGGGGAAGAAGGAGGAAGTGTGGACGTTCAGAGTGATGCTGTTTGTCTCCCAAGTAGCCATTACACATGGAAGATCCTGGCTTTCCTGGAGATAGCTGAACACCTGCCTGCAGATGGAAGTAGTGAATAAATTCTTTATTTTGCCTTGCTTGCACGTGCAGATTTTGCTTCAGGTAATAAGGTGTCTGTATCACAATCCATTAATTTTCTCACTTTTTACCCTTACAATTCTCTCCCCCTTCCCAGTGTGGCAGGGAGTGAGCAGCTCTGGAAGGCTAAGCTGCCTGCCAGGGTTAACTCACAACAGAAGCATGAACAGGGTAAGAATTCAGAACAGTTTTCCTAAAATGTAGAAATGATCTCAAATCACCATGGTGAAATCTGTGAAGACAAGCATGACATGCTGCTGTTAGGAGGGAGAAATTAAACTCACAGATGCAAAATGAGGAGTGACTGGCCAGCCAGAATCTCTGCAAAAAGGGCCATAAGAGTTACACTGGATTATAAACTGGGCCTAAATCAAGATGATGCTGTGAAAAAGGTGTATCTCATCTGGAAACATATAAACAAGCATCTTATATGGAAACCATGGAAATTTATTCCATCCCAGTTGGCTCTAATTATGTCTCAGCAAAACTCCACTCTGGGTTACTGCTCTTAAAGACCCCAGCAAGCTGAAGACTGCTCAGAGGAGAGCTCAGAGGCCTAGAAAGCATTACCTGTGAATCACCAGGCTTAGTGATTTTGAAAGGAGAGAATTTTTGAGGTCTGAGCACATTATTCGTCCTCTAATACATGGAAGCCTGCCAGGAGAAAGCTAACCAGCTGGTCATCTGGAACTAGACACAAAGAAGCAAGATTCACTTGTAACCATAAATGATCAAAGAGGGATAACAGGGAATTTTCTGGCCCTAGGAATATGAAAGGACAGGAATACGTTGCTAAGGGAAGTTGTGGAATTAACGTAATGGAATGGTTTTAAGAAAAGTTAGACAGACATCTGTGGTGGGTAGTTGGCATACATCTGGCTTTTTTGTGGTTGGTGAATGGAAACCCATCCCAAGCCTCCAAGGCCATCACCTTTCCTACCTTCTCTGTGCCACTTTTCCTCCTGGCCAGCTGCATCTCTTGGCCAGGTTGCATCTAAGCCTGCCAACCAGGAGTATCTGGCTTAGATACAAAAGCTGTCCAGAAAAATTTGAAAAGTTGGAAAAATCCGTTCTCTCTTTTATGTCCTGATCAAAGTCTAGCTTATGCATTTCCCTTGCCACAGCAGGCACCATCATGTTGGTAAGGATCTGCCTCCCTGACCTCCCCCCCTCTCCTGTTTCAAAACTTAAGATATGAGGAATAACATAATTTTGTACAGGAGGGAATAAAGATCTCTGAAGTCATAAAAAAAGCCAGCTAGTTCAATTTTAAAATATTCCAGTTCTGAACTGATCATGAATTGGGACTAAAAACTACAGAGCAGGAAATCTACTTTATTGCAAAATAAGTTGGCCATGGACTCACATTAAATTACTTTTTCTGTCCCTGGGGTGTCTGGTGATGAAGCCAGATGCCAGTCTGCTTCTAGTGTGCTGAATACAGTGAGCTGTGAGTGAAGATTAATATTTTAGCTTCTGTAGTCTTAAATACATCGGTTAAGACTGTATCAGTGAATATGAATCAACAAAATACATGCAAAATGCAAAGCAACAGGTTGAGTTCTGCCTTTATAATGTATTAGTTTAAAAAAGGTTGACTCCTTGACACCCTGTATTAACTGATTACAGGTAGCCTGCAACTGTGGTAACTGTAAAGCAACTTCTGCGTGGTGTACCTTCTGAATTCCTGAGACTGATCTTTTCTCCAGAGGGCATAATGAGAGCATTTTTTTCAGGCATTCAGCAAACAGCGCTGACTCTATGTCTTGACTCAGTCTGAAGGGAATTACTACATGCTTGAGACATTCAGTCAGAAAAATAACAACCCAGACTGACTTTAAGGTGGCTTTACCATTTGGCAAAAGAAAAGTTAACGGCTTGTGAATGCTACTTGTAATGGCTACTGCAGGATGAAAAAAGAAAAAAAACCACAAAAATTTACAAAATAAGATAAATATCCCTTTGCTATAACTTGGTTATGCCCTCGAGTTACATCATAAAAAGAGAAACATGCTGCAGATATCTATTGTCTGTTGAAATGTACTTTTCCTACAGCACTGATGTTTGTCAGAAACTGGAATTTAATTTAGTTTATGTAATTCTTCTAACAGAGCTTACAGAAGTACTTCTGCATTGATGCTAGATGTCTTAACCCACCTATTATGCATAACTATAGAGAAAAGTGAGGAAAAATACTAGTACCTCTGTGGCCAAAAAAAAAGAAATGTGGGCACTGAAATTTGATTAAAGCTTGTTTTCACAGGAAAGTTCAAAATCTGTCTCCATAAAACTATTGCATTGGCACTTGAGACACTTGAATCCCAGTGAATAATCTCTGTTGCCTCTTGGTGGTTTAAGACTTACTGTGAATTCATAGTTGGAAAACCTCTGAGGAAAGCAAATGAGCTGTGGACACGTGGGAGGCCAGGATGCTACCAACTCTGAAATATTGCTAGTTATTTCATTGTTTTCAAGACATTCAGCTTCTTACTTTGGTTTTCTGCTGGAATGGTTTCATCCTGGGTGCCTTCCTTCCTTGGAGTGGTGGGGTAGTGGCAGCCCCGTGCCAGCTTTGTGTTACTGCTCCAAGGCAGGAAGCGGATGGCAGAGACAGGCACAGCGTTTGTACTCTGTTGTTTCTTTCCTTTTTTTAACCTGTGCATGGGAATTGGGAGTTTTATGAAGGGAAGAGGGACCAAACCATATTCTCCAGAACCAAGGCAGAGAGAGGGCAGAAGCTGTGATGGGATGCTCAGCTGCAGAGTTGTGCAGTCTGAGGTGGGGATTGGCCCCTGTGATCCCTCAACAGCCGGAATGCGTCAGTGTCTCCCATCAATACCACAAGAGTGCTTACATTTCACCCAACTAATGCAAGGAGATGCTTGCCATCCCATCCCATCCCACAGCCTGGCCCCATCCAGCCATCTGGTCCTGCGTGATTCCTTCTGCAGGCAGGGGAATGCCATGGGAACACCAGTGCCAGGATGCTCACACGCAGACACGCACACGCGCTCGAGCACACACACGCCTCCAGCCTTCTGCTTCCAGAGCTCCTTTACATGCTCTCTCTTTTGTCAGTTCTACTTTCCTCCCCAGGCAGCACTAACGATTTAGGAAAAACCCGTGGGGTCCTATGTGCTATAAAATCAGGTCTCTACAGGTCCCTGGACACCCAAACAACTTTGTCTCCAGTTAATAGATACACTGAATTTCCCCTCGAAGCTAAAGCACTCTCTGTCCTCCCTTCCCCTGGATCTGCTTCACCTTACAGCTGGAATGGAGCACAGAACCACCCAAAATGGTGTCGGAGAAATCCACCACGGACACTTAAGAAATCTTGTGACAGCACTATGAGGCAGATAAGCAGAGAGGAGAGTGAAGAGGAATAGCTTTTGGAGGTTGCTTGGCAGCAATGTCAATGCTTCAAGTATCTGTGGGGAGTTTGAAAGCATTTTCTAACATCAAAAATGCAAAGAAGAAAAAGAAATTTTGATCAATGGCTTATTGCCCTTGATCTTAGCAAAAGAATCCTAGCCAGTCAGAAATAACAGAAATCTGTTTTATTGTAAAGCTGAAGTTTTCTATGTTTTGACAGCTGGAGCTCATGCTTTTGGCTAGGTTATTTGCCAGCCTTAAAATATTCATCAGTGATTTGCCAGCTTTTTGTTCTTTCAAATTGAACTCTAATGATGAAGGAGAAGGTGCTGGAGAGATTTTAAGCATGAGTTCTCTGTCCTAAACCAGAACTTTGTGGCCTGAATTCACATGACCAGAAAAAGAGGTTTCCACTCCCTGGCCAAGTTTCTGGTGAATCACTTGCTAGTCACAGAGCCAAGATTTGTTTTCTGGATCATGGGAAGCAGTGGCTGGTTTGTGATGAAGACAGCCCCCTCGCTTTTGTTGAGAGGAAATGGATTAGCAGTATGTGAGAGAACTGAACTAAAATATTTCAGGTTAAACAATCCTTCCTGAGAAATGAACTGGAACACACATTAAATTGAAAAGTCAAAACTGACTCTGAAAATGATCAGTGAAATGTTGGCATTGGTAGCTCCAGGATCAACTCAGATGTCTTACAGGGTACCAAAGCAAATTAGTGTGTATACTGCTATTCCAGTGTTGGTTCCTCCTAATGCTTTCTATATTTCAATACACTTACTCTAAGAATTCAAACCACACTCTTCTGTTCTTATGCAATTTGTTCATTCTGGCATCCTGTGCCACTTCCATTTAGTCACTTGGTTGTTATCATTCCATTTCATACCTGCACAACTTAGGGAGCTTTCCTAGACGACCCAGATACAAAGTGAAAAACTCCCAACATTTCATATCTGCTAGGAAAATTGAATTCCTCTTCCAAAATCTCAGGGTCAGTCATACTGACTTTGTATCTGAAAAATCTACTTTCAACAACTCTGTCTTTAGCTTCCTTTACTCATCCCAGGGTGACCACTATTTTTTGTCTTGTCATTTTATATCTACAAAGTCCCTGCAAGTGCTCAACACTTCACTTTTGAGACTGTTCTTCCATTTTCTGGATAAGGAATTAAATTTCCTTAGTAGATATGAAGTGGTAACAAATCCTTTTCACTCAGGGACAAGTTAATATGAGAAGAAGTTGCAATGCAGAGACAAGCACTTTGTAAATGAAAACTGAAGGTGCACTCCCATGTAGGATCAGTTCCTTTAGGAATTTTCAGTTCTACCAACTGACAGCTTAAACAGACAGCTCTAAGGTGAACTAAGGCCAAGGAGCATCTCAAAATTTACAAAGTCACATTCTCAAAGAGCCTGTGATCCAATCTTCAACACCACATAAAGCCAGGTGGGCAACTAAGTATGAAGGCACTGAGGGATGTTGCTTGGTGGGAATAAGCACTGGGCTGCAAACTAGGGAAAGGCAGAGGAAGGCACCGGCAGGCAGGAGGACCACTGAAGAGGAAAGTTTCTCTGGTTGTGTATATAGTGGCATATAAATCAAGGCCAGGATTCAGCTTCAAACCTGGTCTGAATCCATCAACCATTTGGAGTTTGGCTTATATTAACTAGTTCTTTCCCAGGACTATGTATGGGCATGGTTTCGGCCACAGCAGGTACCAGGACTGTTCCCACTGAGCAGTCTGGATGCAGGCACTCTATTTCAGGTAGAGAAGAAAGCTTCTAAGCGTGGATGCAAGTCATATAGGGACACTCATAGGGCCAGAAAATAAACCTTGCCTTGTTCTTTGCTGTAATGTAACCCTTGTACCAGGATCATGCCAAAAGTACTATATCATTTGAGTAATGCAGCTATTTTGAGCAAAAGGACAGATACTTGAGAAAGAGAGTGACACTGGTGAGAACAGATGTTTACTGATTCAATCTTCACATGCAAAACTGTTGGTGCTTGTTCAACATCATTTTCTGAAGATGTGCCTCTTGTTATCTCA
Organism: Florisuga fusca; assembly: GCA_038090715.1. NCBI lineage: Eukaryota > Metazoa > Chordata > Aves > Apodiformes > Trochilidae > Florisuga > Florisuga fusca. Next base: position 21,289,496 of record JAAWXA010000003.1, on the reverse strand, counting down.
ACATCAGTAAATAGCAGCCCAGTGTATTTTCCCATTTGTTGTGACTTGCTTATGCACATTCTCTACATATTCCAGGGACACCATTACTAAATTTAAAGCTGCAAACAGATTTTTTCTCTCAGCGGACTTAAAAGAAAGATTTAATTTTACACTGCCAATTTTCAAATTTTTTAATATACTCTGGCTAGGTAAAACAGTAAGGAATTAGTGTTACTCAGAGATGAATTACTGGCTTGCTCACTAGATCAAGCCCTTATTTTCCTTTTTAGCAGTTATTGGGCCAGACACTTTGGAAGAGCTTAATCAAAATCCTCATCAAAAGCCAAATGAGTGGATTTTAAAGAAAGTTTAATTACAGTGGTCAAACCACTCAGCATGATTTGCTTGATTTGATTAACGTAATGAGGAGCACATTTAATGAGAAATGCATTAATTCATTCAAACAAGTGGTTTTATCAGAGGTATTAAGCATCAGCCCAGATTATGTACAGCAGAAACTATTATAGCAAAAATGAACCGAGGTCAAAGCAGCAGTCATGCCACAATTAAAAGCTCTCAGCTGTAATCTACCAGTTGAACTTGGGCAATGTTTATCATGTCTGAAAAAGAAGGGTCCCCATTTAAAAAAAAACCCAAAACACAGGGGTTTTCTTTCATTCCAGAGCTGGGATCCCCATCTCTTTTCTTCAGATGATGAGAGTGTTTGGGAGCTGGGATTGAATCCTCTGAGCTTCAGATGATTACACATGCAGAGTTTACCAGCAAATGATGAAGCAAGAGTTCAAAGGGCCCATGATACCACCACCCACCCTTAAAGGAAACAGAGTGCTCCCCATTTGCCCTCTGGTTTAACTCCCTTCTGGCCCTGTTCCCTGTCTTTGGGACACTTCTGCTTCTAACCTGGAATAGAATGACTTTGTGGACAATTATTATTTTCCCTCGGGGGAAGGAAACCTTCTTCCTGGAAAACATGCAAAACTTGTCTCAAAAGAAAAATACTTGAGAAAAATGAAGAGTCTCCTTTACGCCTTACTTCCTTCAACTGCCTTCTCTAGATAAATGCCAGCACCTATATTCCAGCTTTCCCATTTCAAGGCCCTGCCTGATGGGATTTACACTGCAACCTTCACCTCAGCCCTCCCTTCTGGCATCCCTTCTCTGGTGCCACCTGCTATATCTTCCAGCAGCTGCTAATGCTTTTCTGTCTTCTATGCTGGCCTGACCACTGTTACCTCTTTGGCTTCTGCCATGCTCCCTTGCCTTTATTCAGTCCCCAGCTTGTTATTCCTGTACTGCCTGTGCTACCTCTACGTGAGATACCTTTCCTGATGCTTTTTACTGCATCTGTTTAGCACTGAAGCAGCTTTGATTTTCAAGCACTCTAATTCTAAGCCTGCTTGGCTGCCTGAGCACTTTTCAAGCACTGTTGCACAGTGGACTTAAGCACTATCGATTGCTCAGCCCTTCATCAGCTACCACCAGCAGCTGGCAGAGGGGCTCAGATTTTAAACTCTCCCCTAAGCCAGCAGGAGGCTGGTCAAGGAGCTGAGAAGTGGAGCAAAAGCCCAGTTGCAGACAGGATCTTCTGGGGGTAGGTGCATGCCGATGAGCAAAGGCTGGCACAAGGCCATATATTGCCTCTTGATTATGTCAGCAGGAGTATGACAGTCAGACACTATCATTAGGGTGCCTAAATGAATGTAGGTGCCAAGGATGGCCTGCAGATTTGGAAGTCTGCATCAAGGCCTTGAAGAAATTAGCTGAAGTAGAGAACAAGAGATGTCAAAAAAATAAACCTAAGGATTTATTTATTCTATTAATAGAAGATCAGCAAAAATCTCATTCCTACTGAGCTGCAACCCATAACCCTTGGAATTACTTCTGGCATTTTTCTTTAAACTACAAGGAAACGAGTAAAAATTGGAATCACAGTCCCTTGATTTTAGTGAATGCTGCCATGTGCCTATATCTGACTACTGCACACCAAGAAGCACTTGTGATATTGGCATAAACATTTTCCCAGAGGAAAGCCTTAACAATTACCACCTCACTGGTAAACTCAACAAGCCTGTTCCCAAGGTAAAAACAATTCTGCCTTGGAACAAGCAGCACAAATAGCATGTACACACTCCCTACAGCAGCTGCCCTTTGATGTCACATTTGGTATCCTTCAGTGGAATCTAGGAGGGAAATCATAAAACATAAATCAGTACAAGAGTGTATCTTAAAATACTTTTTCACACTGTCTCCCAGCTTGGCCTTCAAACAGCTCACCAGCCTTGCTAAACTTATCACCTGAAGAAAATTTCTCAAGGATTGACATATCTAACTGTATCAGAGTGATAAATGCAAAAAAACTGGTTTGTCTCCATAGCTCCCAATAGAAGTATCTTCTACAACATAACCACGGAAACCAATTGATCTTCAGCATGTCCATCCAAGAATGCAAACTACTTCAGACATACCACATGCCCCCTATACTGCAGTGAACTCACATTGACTATCAGTGTGTGAAAGAAAAATGTGGTTAATAACAAGAGAATGTTTCCCCAAAAATATTCTCCCTCCTATCATTCAGCCCTCATCCTTGTGGGAATCCTACAACAGAAACTAGAAAGACAAAGCTGAGATTAAATTTAGTAATTTGATGAGACATCAAAAATCGACGATTTCAACAACAATGTAAATTTTATGGCATACTGCAATTTACATGAGGTATGACTTGCTAATCTCAGTTTGTCAGATTATTACCTGTGCATTTCTTCCATCCTGTTTCCAGCATAGCTGGAAGACCTTACTACTATTCCTCTTACGAACATCCCCTCTGTTCCTGTCATCTCAAAGTGCCCGACTGATAAATATGATGAAACTGAACTCAGACAAATTGCTTCCAACCTTTGCTTATCCTGGCAGTTTACTAGTTATGTCCCTGCTTTTGTTTTTAGCTTTTTCCCCTATCAGGTGTAGTGGTAACAGATACTGCCTTTCTTAGCAGATAATCCTTCTCAGTGTTAAATCTGTTCTGCACTTACCAAAAACCTGCCCAACTAGCCTCCCTCCACTTTGGAAATATTATGAGGGGTTGCAGAGATGGCCCAGCTCTGACTCCTTTTTCAGTATTTATAATACTAGTCTGCCACTCAATTGCTTCAAAGAGATATTTATTTTAATCTGGTTTATGCAAAGGATAGGAGAACAACCTAACTGGCCAAACATCAGTCACAACTTCGAAAAGGAGAGGAAGAATTGTTAAATAAGATCTTTCTAAAATGAAAGTGAAATATGACATGGAAGGCATTCAGGGATATGGCGTTTAACGCAGGACACAGTTATGCACCTTCCATTTCAGTCAGAGATGACAATTTTTATTCTCACTTCTATCTGATAGTTCCTAGATATCATACTAGTCTTTGGTAACATTCATTGCAATCATATAGTATATGAGAGAGATGGTAGAAGCCCCATCCCTGAAAACATTCAGGGTCAGGCTGGACAGGGCTCTAAGCAACCTAATCCAGTTGATGTTCCTGCTAGGTGCAGTAGGGTTGGACTAGATGAGCTTCAAAGGCCCCTTCCAACCCAAACCATTCTATGATTCCATTTGAGTCTCTTTTTCATCCTTGAATCTCAGAAAGTCATAACTTTACTTCCCTGCATTCAAATTCAGTAACTTTATTTCAGGAAATGTTAGCCAGTATCTTAGAAAAGGACTCAACAAAGTTTCCCACAGGAAATTTCAGTGTTCAGTCCCATATGAATTAAAATATGTGGACCTAAAGAATAGCACACTATGTTTTAGGAAGTCTTAAATATGCCAGTACAAAAAGCTCTGCAGTAACATGCAGATTTATTGCCTTCTGCCAAATACCATACATTTCCTTGAGCTTGCAGAAGTGGCAGATATTGTTCTGCTTGAACATCATGAAGTCCTTGATGCACACTTGGAAGTGATTCTTTGAAAACAAGTACCTAAATTTTACATCCAGGACAACAGTCCTACACCCATCTTTCACCAAAAAGCACTCAGAGAAACTACAAGACAGGATTAAAGAAAGGATTTAAAAACTTGTATTCCTCATCTTCTAACACAAGGGGCTGGGACTGTCTGTGATCCTGACCACATGAGAGACCTGCAGCCTAATTACCAAAGACAATGTGAATGCTTTCCCTACATGTGCTTGTCACCATAGAAAAGCTCAGGGAAAGTAAGGTAAGAGTTTTTTGCAGGTCCAAAGAAAAAGCAAGCCCCTTCATCTCTTCTTCCTACTCAGATAGAAACCAGGAGTTTGCTTCCAGCAGACAGTACATATCCATGGGCTCTGCCAGGCATTATGGGGATAACCTTCAGCAAATGGGAACTGCTAACACAGTGTAAACATCTGGTGAAAACAAAATATTTGCCAAGAACCTAAGAGGCTGAGTACTTTAAGAAGCTCTCTATGCTGGCTTCCCTTAGCAAGGCGCACAAAGTTGAGCTGCTGGCTCTTAAGATATTGACCTACAGTGCAGTGTACCTATGTCCAAATGAATTGCATTTAATGTCCTTCTCCCTGTTTGGCTGTGCCACTGCAATAGAAGCTTAAGCAAAGAACTGAGATGTTCCTGGAGAAGTAAAACAGATCCTGCTGCTCAGGAGCCAGTGTTTTACTGTTCCCCTGCCTACCACCCTGGGGTTGGTACCTCTGGCATCTTCTTCCATGCAGTGATGCAGATGGCTTCTGCCTTGGCCGTCCAGTTTTTATGACCAAGGCCCTGCTATAATGTCTTTCTGCATCATTGCAAGTTTGCAGATCTGGGTGCTGGCCATCAGAAGAAACACATAAATTCAGCCAGATAGCGGCTCAGCCTCATTCCCTACCTGTGAGTGGTTACCATCAGAGAAGTGCTAGGGCTGGGCTGGGGAAAAGACAAAGCGTGAAAAAAACCGTGAGATGAGGATGCCCAAGCAGGTGGGTGACACAACCCAGCTCCCACCCCCCCAGGGTGTCTGCAGAGTTCCTTCCTGACAGCCCCATGGGAGGGGAGGGGTGGCGGGAGCCTGGGGTGCAGCGGTGGGGCGGCGGCCCTTACCTTCTCATTCTTCCTCTCCTCAGCTTTGCCGGTGGGGCCAGGGGTGACAGGGCCACCCAGGGACCCCCCGCCCGCCTCGCCATTGAGGTGAGCTGCGCTGACGTTGGGTGGGGTAATGGCGGCAGCGGCGGAGGTGAGAGGGATGAGAGTCCGGGCCCCAGGTGGCGGGGGCTGGTGGCCGTGCTGCGGGGAGACGGCGGGGTGAGGCCGGATGGAGGTCGCTGGCAGGCGGGAAGGCGAGCTGGGTGTCCGCAGGGGTGAGACTGTGGCGGTGGGACGCTCCGGGGCTGACACCGGGGGGTGAGCTGTGGAGGGAGGACAGAGAATGGTCAAGGCCCACCGCCCCCCCCGAGGCCGCTGCCAAACCTCGCCCGCCGGTGGCCACGGCTGCCCCGAGGTCGTGGGGCGCAGCAGAGAGCACTTAGCCTTAACCCGGGATATCTCAGCTTGCTTTTCTTCCTCAGTCCTGGAAATCCCCCCTCCTGCCCGTGAGAGTCCTGTCTGCAGTTGGTCCTGCCTAGTGATGTGATGGAGGAATGACCTGACCAGCCCTGCCCATGCCCGGAAAGAAATTAAAAGCCTGCTGTGTTTTTAAAATACCTTATCTCGTTCCAGCCGAGCTGCTCTCCAAACCTCCAGCCCCTCCTAATCTGATAGGTTTGGGAGTAATGCAACGTGGGACCTAAAGGGTTATCCCAGATGATCCACTCCAACTTCGCAGACTGCAATTACAAAGGAAGGTCTCTTTTTGCAGCCCTAACAAAATGATCAACAGCGCATCACTGTGCCGCACAAGATAAATTAAGCAGAATTCCACAGAGGGATTTCTGAGCTCAGATTTGTCTCTGCCAGCAAAGTACCTAAGGTACCACGCAGTGCCTTTTAGCCTTGCTTCCTCTGCCTACAAGTACTAGGAACTAAGAATTAGCACTCATCTGTTTAACAGTGACCACAGCACACTTAGAGAGTCAGTTCTCCAGGGAATCAGGAGCCTGTTGCATGCTTCATGTTGCAAAAAGTGTGACAAAACGCCAGGTCCCTTTCCACAATGATGCTGCCTTTGACTTCTAGGTTGGTTGATTGCTCAGGTGTAAGCTACATTCAGCTCCACTTCAAGTATGTACAGACCAAAATCCAAGTCCACCCTCAGATATTCCCTCACCTAAATAATTCAGTAGTAGGATTGTCTGGATAGCGTCCACTTCACAAATGATTTCAAGGTTTCACAGTTCTGCCTCAGTGCAAAATTTGAAACTTGGAATATTTTTCTGAGCACAATCTACTTCTCCACCTCACAATAGCCTCATCTCAGGGCATTCACCTGAGATGTTAAAATGTAGGATCTGGTCACTGCTCTGTTCTTCTCTGTCAAGAACAACTCTGGGCAGCTGTCTAGTATCTGCAATTTGAGCCAGGACAGGTTCACAGTTCAAGTCTGGCTGAACTACCTCCATTCCTGACAAAAACCTTTGAGTTCAGCAAATAATCTTTTATTTGACCAAGAACCATTTTCCTGGAAAACTTCTGACCCATTCTGATCTGTGGTTTTCTTACAAATTCATCTGAAGGATAAATTTTTATGCAGGACCAGCTGGAGTTCACTCAATCTATAACGAAACAACAATGGTAGAACAACTCAAGCCACTATTTTCTGTTTCTGTGGTTAACAGCAGCACCCATTACCAGTGACTTATGGGATAAAGAGTGCCATTAATCATACTCACTATACCAGCTGAGCACTCCTGCCAGGAGGGAATTTCTTCCCCCAGCCTTTTGCACTATTATCTAAAGCAATGCTGGATATCATGGGCCAGTGATCATCAGATTAGCACCTCCAAAGATTACATGATTCTTCCTCACAGCAACTCCTTAACTCTAAAAACATCTCTTTTTATTAATGTTGCTCACAGAAAATCAACCAAGCTATCATTAAACAGTCTTGAACTTAATTTTCTTTTACCATGTAGCATGAGGAAGGGCCTGGAAGTAATTATTAAAGATATCTTTGAGATTATTGTCACTATTAATTACCATTTCCTTCTCCCTGGATTATCAAGAACATACACTGGAAAGTGCAATTTCTTTCCGGAAAGCCAGACAGGGCACCACTTGTTATCTTGAAGTGATTGCCTCCTGATTTTCCCATTCGGAACCTGTGTGATAAGCAACCACTGCTGCAAGAAATTTCATTTTCTGGGATGGTTAAGCTTGCAGGGTCAAGGTTTTGAACTACTGGTCGTAGGGAGCAATGGCTTTCCTAACTTTAGAGGAAAAGCACAATAATGGAATTTCACTGCATGTACTTGGATGCAGAAGACTGATTAGATAATCATATTAGGTATATCTTTCATGTAGGACTCAGTGTTTCCAGACACAAAGGAAAAAGAAAACATGAGAAACAGTAAAATAAATGGCTTGAGAAAAATCAGCTCTGAGCAGAGCTCTCACATTTTATTCTGTAATTTCATCTGCTTACTGTTACAATGTATGCTTTTGCTCTGGGGTCTGGATCTGGACCATGCTGCATCAAACATGCTATTAATTATCAATGCTCACTGATGGCTATTTTTGTTCTACACCACTCATATTTCATTTGGGGGGTGTTCCTACATTAGTGGCCTTGTGCAAAATTGATTTGTTACTCATGTATATTACAAGACAACAGAAACGGGATTTGAATGCCGTGCAAGCTCAGCTCTGTTGGAAAGCTCTTCCAAAAGTCACTCTGCATTGCCCTGTCCTGCAGAACTATAGAGACCTTTTGAGGGGCTTTGGTCCACAGCATACTGGTAAGGACATCCATTATGGAGAAAAAGATTGATAATCTTGAAATTTTTTCTCTATTTTTTCTGGCAGATTTATTTAATTAAAACAAGAATCTCATGAACCTTTTAGAGAACTCCTCACTTAGGAGTTTTTGAAGCAGCTCTGTGGTGCCTGGATCACCCTGTCTGACAGCCTTCAGCACTTTAAGATGTCAGTGATCTGGGGAGCAACCTCAGATCAGGGAGGCTGCTGGAGGTGTAGCACAGCAGCGCTGCGGAAGGAAGGTGTTGGACATGCCAGGTGCATGGTGCAAAATGACCCATCACCTCAGTTTCAGAGGAGTCCCTCCGCCTTTTGGGATGGGCATGGAAAGCACAAGGAGCACCTGAATGCTTCCTGAGAGCCTTGCTGAAGAGGGAGCATATCTGCCTTTGCACTGTGGGAGCAGAAAGACTTTTGGAAGGGTGTGACTGCTTAAGAAAGCAGCACTTTCTTAACTAGACAAAAGGAGGATAAATCAATTATTCCCCAGTGTGACACAGCTGCTGTGTGTCCTGCCACCGTTTTTTGAGCAGAAGCATTTGCACTGCTTGAGATTCAGATTCACATGTATTTGATTAACTTTTCTTCCCTTTGGTCTGGACTGTGCAGGAGGTGAGATTAGACAGTCATAATGGTGCCTTCTGGCTTCAGAATGTATGAATCTGTGACTTACACTGCAGTGTATTTCTCATTTGTGCCTGCTCTGTTTTATATCTAAGAGCTCAGTTTTCAGCAGTCACAGTACTTACTGATCTACCTTTGTAAATACAATGGCTCACATCCCTATAAAATGTCAGAAACAAAATGCTTTAAATTTTGCTATAAAGTTCCGCCACAGGATTTACTTTTACTTTCTTCAACATCAGAGCTGTTTAACATCAGGGAAAAGGGGATAAATTGTACTCTAGAAAATTATGCTGTACATCAGAAAGGAAACTGAGAAAGAACAGAGGCCCCCCAGTGTGAGAAGCTCTTATTCTCATTTCAAAAAGGTGGCAGTATTTTTTCAGATCTTTTGCTTTAGCGCTAACACTGGGTCCTGTTCTTCCTAATAAATACCTTTCATGCCTGAAGCCCAATGAAATGCTTCTTAATTTTAAGTTGTGTATTACTTGCCCTGTGATAAGGGCGGTATTTTTCCTTCAGCAATTCAACCGGACTCAGAACCATTAATCTCCTCAATATGCAGGGTGCTGCTTGCTTTCACTCAGATAAATTGTATAAATATTTGTAAACACTGTAATCTATTTCAGCTGTAGCAACAGAACAATCTGATAAACATAACGTGGTTCCCAGGGATCAATAGAAGCCCATAAATATTACAAGCAAATAAAACATTCTCTATTCCACATTGACCGAGCTGTGACTAAAAGGAGAAAGCAAGCAGCGGGGCTGGGCAGCCTGGAGAGCCTTGCACTGGAGGGGTAGGACATCAATGGACAAACTCAGCTGCTGCCCTGCAGTTCTTTCTTTAAGTCTCTTACTCAGATACCTGAGTAATTTCCTCCCCAGCAGTAGATGCCATGAAACAGGGGGATCATTTTGTGCTCTGCTCTCCTGGGCTGCTCCATGTGCCAAGCTCCTCCTTCAGGAAAGGACAGCAAAGGGAATATGATACAGAACAAAATATGGTGGAAGAAATGGAAATGCATGGGGTTAGCAAGGAAGAAGAAGAAAACAGGAAGGGTACGAGACCAACTTATGGGAGATGGAACTGGGAGAACTTCTGGGGCCTCAAAACCATTGTGTGGAAATACAGAGACGAAAAGAGCAGAAACATGTAGTGAGCAGCACAATCTGGCCCAATTCAGAGGACAAGAAAGACCCTAAGAAAAGAGAGGAAAGGGGAAGAGCCAAAAGATTGAAATTCTCAGAGAAAGAGACCAAAACACAGGATAGAAGATACCGTCCAAAAGTGCAAAAGATCNTTGTGTATTACTTGCCCTGTGATAAGGGCGGTATTTTTCCTTCAGCAATTCAACCGGACTCAGAACCATTAATCTCCTCAATATGCAGGGTGCTGCTTGCTTTCACTCAGATAAATTGTATAAATATTTGTAAACACTGTAATCTATTTCAGCTGTAGCAACAGAACAATCTGATAAACATAACGTGGTTCCCAGGGATCAATAGAAGCCCATAAATATTACAAGCAAATAAAACATTCTCTATTCCACATTGACCGAGCTGTGACTAAAAGGAGAAAGCAAGCAGCGGGGCTGGGCAGCCTGGAGAGCCTTGCACTGGAGGGGTAGGACATCAATCCCACTGACACAGGTTGAGGGGCCCCATCAGGCACACAGAGACACACACAGACACACACACAGACACACATACCCATCTGCATGGTGTTGCGGGTCTGGCTGGCTGGCTGCTGGGCTGAGTACCTCAAGCAGTTATTCAGCTGCGGAGAGGCCGCCTGTAGCTGGGGATGGGTCTGAGGCACAGTGATAGGAACCACGGGTCTGACAGCGGTGGTGGCGTTGGTGTGAGCAGTCCCCATGGGGTGGATGGCTCCTGGGGCTCCTTTTGTTGTTGGAGCTCCCCCGGTGCCGCTGTTCCTGGGCTGCCCGGCTCCCACTGGCACCCTGCATGGAGACAAGGCACCGGGGAAGCATGCGGCCAGTACCCAGCCACAGTGCTGATAAGCACCCCCAGTTATGTAGGGAATTCAATGTGATACCCTCTCAGGTGTTAAAATAAAACGAGATATATTTATTTGCACAGGACACGGTTGTAAGCGTGCTGGAGGACGTTTTCGCACCTTTATCCCAAGGGAAGAAGTTCAAAGCGAAAATGGAAAAGATAATTTTTCTTATCGCTTTTTTTCTTGTGCTGCATTTCTGACTGAATAATTTCTAGTAAAATCACCAGGCTAAATTCAGAAGAAACAGATATCTCCCAAATGTCATTTTGTGTGCCAGAGGCTGTTTTGCAGGCACTAATGGAGTGATAATTAAAACAGTCTTGGAGATCTTTTCTTAGGACCAAACCTGCATACAGCCCCGCAGGGAGAAAAAAAGATGGATAACACCAAATATGTGTGTGGCTGTTGAAGGGAACTGAAAAGCAACAGACTTGGCAGGGCCTGGCTTGGCTGAGCACTTACCCTACTGATGTAACCAGCCCCAGCGCAGACATGCTGGGGAAATGCAAAGGGGGAGTGCAGATGACTTTACTGAAAAAGAAATCCCAACAATAATCATAACCTCTTTTCTTGCTCACTTCAGGTTTCACGCATAGTTTGTATTTCATTTGAGTGGCTGAATAGACATCAGAGGGAAGAAACAAGGATTCTCCTACCTAAGGAGTTCAGCCTAGAGCAAGTCTTGGGCCTCTCACCACTGGTCTAGAAACTCTCTGACTGGGGCAGGAGGACAGTGTAGAGGACAAAGGGACATCAATGGACAAACTCAGCTGCTGCCCTGCAGTTCTTTCTTTAAGTCTCTTACTCAGATACCTGAGTAATTTCCTCCCCAGCAGTAGATGCCATGAAACAGGGGGATCATTTTGTGCTCTGCTCTCCTGGGCTGCTCCATGTGCCAAGCTCCTCCTTCAGGAAAGGACAGCAAAGGGAATATGATACAGAACAAAATATGGTGGAAGAAATGGAAATGCATGGGGTTAGCAAGGAAGAAGAAGAAAACAGGAAGGGTACGAGACCAACTTATGGGAGATGGAACTGGGAGAACTTCTGGGGCCTCAAAACCATTGTGTGGAAATACAGAGACGAAAAGAGCAGAAACATGTAGTGAGCAGCACAATCTGGCCCAATTCAGAGGACAAGAAAGACCCTAAGAAAAGAGAGGAAAGGGGAAGAGCCAAAAGATTGAAATTCTCAGAGAAAGAGACCAAAACACAGGATAGAAGATACCGTCCAAAAGTGCAAAAGATCCTTTCTGCCCAATCCCCACTCCACTTAAATTATAGGAGGGAAAAAAACACTAAGGCATTATAGAATCTTTGACTCATCAAACCCATGCAACGTTTGCTTGGATTACATTTTGCTAAATGAATCTGTTGGGGTTTCTTTGTTGTTTTGTTTGTTGGGTGTTTTTTTTCTTCTTCTTCTTCTTCTATGTTTTTTTAATCAGCCTCCAGGTAGGAGAAAGCTGGGAATCCCACCAGATGGAAATCTTGACTGTCTGTCATCTGCTGTGAAAAGCTGGCAGGACAGCAGCAAGGTTCAGCTGGAGTTGGCTTGGCCATCTGTGTTAGATTGAATTTGCCAGAAAATCACACCTAACAGCCCAATGAAAGCTGCATCCAGTCAAACATGCACCCTGACAGGTATGGAAACTAACTGTGACTCCCACAGAGCTGGAGAGATGCTGGATGTGGCAAATTTTCTGTTGCCCTGCGCCTGTCCGCCCATATAAAGGGTCTTGTCCTTTTTCCACCATGCTCAGCTCACTCATGTGCTTTGACAGCTTAAAAATCCACTTCAGTGTTATTAAATTCATGGGCAACTTCTTTCTCTTGGGTTTTGTAGGGAGTGGCAGAAAAACACATACATGAATCCAATCTTCCGCGTTGCTGTCAAAAGGGAACAAAGGAAGTTGAAAGTGCAGCAAATAGGAGATTTTGTTGTTATAAGATTTTTCTTGCTGTTCTCACTGAGGGTGATTTACACAGGAACATAATTAGCTCACAGGATCATAAATACAATCAAAAAGCTGCTTTCAGGTTTTGTGGAAAGCACTTTTGCCCTTTAGCAGTTCTCCCTGTCTTGTTCTAGCCGTGACATGCTGCATTTAATAAAGTCTTGCTGATTCAGATCACCAACACTTCAGCATCAACTTCTTTACTAATTAAGAGCTGAAGAGGCAAGGAGTGGGGGCAGCCAAAGGGCTCCATAAAATCAGGTAAATACATTTAGGCTGATGAACAGTGAAGGTTCCATTAATTAATATGGTCTTTTGACTGAAATTCAGTATTAGGACTGTCAGCAGGCTTAGTTATTGTCTTCTAACCTTCTCTTAATTGTTTGTCTTGCTAAGTCCACATCTTACAAACTTGACATAAACTGAAAATGGAACAAATGGCGATCAATCTTTCAAGATCAATGCTTTCTGAATTGTGAGGTGCCTTTCACTAGAGAGGAGTGAAATGTGGTGGCAACTGTGTGCATGTGGGAGGAAAGACTGAGAGCATACAAGGAGCAGTGATTTTGATTTGCAAATCTGTGGTTGGTCTCAAGGAGATAAAGAGGAATGGGGCAAAACAGTCTGAGACACTGATGAGCTTTCTCCTCATCTTGCAGACTGTACAATACAGAACTCTGAAAAATGGCATTCTTCCCCAAACACACTATTCTTTCCTTTCCTCCTGCAACTGAGACAAAGGTAGCTGAAATCAGACAAATTACTGAATTGTCCTACCTCTTCTGAATTTTAACTGTTCAAACATTAGTCCTGATCCAAACAATCCAAGACCTTTGATTTAAGAGAAACAAAATCTTCATGACGAGCTACTGAAAAGCAAGACACAAGTATTCCTTACTTTTCGTGTCCCCATCACATGTTCAGTAGTTTTATATCAATAAAAATCGTTAGCAAACAGTTTCTTTACAATAGTTAAAATCTGGGCACATCAGACTTTGTAAAGTCTATGCCATTCTCTAACACAACTAGTGTAGTCTTCTGAGGACATGGATAAAATGCCAATGCTACAACCAGCAAGTTTTATTAGCCAATTTTGCAAAGTATGATGTTGCCACCAGAAAATTTCTGGAAGGGGCACATGGCTTAAAAGCAGAACTTCATTGTTGTTTTCAGCATCCTCCAGATGCAGAATCCCTCCCAGTCCCACAGCAGGTATACCTACCCTGGCCAGTAGCCTCACCTTGAAACAGGTGTCACATAGTTGCCTGGGAAGACACCAGACATGCCACTCCTCAGGGATGTCCCCTTGAACCATCCGTCCTGGCACTTCTCAATGACCCGGTACATCTCACCCTTGCGGAGCTCCAGCTCATCGTTCTTCTGAGGCTTGTAGGCATACAGGGCTAGGTAGCTGTGGGGGGAGGTCACACAAGAAGAAAACACATAGTTGATGTCAACCACAGCTTCAACTCCAGCCCTGCAGGGCAGAAAGTGAGCAGAAACCCTGCTCAGAGATAGTGGTTAAAAAGGGACAGCATTACCAAACAGACAAGATCAAGTGGGTGCCAAGGGAATAAGGGAATAACTAATCAGATTAAAATCAAGGGGCAATTTAGAAATTTGCTGTACATACTTCTCACCCAGGGCAGAAGCAATGTAAATGCTGTCACAAAGCAGCACCAAAGTTAAGAATTTGGCAGCAGTTCCAGAAGGACATGCCAATTGAGACAGCCAGAATAACCAGCACCAGAGTGGGGAGGCTTTGCAAAGCTTAACATCTGGGTGAAGTACATATTCATATGCTACAGGGTGGGAGCTGCCTCTACTGTGGATTTTCAGAAGAAACTTTTCTTATGGGTAAACTACTTTATAAAAGTTTAAGGCAGACTTATTGCAGCTTTCTTGAGGTTATTTATTCTGGCCAGTTTTAAGAACAACACACCATACTGTTATCTTATGGAAATCCTTGTATAATGTGGGTAAAACAAAAAGCGATAGAGGCCCAAATTCTACGAGGGGATTTTTGCTTAAGTAAGCAAAAAGGTAGAATTTGGCATTGGATGCTTTAAATTCAAGTATTCTGATAAATATTTAATCCAGGACTCGGTATGTCAATTTATTTATTTATTTATTTACAGTTTTTATTTATTTCCTTTGTTTAGAATCTTTATCTCTCTCTCGTTCCTCCATCACTACATCAGGGATGTGTCTAATATTGTGAAATGATTCCACCTTAAAGTCCCTAAAGGTATTTTCTCTGTTTAGAGACATCCTTGTTGATAATTAAGAAAGATTGCTTGCACTTTAGGGAATGATGGGAAGTTGGGATAGGATAGCAAAAATGCACACATGGAACAACACTTTCTTTGTAAATATCAATTTTATTTTGGTACTGTTGCCTTTCTACAAATGCAAAAAGGGTTTTCTTGATCAAGGTTGAACCTTCTCGAGATTTTTTTTTTTCTTTGTGCATTACAGGCAGTGCAGAGAGACAAAGACAAATGGGGAAACACTTATGGGAAGTACATTTACACTACAAAGTGCAGCAGAATGCTCTTAGGCTTGGGGGTTGTGAGAAAGGCTTGCTGCCCACCTTACAGCAGTGAACCAGAGAAATAATGAAAACTGTAACTGTTGTAATTGTAGACTTGCAGCCAATAAAAATGATATATGGCTTTTTGCTTCTGCTGCCCAGCAAATATAATTGATTAATAAATCCCGTTAGTTTTCCTGATTCTATTTCTTTATGGTACCAGTAGATTTCCTTATTTTTATTCTAAAGGCAGTAAATAAACATCAGCAATGAGCAGAATATGAAATATTCGGTAAGAGCTCCTTGGGCTGATGTGCCTGGCTCTGCACGTGCATGGGGTACAAAGACCTAATCAGAAACTGTATTTCTTTAGTCAACAGATGGGAGAAACCACCCTGGATGCTCTTTGTTCAGTCTTTGTAATCAGGTGGTCTTGAGAAGGTCTGCAGCTGTCTACCTGATGGAAATCATGAGGCTACATATGAATTGAAGAACATTATAATGCATCACTCTGACATGACACAAGGTTAGACACTTCAGTGCTAACCCTTCAGCACAGTCTTCTGCCAGGACATAATGGAAAGTGCCAAGTGCACTCACTTCAGGGAGAAGAAAGTGTGGCACTGACTACCTCTTTTTAAGTTGCTACTTACACAGGGCTCATAATCAGAAGCTAGAGTTAAGAAAGGGGGTCAAGGACAAAGCACTTTATATAGACTTACTTAACCCTTACTCCAAGGGTCTACATGTAATAATGTAATTTACATTATTTCAGCATACAGATGCTGGAGGAAGCTGCAAGGAAAATTACCCTTACATAGATCATAGGCTGGTTTTCCTTGCGGCTGTTTCCATCACTCCTACAAGTTTATTTCTGTTCCTCCCTACAAATTACCCCGACTCAGCCTCTAGTCATCCTGAATAACCATCATCACAGTGAACCTTAATATCCTCCAGAGAGAGTGTCAAAATCCTTGCAGAGACTAAAAGGTGTACAGCAGCTCAGCTTTGACTCCATGCCAAAAATGATACATAACATGACTGGGAAAATGGAGGTGATTGGTACTTTCTCTGTTCATCAGCAATCCCATCACCTGTGTGGGGCAGTGAGGATGCCTGTCCCTGGGGGTCTCCCCCAGTATCACAGAATCACAGATTCATAGAACTGTAGAATGTTTGGATTGGAAGGGACCTTTAAGGGTCACCTCGTCCAACCTTCCAGCAGTGAGAAGGGACACCTTCCACCAGATCAGATTGCTCAGAGCCCACCGAAACCTGACCTTGAATGTTTCCAGGGAGAATGCATCTACTACCTCTCCAGGAAACCTCTTCCAGTGTCTCACTACCCTCATTGTATAAAACGTCTTCCTTACAGCTAGTATAAATCTACTCTTTATTAATTTAAAATAAGTACCCCCTGTTCTGTTGCAACAGGCCCAGCTAAAAAGTTTGTTCCAGTCTTTCTTACAGGTACCCTTTATATATTGAAAGGCTGCAACAAGGTCTTCCCAGAGCCTTCTCTTCTCCAGGCTGAATTACCCAAACCCTCTCAGCCTTTCTTCACTGAAAAAGTGCTCCATGTCTCTGATCATTTTTATGATCCTCTGGACTCAGTCCAGACCTTCTTATGTTGGGGAACCCAGAACTGGGCATAGTACTGTAGGTCAGCTCTCACAAGAGTGGAAAAGAGGGGAAAGATCCCCTCCTTCAACCTGCTAGCCAAGTTTCTTGTTATGGAGCCCAGCATGCAATTGGCCTTCTGGGCTACGAGGACACATTGCAGGCTCAGGTCCAGGTTTTCATCCATGAGTATCCCCAAGTCATTCTCTGTAGGGCTGCTCTCAGTCCCTTCCTCCCCCAGGACCTTGAACATAGCCTTTGTAACCTCATGATGGTGACACTGGCGCACTCCTCAGGCTTTTCCAGGTCCCTCTGGATGGCATCCCATCTCTCAGACATGCTCCAAACCCAACAAATGCCCCTCCTGGGTCTGCTGCCTGGCTGTAGCTGACATGCCAGTCCCATGGGGACAGGTGCAAGTCCTGTGTGCTAAAGGAGTGGGAGCTGTGGGAGAGCTGGCAGGATACTGAAAACAATTTGAGTGCAGGCAGCTTCTGTCCCAGAAAGCGTTTTTGGACTTTTCCTCTAGCAGGGGATCAGGGCTAGTGGTCCCCTTTTCTGAGGCAGATCTTGCCTGAAGCCAAAGCTGTTGGACACATTTCACCCTTCTCTAGATTTCAGGTGTGAAACTTCACCAGCAAACTCTACAACCAAGAAGAAGTGTTAAAACAACAAGCCGAGATCTCACAAAATGTAATAGCAAGTTATTTTTAGCTAAGGATTAGGGAGCAGGACCTAGAGGAAGCCAAAATCTTCATAAAAAGTTCCCTTCAAAAAGGGCTAAGTAAGGAGGTAGCTCACGTTTGTAGTGTTTTGGAGCTGTCTGTGACTCTAGTTATAAGGCAGAGGCCCCTGGGCTCTGTCTAGGGTTGTGACTCCCCAGTTCTGCTACAGCTTTCAGATAAAGCTTCTTCTTAGACTAGAACTTGGCTTGCAAATGCAAAGTGACAGAATGGTTTACCAGGCTGATTCACAGGGGAGACAACAGGAGAAGTATAGGAGGGAGGAGGCTTGCTGAAGCATGGATACAAGGGCATTGCCAGAGAGCTGGATAATGTCCTGATTCAGCAACTAAATACCGGAAATACCACCAGCTACTGCTTCCTAGTCTGAGCATTATTTGAAATAAATTTGTGCCCCACAGGCTGCACATGGTGACCACAAGAAGATGATGAGTTCTCTCTCAGAGATGTATGGTACCCCTCAGGTATGAAGATCTCACCTCTGCAGTGAAGAACAGATTTGGTTTGGTTCTGTTCTAGCTCCCCCATTCTCCTTAAAGCAGATTTGCTGTATTATTTTCGGATCTTATTCTTTTAGCCATACCATAAACCCCTAAAATACTGTTGTGCATATGTATGTGTGTCTACATATTTGTTTCACAATGTATATGTGATGAGACAAAAGGGTTCACTAGCTTAACTAGACAGGTACCAGATAAACCAACCAGGCTTGAAGAGATTTATTACAATGAAGTCTACTCTTTTTGTTCAGTGTCTAGCCAACCTTCTGTTATTCTACACACTATTCAATAAGCCCATATGCCCAAGATACAAAGTTCACTCATTGCCTTTGTTTATGGCACTGAAGAAATGCAGTTGGGTAATTTTTTTGGTTAATGATAAATGTCTGAGGTATCTGATTGCATGAAACTACATTTTTTGAAGAGTTTTAAATGAAGGCAGAAGATTTCCTGTAGCCCAGAGGCATTCTTTTAGCTTCACAGTGATTCATGCAGCTGTAATAAATATACCAGGAGTCTAAAAGGACTCATAAAGAAAGGGGAAGTCTTGCCTTTCTCTACTCATTTTTCAATTTCAGCAGATGCTGGGTCATGTATGACACTGCAACCTCTCTCAGAATGCTCCTGAGTTGAAATTCAGGCTTTCAGATTTCAAATACATGCACACACAACTGGAAACAAAGAGTACACAGTGACTGAGATGAGCTGCTTACATATTAAGGGGGAGCTGGACCTTCGGTGGTGTTCCCTGATCTCCAATTATTGCACTTGTCCTGGGACCAGCCACCGTGGTTGTTCCAATAGAAGAGGAATCCTGAAAATACACAAAGAAAATGTACGAGGATTAAGATGAGGCTTACTATTTTCTAAAATGCCACGGGGTGAAGGCAGCAGGGAAAAAAAATCACATCTTTTTATCAATGTCAAGATTTTATAACCATGATACTGCATTAAAACCCAAATCTTTCAGCCTTACACATTCCAAAAATACATTTGTGACACAGAGAATATTAGGTTATTAACAGTATTTCCACTGTCAGAGAATTTTAGCTATGCCTTGTGTGCAGCTCTTAAGTGATTTAGAATGCAAAATTACTTGGCTGCTTTGTAAAACCAGCTCAACATGTACATCTCTGCAATAGTATGTTCTTTGGTAAAAATAACCATTTCTCCTCAAAAGCTCGTTTTAACATTTTCACTCTTTTGGTTAATGGTTATGGATCTATGGACAAGATACCACTGAATTTCCAAAATGAAATCCCACCTCGGTACTGTTTTAATCATCAGGAGTATTCTCCTCCTTAAGAAAAAGGTGACAACACAACTTAAACCAGCAGCACCACTGAGTGGAGAAAGTAGGACCCACGCCACTCTTGGCACAACAAATAAATCCCTTCTGTCACAGAGAAATAGCCTGATCTTTCTCAGCTATTAATATTGAAAGGCAATTCTAAACCTAATAGTTCATTTTTCAAAGTTTAACCCTCAGCAGAAGTATGTAGGGCAAACTGTTTTGTGTTGTTTCACTGAAGTTTCATTCATCTATGTAAAAAATGAACTCTGACTGGAAATTTCTCCTAAAGTAATGCCAAGTAATGCCAAGGCCTGTAGCCACAGATCTTTGCTGCAAAGACAGGACAGAGCTGGGCTGATGGGACTTGTAATGGTTTACTTGAGAAAAATATTTTTTCAGTTAGTTTAATCAAATGCTGAATCCATATCCATATGAAGAATGGCTCTACAGAGTAGGATCTGAAGCTTATGCACAAACTGCAGGTTCACACAGAGCTGGTTACATGCAACAAAGATTCTGAGCAGTTCACAGACCTCCAGTGCAGCCTTTCTGTTTCCAAATACTATCTAACAGTAAATATGATTTATTCTGGGAACATAAACATAGGGACATTTTTTGCACTTACAAACGACACCAAGTTAAACTAACACACAAAATTAAAACAAGACTTACGGGGCAACTTAATTATTGGATTTCAAGGTCACCTTATTCCTAAGAGGCACATGTAGTTATTAGTGCCATGTCTCGGTGTATTGCTAAGCTATATTGATTTGCTGTTTATTAACACAATATCATTAGGAAATCATGCAGCAAACTATGAAGACACTGCTCTGCAATTCCAAAGCTTCTGGCAACAAGCAGCAAGCTGTCTTTCACTAACACCTACACTCAATCATGAAGTTCTATTGACAACTACATCTCCTTTTTCTCGTTATTTCCCCTCATTTTCTGGCTGCTTGCTCAAACAAGGAAAGTTCCAGACAACTCTTAGTACTATGTGTAAAAGTAAGCACTCCTTCCAGTTCTGTGACTAAGGCTTTATTAATCCTCTCTGTCATGTCAGTTGAGATAATATCAACTTACAGGAAAAAAAAACCTGCCAACCCACTCAAAACTGTGGGGATAGCAGGAGAATGATTCTTGATTTGTTATTTTGAGATGGTTAATGGGTTTAGGGATTGCAGAAGATGCTGCAGAGAGTCTTGGCAGCAGCTTCACTCAAGAGATAAGTGAGAAATCAATTGGTTCAAACTTCTTCATGTTGTGCCACCAGTGTGTGTCTGCTCTGAGGTAAAGAAATTGCTTCCAAGGAAACAGAAAACAGATTGGTCCCCACCCTTTGCTGGTAGGACAAACCGTTTTGTTTTTACCTGATGATAAAACATCTCCACTCCTCTGTGAAGGCAGAGTTTGCAGAGGTGCTGCTATCCCAGGTAAATGTCCACGGCAGGCATCATGGGCTAAGCCAACCTGACTTTAGAAAAACAGAAGCTCAAGCCTAGAAAGCAGCACAGGGGTCTAAGCCTCATGTACCTGCCTGTTTGCAGTGGCAGTGGTGGCTTCCACAACTTCTCTGTTACTGGAAGCATGAGTCCAAGTACCTTTTATGCACTTTTACACTGGTACTAGCATACAGTCCTAGGGATTATGACATCAGGTAATTGTCATTCAGTACTGCTTAGATGACAATGTTGCTTTCTTCCCTTGAGTAGAAATCTCCAATGTCCTGTATGCTCTCTGTCCTTCTCACATTCACTTTCTTGCGTGTGCCCTGTTACTGTAATTATTGGTGTATCTGGTGCCAGTCTGGACCCTACAAACCATTCATTTTTGCCACTTTGCACAGCCTAGTACCATAGGCATCCAAACTCTAAATTGGTGCCTAATTCCTGATTGTGCTTCACTTTTTTTTCAGCTCTTCTCCCTTACAGGCTTTGACACAATGATGTACTTGCCAATCTGCCTATGACCCCACTATTCATCATCAGGTTTTACTCCATAGGACCTGCTGGCCTTCCTCTGCATTGAATTCAGCTTCTCTGTTCACAACTTGATACTTACTTTCACACAAGTATTCTATTCTGCAGCTTCATCCACCTCTGTGTCCCTTGATGAATACTCTCAGTGGCTGCCTGATTGCTATGCAGCTGAATCTTCACCACCTTTGAATTTCAACTGCAGTCTCTGACACAGTTGAAGGCATTCTGAGACTTCAAGGTCCCACTGTCTCTTGTTTGTCACTAATTAGCTCATATTAGGAGACACAATGTTACTAGATTATTTGGCAAGATAATATTTGCAATAGATTTTGAGGACACTGAATTTTGTGAAAGAATAATCTACTACTTCTTCATGCATTTGATTACCTTTGTAGAAGTTTCCCTTTCCACTTTCCATTCCTACAATTTTATGTTGGTTTTGCCCACTACTGGTAATAGTAACAATATTCCTGGAAAACACAGCAGGACTTTCTCCATCACAGCTGGCAGCAGGGCTTAGTTTGTTTTCCTTCTTTATTTAGCCCTGGAGCCAGGTTGTACTTTTGCTGTTGTGATCTAAGGAACAAGGTACTTAACACATCCTCCTTTCCTCTTCATCTGCTCAGGGGAATGGGAATCTGAGATGATGCTCTGATTTTTTTTGTTCTTTGCTTTGATAACCTTTTGGAAGGCCTGTGTGCCTCTCTGATGGCACATCCCTGCGTGATGCACCTTGGGGAACCAGGCATGCAATAACAGCCACGCACAGGCATTACACAGGGGGGGCACAAGCACTGCAGCATTTGTGCCCTAATCCTTCTTCCACCTCTGCTTCTCACGGTTGTCAAGCCTTGCCTGAGAGGGGATGTCTCTGACAGCCAGGGTTTTGAGAGGCACGTGGGCACCTATTGATAAAAACAGGCACCTTGCAGAGTTTTCTCAGGAAGGCACTAAGAAGCACTTCACTGCCCAGTTCCCATGGATTTTCTCGCAATCTAAGTAATAGAAGTCACTTCTGAAAATGCCATTTGGAGTCCCTCTCTCTCCTTATGAGCTGCTAATGCCTTTAAATATTTGGCCATTGAGTCTCCAGACATGACCTGCTGGGTAATCCCATTGTAGCACACTCCTGATTAGGAAACTGTTTACTCTCACGGTGGTGTGTGATTTTCTGAACTAGACACTGCCAGCTCTCATCCCACTTACTTAGTCCACTAAGCAGCCAAATCTGACTTCTTCATGCTCCCACCACAATCTGGCATCCTCAAAGCTCCACTTACTGCTGATGTTTTCAGCTCAGCAGCAGCAGCTTTTCCCTTCCAAAGGACAAGATGGCCCCAGCTGCCAGTCCGCAGGGAAAAGCAGCTGCATGCATGCATGCTGAAGACCATCTCTGGATGTCTCTGCACTAATTTCTGCTTCTTTGTGCCCATTAACAGCACAGCAGCTTCACCTGTACTGCAGAAGGCTAGATCTTGAGTAAAACTCCCAGACTACATGCACAGGCACAAAGATGCTGCATGACACAGATCTCACTCCCAGCTCATGTTGTGCCCTCTGTTTTTATCACCATCTACTCTGGCTCAGTAGGTGAGTACGTACCCGTGGGCTGTAACTAATATATAAGGTTTTCTTGCTTTTTGACTGTAAAAACAACTCCTTATGTCCACCACAGCTCCTTATATTCCCCCTCTACCCCCAACCCTTAAGCTAATGTCTTACAGAAACTCAGAACTCATGCCTTGAGGCTTCCCTAAAAATTGTCTGTTTCTTCCTCTCAGTCTCTGTGTTGGCTCTTACAAGAAGACTTTACACAAGGTCCAAGAATGGAGAAAGGCTCTGTACAAAAGTATTTATCCTAGAGGCAGCATGGTCCTCTTCAGAAAAACAACAGTGGAGCACAGGGTCTCTTCTCTCAGTACTCACACAGCATCTCCAACACCATTTTTCGATTCTTTAGTAACTCACAGCACCAGGCACTGTTCAGGCATCATGCAAGATGAAGAGAGCCAAAGCTAGCTGATGAAAATGAATTTTGCAGATGGCTGTTCAGACTGGGGGTCAACATTTCCTGGTGAGAAGAAACAGTCTGACTTCCTCAGAAGTCACTGCAACATGTCTAAATTCAGATGTGTCTCATTCCTCCTCCCTCTGATAAGTAGTATTTGCAAGAGAACTACAGAAACATCAAAACAAATTGCACTTTAATGTACATGTAATGATATATTTCTATTACAGTTTGCAGCATATACTCCTGGGTAAATAATACACTGCTGAGATGTCGCTGCCTCCTGTGTCAGCTCTGACATATATTAAAAGCAACTAGCCTGGCAAAACATTACTGACAAGCCCACAGAGGCCAGGAAATTAAAGGTAATAACCACTCATATGGGCTGAAACTTAATCTCAAATTCATTCCCTTTCTCTCTCCCCACCAACACCTCTATGAAAGCATGAGAATTAGTAGCCTGGACTTCCAGCATGAACTTTTCTCTTCCTTACAGATTTACTTCAGATTTTCACCAGTATTTTAAGGCCACATTTGTGGTTTAATTTGAAAAGACATGGTGCCTATCGGGATTAGTGGAGTGCCTAGCAAATGCACAGGATTCAGTCTTGAAGGGGAATAGAAATCATGAAGGCAGCGATAAAACTGGGAACAGAGTACAATGATACTGCAGGTTGCAGCAGCCTTCACGGAAAAATAATTGCTCCTGCTATCAGACGAATGCTCTTATCATCTAGAAATCACCAACCAGAAATCTCTATTTTGACTTCAAAGCAAATCCAGCACTGCCTCACCACAGGGCACTTATCACATTCATTAATTCATGGGAAAATTTCTTTTAATGTCTTGAATGCATATTTACAGCTTACTTTAAATTTCCCTTTAGTATTGACTTAAAATAAGAGAAAAGCACTCAAACATTCAACTCACATAGGCTGACGTACCATCCTCTGGAAATATCACAAAAAGTAGGAAAATGGTCTTTAAGATTCCTGCGACTTGTTTCTCTAATTCACTGCCTCCATAAAACAATGACTGTGGCAATCACTCCAGGCCTTAATGCTCCTAGAAATAATGAATTAGCACTTAATGTGTGGTAGTGTCACCAACTATTGACGAAAAGTGCTACACACAAGATTGAGTAGCCTCATCAAATGCTAATTACCAAAGTGGAAGCTGAGATGGACTTAACAGCTCTAGAGTAAGACTTTTTCTTCCATAATAGTATGTGTGTGAAAAAAATAAACAAATGTGCATGGTAACAACTGCAGCTGCATAAATAGCTGCATAAATACCCAGTTCCTTCCTGCAAAAACTGGAGTTAAATTTATTTTGCTGAGTATTTAGTATTTATTTAGTATTTACTGAGAGATTCTTACAACCCCTAAGTATCTGTAGCTGTGGATGAAGGTGAGGCAGAATATTATGCTTGCCTGTCCTAGAACCATATTTGCTCTAATTATTTCTTGGGTCATAATAGCTCAAAAACTCTAGACTGCATCCAGTTGGCAGCCGGTCACTAGTGGTGTCCCCCAGGGATCAGTGTTGGGCCCAGTTCTGTTTCATATCTTCATTGATGAGTTAGATGAGGGGATTGAGTCCATCATCAGCAAATTTGCAGATGACACTAAGCTGGGGGGGAGTGTGGATGAGCTGGAAGGCAGGAGGGCTCTGCAGAGGGACCTGGACAGACTGGAGAGTTGGGCTGATTCCAACGGGATGAGGTTCAACACGGCCAAGTGCCGGGTCCTGCACTTTGGCCACAACAACCCCATGGGGAGCTTCAGGCTGGGCACAGAGTGGCTGAGAGCAGCCAGACAGAGAGGGACCTGGGAGTCTGGATTGACAGGAAGCTGAACATGAGCCAGCAGTGTGCCCAGGTGGCCAAGAAGGCCAATGGCATCCTGGCCTGTATCAGGAACAGCGTGGGCAGCAGGTCCAGAGAAGTGATTCTGCCCCTGTACTCAGTGCTGGTGAGGCCACACCTCGAGTCCTGTGTCCAGTTCTGGGCCCCTCAGTTCAGGAAGGAGATTGAGGTCCTGGAGCAGGTCCAAAGGAGGGCAACCAGGCTGGTGTAGGGACTCGAGCACAGATCCTATGAGGAGAGGCTGAGGGAGCTGGGGCTGTTCAGCCTGGAGAAGAGGAGGCTCAGGGGAGACCTCATCACTCTCTACAACTCCCTGAAAGGAGGGTGTAGCCAGGGGGGGGTTGGTCTCTTTTCCCAGGCAACTACCAGCAAGACAAGAGGGCATGGACTTAAGTTGTGCTGGGGGAGGTTTAGGTTAGATATTAGGAAGAATTTCTTTACGGAGAGGGTGATCAGGCATTGGAATGGGCTGCCCAGGGAAGTAGTGGATTCTCTGTCCCTGGAGATATTTAAAAAGAGACTGGATGTGGCACTCAGTGCCATGGTCTGGTAACCGCAGTAGTAGTGGATCAAGGGTTGGACTTGATGATCTCTGAGGTCCCTTCCAACCCAGGCAATTCTATGATTCTATGAATAGCTTGTGGAGCTACCTGGAGATCTGGCGAAGTCATGTATTTGTATTTCCTGAGCTTCCACTATCCTGAAATCTAAGCATGGCTGCAAGTTGGAAGGAAAAAAATGAACCAAATTTATTTTTTTGTCATCTTCTTTCAAACATTCATCTGACATTACCATCCATAAAAGCACTGATTATTCTGGTTTACAGCTTCTCAGTTCCCCCAAATGAGGACTAATTAAGCATCATGTGGATGAGCATAATGAGAATTATATTTTATTCATCCTTTTTCTCTCTCAGACTAACCCTTTCAGCACTGAGCACCAGTATCAAGCTCTTCACTGTGAGGTTTTAAATAGTTTTATAGTGAATGGTTTCTTGCAATTCTGGGATCAAACAATATGGGAAATCAAATGCAGAGAGACAGGAAAGCTTAAAGTGAATGCTTGACCTCTAGAAGAAGTTATTTTAATAAAAAGTTCATAATTATTCTTTTGATAACTACACAAGTCATTGTGCAAAAATCATTTCAGTGGTAAAATGCTTTTGGGTTACTACCCTGAGGACCATCTGGAAAAAAATATTTTGTTTCTGTTTTACAGTCAATGGGATTTCATGCATAGTTGAATAACCCTTCTAAAGCACAACCTTCTTTTCCTTGAGACTGTAAAAGGTTAGGTTTTGCAGTTCTTGAAAAATCTTGCAAACATATTTGGGATGAGGCAAATCATAAGATAAAGAGAAGACCCTGTCTCTAAACTGGCAGCTTCTGAAAGGTGATTTTGCTCCGACCTGGATTCTCAGCAGCTTATGTAGTCAGTAAATAGACTGTGTTAGCTGAAGTGTCTCATTTTCGACAGCTTTGAGAAATAATGTCATCCCAACATGCATAGTGTATTCAAAGACCTATTGGTAGCCAAAAAAAGTTGTGGCTTACATGCCTGCTCAGAACTCACAGCTTAAAAAAACATAACTCATTCTCACCTACAAATGCTCCATCAAGAATTCTTTATAAAGTTATCCAAAACAGAGATGTAATGAATAGTCAATGCCTGGAACCAGTTCTAAATACCTTTGAGTAGAATTGGGAATGTACAAACATAATTAAATAGCATAGGTTAGACTTCATCAAAGTCTCTTATGTGGTTTTCAAGACATATTTTGATCTTAATGATAGAAGCACAGGTTGGAATAATAATACTTCTCTGAGTATTATATCTCCTGAGATTGCTGCCTTTGGTTTCATCTGTCTCACTCTCATTAATGGATGTCCACTCAAATGTCATTCACAGCCAGCAGCAGAGCAGATTGGACAGAATTTGAACACCAGGCCAATGCTGAAAAATACCTGAATTTCTCCTCTTTTCTCAAACCCTGTTGAGTGCTTGAAAATTCAAAGCTCATTTTTAGTCTCTGGATTTTATGTATAATCTGTATGCTTCTCATGGTCAGCACATTTAGGTTATCAGCCAAGCCCCAACCAGACTTCTGCTATTACATTTGCTTAGCTAAAATTCAGCACTTCTAAATAACTGATAAGGAGTCACACTTCAAAATGATTTATACAGTGGGACACTTCAAGGAACATTTTTCATTTCAAATACTGTCACTCTTTGGGACTGAAAGCATGCAAGACATTGTTCTCAGCTTTTCCTGAACATGTGGCCTCTGGTTAGGAGCCTGTATTAACACTTGCAGATACACATGAACGTCTTGTGCATGGTGATGAGTTGTTCAAAACACACCTAGAAGTTCCTTCCGTGGGGAGGATCCTTTCTTCCTCACTCAGCTGTCACCCTGGTGAACACAAAACCACACTTCATTATTTATGAGATGCATTTTCTGTTAAAAACCAGGGGATTTGGAGCAGCACTGACCTATGACCTTTCCAAATTGCAGGGAAGAATAATTCATAAGGGGTGAAAATGGAAGCAAGACAAGCCATCTGAGGCCTGGGCATGATTATTGTCCAGGGGAACCCTCCCTATTCCTCAGGGAATCTCAGTTACAAACTGCTCCTCTGCACCCGTAAGCTAATTCCACTCCAGGCCTGCAGCACTACTTATATCTTCAATAAAAATCCATTTTGCCAGCTTGATAGGATATTTTTCATGATGGACAGAGACTATTACCTTTTAGATGGAGGTCTTCCAATTAATGAGTGATACTCAGTATGCAAAGAAACCAAAGAAGTAAATTTGGCTGCAAGCAAAATGAAGATCCCAGCATAGCCTCTTTGAAAATAAATGTTTTGTATTATGGCTATTGTGGTCTTCCAGTCACTATTTTATCCAGCTGAAGTGGTTTGAAGTTGATTCTTCTACTTTTGATCATCCCTAGGTTTGCAGTCAATTAACAAGTTTTTTAGACCATCACTTATTTCCGAATGCATCTTGGCTTTTGGGAAACAGCCGAGGTACTTCTCCTTAAAGAACAACAGACATGTAAAGGAAGGCCTGTAGTCTTCAGTTGTTAAATTAATGATATAGAGAAGTGCTTTCAAAATATGTGATTTCATACTCTGGTCTGCATGTCAGTGCTCAATATGCATAAATCTGTGCCCTTCTGGAGAAGCAGGAGGCTTGCAGAAATCTAACAACTCATAAAAACAACAAAAACAAACCATGTCAGCTCGGCATGAGACTCTGGTTTCAATTCACAAAAATTGACAAAAGCCACAGGAATATAGTGCATAAAAAAACTTCTAAGGGGTGGAATATATTCCACATTTACTGAAACATCTAAAATTTGCACCTTCATTTTAAGTTTCCAGAGCAAGAAGCGTTCAATGTCTTTGTTTCCTCTCATGTAAGCAGAGAAAAAGCAGGTGTCCCAGATTACACTTCAGGTCTACAAGGAAAATGGATGCTTGTTTTAAGAAGATTGTTTTGCTGTGCACCAGCTCTGCTGCCTGAGGTAGGGGACTGGGTGCCATGCAAGAACTTCTGTAATTGAATTCTGCTTGTTCAAAGGACAGGCTACAGGAAAACTGTGTCAAACTTTCACAGAGGTAGAAATCCTCCCGCAAGCTAAATACCAATCCTGATACGTACCAGAGAAGCTCATACCTACTAAACTGAACAAACCTCCTTTATTTCTTTTCATAAGGAAATCTGCTAAATAAACAATGACAAAGTGCCTGAAAAATTCAAGGATGTGATATAAAAACACAATAAACAAAATTTGGATTTTAATGGTGAAAGAAAAGGCATAAATTTGCTAGATACTCAGCAATAAAACTGTAAATTTGTTTTTTTCCCTAAAAGAAATATTTTCTGGCTTCCTTTGCTGATTCAAACCAGCAAGGGCTTGTGATGGTTACTGAGAGAAACACTCAAGGTCTGTGATGACCACTTACAGGGCAGAGAGGTTCCTCTTCAAGCAAGGAGAGAAAAGGTGAGACATAGTCCTGCAGTAGAGCTCATGAGTAAGTTTGGCAGCTACATGCACAACCTTCTTGCCAACCTGCCCATGCTCTCAGCTACACCCTTTGAGCTCTTCCAAAGCAGCAGTAGAGACAGTTTATAGGTTGTCAAAATGTCAACTCCTAAACAAGACATACAGGACATTTTCTTTAAAAATGGCAAGCACATTTTAGAATATTTGAAGACAAGACTCTCACTTCCCCAAAAGCCTTGATGTAAGAGCTCAGGGGCCCTTTGTTCATAATACTCTGGCTGGCTTTCAGCCACATGAAAAGAAAAATGCTGAACTGATTTTCTGTCTAGCGCTGCTGGGTCATTAGCTGTTTCAGAGATGTGTCAGGTCTTAGCAAATGGCAGAAAAAAGAACTGAATTTCTGGGATTTGTAATTAAAATGTAACCTTTGTTATTATGGGATTAATAAATATATAAACATAGCTGCACAACTTTAATGTACATTTTGTTTGTGGTGAATTATGGACTCTTTGTAGACCTAACTAAGAAGGCTTGAAAGCAGGTGAATTCACATTGGTAGCTCTCATTATTCCATTGCTACTCTTAAAACAGCAAAGCATTTTTCAGAAAACTGCTCATAAAGTAAAGAGAAAATAGCAAGAATGTCAGCTCCAATTTTTTTTTTGGTTGCAACAGATCCATATTCCTAGCAAGGTATGCAAAATAAAATGTTTAAATCCCTCAAACCAGAAAGCAAAAGCAGAGATCTGTATCCATACATAAAAATGCCACAACCGGTATGACTGCGCCCTTGGGCTGCAATAGTGTTTTTGACAGAGGAAAACTTCTTTTCTCTAAGGCTGATCTGAACCACCAAGGCTTCTTCCCATCCCTGGATTTTGGTCAAGATAGTTTTGGCCAACAGTGAAGTAGGTGTGCTTAGGTGCTTCATCTGCAAACCTGCTCTATGCCCCGAGTCAGAAGAACCACTTCTTAAATCTGTTCCAATCACGACTACACTGGTGTGGCTTCATCATACCCAGTTTTAGCTGTGCTTCTGACCATGACACCAATCACATCCTCCCAGCTGCTGCAAAGGACCCAACCAACCTTCCTTCAGGATGGATTTTGATAACCACAACTTGCTACAGAAAACACAGGGCCCTTCTTGCCCCCTTCCATTTCTTCCCAAATACCACAACAGTCTGTGCAATGAGTGCAGTTTTGCACACCAGTTGTTCTGGTGTGCAAAATAATGGAGAATAGTCAAGGCACTTTATGCTTCATGGTCTAATTTTTGTGGTTTACTAGCTTAGAATGAGCTTTCACATGACTCTAGCAGAGGGTGTGCATGCTTTTCCCCTTGACTAGCATAAGAACAGAAAAGCCACAGTCTGTCACATCACTGTGAAGTCCAAATGTGTCACTCCAAGTGCCAAAAACCTGAGTGTCATTTACTTGACAAGCTTGGGACCCTCACTCATTTCTTTGTGCTTGTGCTGCTTCACAGATGTCCCAGTACATTTTGGCACACATGCTGTTTTGTGTGAGGGCCATATCCTCACCTTCACCCTCCTGCTGAAGGCTGAAGGGAGGGGGAAGACCTTACAACACAGAAACCTTTCCTGGAAAAGGGATGTGGAAGAAAATGAGCTAAATTGCAGTTGGACTGAGCTGCCTCTCTGTCTCTTACCTGTGGCTGGGCAGTGGAGGGAGGTCAGTGACTGAGGTAGGAACAGAAGGTGCTGCTCCAACCTGGCAGTGTCCTCTCAGCATGCTGTTTTGGATGGCCCTTTTGGATGCCCCTGTGGCACGCATTGCTGTGCATGCAGGCACATTGCCTCCCCTGGTGTCCTTGCAAACCTGTGCTGCAGGAGCCTGGGGGCTCGTGTCACGGGTGGCAGGATGGCACAGTTGTCGAGGATGAACCCCACGGTCTGGGCCACCACACCAAACCTCCAGGGGAGCCTCACTGGCACTTCAAATGTGCATAAACAAGCATTCCTGCCCAAGGCAGTCCCTGCCATTTGCTGTGTTGTCCCCCTTTCTGCCCTGTCCTCTCCCAGATGTCTACACACACATCAGTGCAGATGTGATGTGGTGGATAGCTTTCCATGCCAGGCCATTTCAGGTGGCCCAATATGGGGATACGGATGCAAGGGGCAGGAAGGGGTGGCCAGGGAGAGAAAAAGCACAGGACTGCCTCTTTTTTAAGCAGAGAAGTGGTGGGTGGGAAGATCCTGCCATGCTCAGGTTATCTCACTGCTAGGAAGCCTCACGGAGCATGGGGAGGTGATCTGTGGAGGGAACCTGTTGCTGCTAATCTGCTCGACAAGCCTGTAGATGACTGTGCAAGAAGGCTGAGGCAGAAGAGGTTTGTGACTGTTATTATTATAATTCTCCAGTCTCTTCTGCACCTTCAAACTGTATATTACCAGTTTGACTCCCTTATCCAGGAATTTTCAAGGGATTTCAGTGCATTCCTGGTGAGTTTGGCTTCTGTCTCTGCCAGGTCCCCAGAAGCAGCCTCTCAGAAGCTCCTTTTGAGACCTGTGGGGATATCCAGAAGGATTCTCCTCTACCTCCTCCTTCAAGAGGGGCATGGATGAGGAGATGCATCCTCAGCAGGTCTGGTGGTTTAAAGCCTCCTCGAGTGTTTCTGAGCAGCAGTCACTCACTGGGTACAACACTTGTCAAAGTACTGCACATTTGCTGATCCTCCAGTGATCTGTATGGAAATAATTATTCCAAAAAATCTTTTTTTTTTATCCCATATGTGTGAATTTCACACTGATATTGCTACCCCGCAGCGTAACAAGATCACTCAAAATTATTCCTTCCTACAAGAGAATGCAGTGCAAGGATTACTTTCTTTAAATGTGTTGCATTATTGTGAGTCAAATTTGGCTTTATCCTCTGGTTCCTCACACTTGCCCACTGATTAATACAAGAATGGGAACAACAGACACCGAGTACCGGGATGAGCAAGGGTCGGCTATTCTGGAAAAGGTGATGCAACATCACCCTGTCCACCACGAGCACCCAAACCCCACCTGCACTCCCACCTTACCTGGGCTGGGGCGCTGGAGGAGAGGTGGGTGAGGTCCCCGATCCTGGCGGCTGCCCGTGGGTCACTGGAGCTGATGAGGACGGGGGCACTGATCTCCATGGAGTGCCGATTGCTGGCGGCTTGGGAGGACTTGTGGGTCATACTGAGGGCCGTGAAGGAGTGGCGTTTCTTGGCGTTCTTCTTGCCCTCTGCCTGGCGCTGTCCTGCCCCAGAGGCACCGGCACCGGCACCGCTCGGAGCGGGACACGGTGCCAGAGCCGTCGCCGCTGCCGCAGCCTCCGCTGGCAGCTGAAGGTCGCAGCCGGAGGCGGCAGCCAAGCAGGTCTTGTCCATCTCCATGAGCTGCTTGGCGGATTCATTCAGCTGTGGGAAAAAAAAATTATTAAGGAAAATAAAAGAAAGAGGGGGAGGACGGATGTTAACAGCCCATTTGCAGGCTTGCTCTTCATGCAGACTCTCTAGGCAGCTCACTTAACACAGCTCCACTGATTTTTAGAAGGCCTGTATCAGTGAATCCCTGCTGAAGATTCATTTCCCTACAACAGCCACCTGAAAATACATCTTCCGCATGTTAGAGTAAAACTTACCCTGACCATTCTATTAGAACTGGTTTTTATGGAAAATAATATTTCTGTAAGCATGTCAGTTAAAAAAAAAATTAAAAAAAAGAAAAAAAAAAGAAAACAGGTATTTTTCTGCATTGATATTTCAATGAAAGTCTTGAGGAATTTTTCAGTAAGTCCTGCCAGACAAGGCACCTGCCTGGAGCACCATGATCCTTCCCTCAGCCGTGTCCCCAGCACTGAAATGCGGCAGCTGCCCCCTGGGGTGGAGTGGGGTCTGGGGTGCTGTGGATGCCCACACATGCCTGCAGGGCTTGCTGCAGGGTCTATCTGCCCTGCCAAAGGGGGTTGCTCAGCCTGAAGGAGAGATGCCTCCAGGGAGACCTTATAGTAACCTTCCAGTACCTGAAAGGTGCCTACAGGAAACCTGGAGAAAGTACTTTTTTTACAAGGCCATGTAGTGACAGGACAGTGGGGAACAGTTTCAAACTAAAAGAAGGTAGGATTTAGACTGTATTTTAGGAAGAAATTATTTCCTGTGAGGGTAGTGAGACAGAGAAGCTGTGGCTGCCTCCTTTCTGGAAGTGTTCAAGGCCAGGCTGGATGGGGCTTTGTGCAGCCTGTTCTAGTGGAAGATGTCCCTGCCCATGGCAGGGAGGCTGAAGCTAGCTGATCTATCTTTAAGGTCCCTTCCAACCCAAACCATTCCGTGATGCCGTGGTTGCATGAATGAGACAGATCCCAAACCCATCACCTGTTTGCCATCTCCCAGGCAGCCAGGAAAGTTACCAGGAGGCACACCAGCACACTTCATTTCCCAAAACCTGCCCCACGCCAAGTGTTACCGTCCAGCTCCAGGGTGATGACAAATTTATGTAATTTTCTGTAGCTGGGTGAGTTATTTCCATGCACTCCTTAATACCAGGAAAATCAAAAGAGAAGCAAAATAAGCATTCAGGAGAGTTAGGCTAGAACTGGGCACCATGAATTGGTGTTCACCAAACTACAGCATTTAAAAAAACAGCATTCCTGAAAACACCTTGTCCCAGGTTGTAGAGGCAGAGCCAGGGTAAGGAGGCAGGAGCTTCCTCATCAATGTCTCACTCTTCCCAGGTCTGTCATAGGCTTGTGCTTGACATTTGCCACACAAGGCTTTGGTCTAAGCTTCCAAACCCTTCCAATTCGATTTCCCTGCCTGCCACCTGCTACAGGTTATTCAAATGCAAATGCAAACTGAAGGTAGTTTTTCTGGCTCTGTCCCCTAACAGGGGAAGAGCATGACGATCACTGGGAGACTTGCTAGGGGTCCATCTGGAAAAATTGGTCTCATCAGTCAAAGGTTTTATGACTTGGCCTACAGCCTTTGGAGACGGCAGAGCACCGGGACGTTTAGGCCAGTTTTCATCCTGCTGTTCCTCATTCAGTCCACGTATAACCTCATGCCTATAAATGCCAATGCTGGGTGGGACAACCTGGAAGTCTCTTAACCCCTAGCCACCAGAACTCATCCAGGAAAGCTACACCATACACAGCAAGTTCTTAGGTGCATAGGGGTGCTACAGTCACTGATGATCCATGATGTGCACTCCGAAGTCAACGCTGCTTTCTGCACTCATTGCCAATAGGTCTTCCCTCAAGGGGCAGCAACAGCTGAAGAAAAATGCCACATTTTGCCAACAGACCTTTATATTAAAGTAGGATGCACTGCAATATGTTTGCATTTAATGAATAAAAACAACATATGAAAAAGGGAGCCACGATTAACACACATGTGCTTTTGAACCCACTGCTATTTTGAGACCCACACAGACCAGAGGCTTGTGTAATACTATTTGGGACTAAACCCAGGATATTTCTGTTTCTGTAACCACTGCATGAATTACAGCAGCATCCCAGAAACTCAGAGGAGGGCAATGTCTTCTCAGGCTCTAAATTTAAAAAAAAAGAAAAAAAAAAAAAGAAAGAAGGAAAGAAGGAAAGAAGGAAAGAAGGAAAGAAGGAAAGAAGGAAAGAAGGAAAGAAGGAAAGAAAGAAAGAAAGAAAGAAAGAAAGAAAGAAAGAAAGAAAGAAAGAAAGAAAGAAAGAAAGAAAGAAAGAAGAAGAAAGAAAGAAAGAAAGAAAGAAAGAAAGAAAGAAAGAAAGAAAGAAAGAAAGAAAGAAAGAAAGAAAGAAAGAAAGAAAGAAAGAAGGAAAGAAAAGAAAAAAAAAGGAATAGTTGCTGCTTTATGGCAAGTCAATTTAGAAACTTAATATAAGTGAAAATAAAAGGGAAAAAGAGAGGGTTGGGGAAGATAACCACAGAAGCATGCAGTTAAAGAAATGTGTAATTGAGTAGCTTTTATGACTCCCAACCACCATCACCATGCTGTAAATGTAAATAAGAAATAGATATAGCTAGCCTCATGCTAGTCCTCCTAAGACTGAAAGCATTTCTGAGTCCACAAGGACTCACCCTGAGTAAGAGGCAATGAACGCACTGACACCTAGAAAACAAACATCAGCTCGCAGGATCCTTCATTCTGTGACAGCTTCCACCAAGTCAACCAAGCACCTCCAATTAATGATGCTCCACTACTGTCAGAGCTGCTGGGAGTCCTGCAACCATTCAATTAGCAGCCCATTTTCCCAGCTGCACTCTCCAACTTGAGCCCTTGCTTACAGCCGGCACAGTGCACCGCACCTGCCAATTTTTGCCAATAACAGCTGATCCTGTTTCAGCTTTTTCAAGAATGTCCATTATTTCCCACTTCATCATGCACTAAATTGGTACAACCTAATCTTTGCCAGCAGGCTCCAAGTTGCAAGGAAACCAGATGGCTCCCTTCCTTTAAGTAGGTGTTACAGCTCCGCTCACCCAATTGATGGAGATAGTCTGGCTGAATTATTTGAAATATTATGAAGGAGAAAGACATCAAATATTCATGATTCTTTCCTACAGCAGAGGGTGAGAAAATACTTTGCTAGTCAACAGCAAGCAAGAAAAGAATATATTTTACTCTTTGACACAGAAAAATATAGTAAAAAAAAAACGTCTAGAACATCCTGATTTTATGACAATGCTCCATTTAACAAAGAAGTGCTCCAGCTCTTAATATTAAAACTCTAATTCCTTTTGAAAAATTAGATAAAAAATCCTACTGGCTGGAATGCAATTTAACACCGAAGCTATTCTTTTTAAACAAACTCATTTTATGGTCACTGCAAAACCTTGTTAAGAAGGTCAATAAGAGAGTTAGCATCTAAACATGGAGTGATAAAAAATAGCCCTGTACTGATATAAACAAAGTCATCCTAAATATCAGTAGAAGATTAAAGGCAAAAAGAAACCCCTTTCCCAAAACAGTCAAGCTAATGAACTTTTGGGAATGTCAGAGTCTTTCTGAAATACCAGGAAAAAATTATTTAGATCTGCCAAAACAAAAAATGCTTCATAGCTTTACAACTTTATTTTTGTAGAGAACTGTTTTTAAACAGCTTTGCCCACAGACACTGGAAAGAACTTCCCAAATAGACTATGATTACCAGAGAAAAGGTTCTGCTTACTACTTTGTAAAAGCCAAGTGCTCTGCCTCTTCACAAAGTACTTTTAGAAACACTTTTTAAAACATAAACATGATTGAAAATGTCTTATTATAAACTCTGAATATGTAAACAAGCATTGCTTTCTGGTGTCTTGTCTTCTCAGCTTCAGGCAAATCTGTTTCCATAGGAGAAACATAATGGAAAGTTCTGACCCACAGTCAGTCTCAGGAATTTGACATTTCTGGAAGGCTGTAGCTCTCACAACAACCCCATGTACTAGAATTCATCTTTCTTGCCCATTTTTGATGCTACAGTATACATCTGAAATTCTGGTCTTGCTATTCCCAAATATTAAAATGTCCTTGAGAGTGCAATAGGACTGATTTTCCTAAATCCATTCTGTACCATGGTAGTGTCCTAGAAAACTCAATATATGTTTTAGAGTGATAAGGCTTGGATTTGAATGCCAACAAGTCAAATATTCTCAGCTGCCCTGCAACTCTTGGTCTTGGAAGGCAAAACCTCTTGATGGCAAGCCTTGTAAAAGCTGAGAGACCTCAGCATGCACGAGATGGGATGAAAGAGTACAGTAAAATTGTTCATGGGGTCTCAGTGACCACTGACTGAGGGTGCTGCACACTGAGACAAGGATGCACCAGCCCCACTTCACAGAGTTACTTTGCCTGTTTCTCAGGAAGGCATTCCCCAGATGCGAGGCATCCTCCTGGAGACAGCTCCAGCTCACCTGGTTTTGAGAGTCAAGGAGGGTGCATGTGGAATACCTCTGTGCACAGAGCCTTTTTTACCTCCAGACAACCTTTTCCCACAGAGGGAGTAGTAACCAAGCTCCCTTCATTAAAAATTTGCTGACCTTGATCAGGGAGCCCCACTGCTCTCCCCACCACAGTGCAAGCTGTCATGACTTTGGCCTCCAGCCAGACAGCCATGCAATATGAACTAAGGGAGAGATTTTTTTTCTTCTGGCTTTTAGATATGACTATATTAGATATTCTACTTGAGACTTTACCAGATGGGTGAGAAAGGTGCAAATACTAAGCTAACCTCCTCAGGACTTCTCCGCTGCCAAAATTATTTTTTACTGATCTCTAGATGAACCTCATCTTTCTGCAGAATGTGTTACGGTGATTTTCTCCCTGCCTTTGTCTTTGCTGCACATGCTTGTACACACACACACTCACCCCAGTTCATTATGTATGCAGGTTTTAAAGGGTCTACCTGTAAACAATTTCCTTATCCATCTGATAAGGGTGAGGGGACACAGGAGAGAAAATGTCACCTGCACTAATTATCCCCACATGGGACTAAATATGCCCTTTATATCCCAATGGGATTTAATAATTTCATTATATTCATATATTATTCATATATATTACATGTATAATTTCATTATATCATTACTAC
Source organism: Florisuga fusca (assembly GCA_038090715.1). Taxonomy (NCBI): domain Eukaryota; kingdom Metazoa; phylum Chordata; class Aves; order Apodiformes; family Trochilidae; genus Florisuga; species Florisuga fusca. The sequence continues at coordinate 21,251,899 of JAAWXA010000003.1, read as the reverse complement.
TCACATACCCTGGTTGGAAGGAAGAGGGAGGGAAAAGCTACTTGTCCAGTGTGGGTCATGATTAATTACAGTTTTAGTTCAAATAACAAATTATTACTGTGGAACTTGTTATTATTATGCAACAAGATAGAAGAATGGCAAATTTAGGTCAGATTTAAATAATTAACCTTTACTGCATTTCCCTTGACAAATATGCCAGCATGTTCACTATTCCATGATAGTGGCAAAATTGTTCCAGCCCAGTTTAAACCCCCAAGGGACACCCTGATACACAGCAGCTCCTGGGTTCTTGCAGTTCACTGGTGGTGCTGCCTTCTGGAAAATGGAGGATTCTGCTATTGAATACTATTACCTTTCTAGTCATTTAAGTCTGGGTAAGGGATTAATTTCTGACTGATATCTAACCTACCAAAGATAGCACCTGGCTCTGTTTCTGGTCTAGCAACATACTTCAGTGTGTATTTGATCCTATGCAGACCAAAGTGTCACTAAGGGGACTAAAGCACCATTCTTTTCTGAACAAGGCAGGATTGTTTGAATTCTCAGTGTTACACACGTGCTTAAGTATTTTGTTAAACTGGAGCCAGTTTGAGCCAGAAAGTACAGTATATTAAGACTTTCAGGTAAAAAATGCTTCACCTGCTAAGTAAGATGGGGTTTTCTTTTCTGTCTTTATGGAAAGTTTTGGCTAAAGAATGGTGCTGTTCAAATGCAGACATAAGATAAGAAATACAATATTTCAGGCTCCTTTTAAAAGTGAAAAGTTAGAAAACCCCACAAATCAATGCATTACCTAATGAAAAAGAATAGAATGGTAAGAAAAAATTATCATGCTCAAGGTTTTGGAGAGGAACCACTGAGAAGAGCAGGAAGGAAAATTAAAATTATTAATAAAACTTCTTCGTAATCACTCCCTGAAAGACTGAAAATATTTTCACCTGGGGACTGCTAATTTTTATACTTTACAGTTCATAAATATTGAGATCATGCACATCCCTATTTTATGCCTTGCAGAAACTTTGGCAGCCTGAAGATCCACACCTGATTTTGTGATTAAAATAAACAGTCTGATTTTATTACTGTGTTTTCACTTCAGAGTAGTTACTCTCAGGAAATATTAAGTTCTTATGCACTCATTAAATTAGTTTTGGTAGCATTATAATTTATGTTCTGAAGCACAGTGAAGTTATTAAGTAAGCAAGGGCATAACTGTACAAGAGACTCCTGTCTCTGCTAGGTCCCTGAGAGGACGGCATCTGTGAAAGCATTTTCATCCCCAAAAAGCAGCATTTCAGGAAGCTAAAGCAGCTTTTCCATACTGTTATCCCTACTGGCAAATGCAGCATACAACCTTTCTTCTACTTTAGCCAAGTAGCAAAATACCCTTTGACTCAAATGGGTTTCTCAATGGGAGAAAGCACATAACACTTTACCTAATTCTTTACATGTTCCTTGAGTAAGTTAGCACAGAGGATGCACAGCAGTTCCAAGAGCTTGCTAATGGGATATTAGCAGATGAAGTTGTGCCAAAGGCTCTTCAACCAAGTCATATTGAATGCATCTATAATTTTCCTCTTTTATGTGTTTTGTAAATTGAGATTTAAAAATGTTTAGAGAAAGCCTCACAGGTTCTCCACAGACAGTTTAAATTAATTGGACAGAAGCTACAAAATCCTATATCAATTTTTCACTTAGACACCAACTTCTAATGAAGAATCATTAATAAGGCACAGTTAAAGAAAAAATACTGTAGCTAAAACAAAGCATGATTTAATGTTTTATATGTTAATCTCTAACAACCCATTATTGCCTTTTCTAATTTATTACCAGGGAGGGACAAGCAAATGTGGAACAGTTTTTCTGCCAGTGGTTTATCCATGAGGGAAGATAGATTTCTGTAACCCCACACTGTGATTGAGAGCAGACTTATTCCATGCACCCAGAAAATAGAAGAAGCAGAGTACATGCGCTTGCTTGAACACATTCACAAGGAGTGATAGCTGCAGAAATACTTTGCTGGGACTTCAAGTGTTCTGTTCTTCCAGTCACAGGCATACATCTCATTCTCATTTCCAAAAGCCTGCTAAATATGTTAGCATATTCTCAAAGAAGGAAATCTCTAAAGCCATACAGGAGATATTCTTCCTAATGAGGGTCATGCATGTACACAATTATGTGAGTTCAGAAAAAGCAAGCCAATTATTCTTGTCTGCAACATGGTTCCTTGAAAGGCAGCAATACTCAGCAATCTATTTCCCTGTCTTACAAGATCTTTCTCATTTAGTAGCAATGTCACTTCTAACATTCAGCCTGAGAGGCTGAAGGAATGTAGCATATTAGAACAGCATGTGCTTGGATGAGCGTGTCATCATGATCTTGCAGAATGAAAATAAATGATGCGTGCAGCAGAAGTAAACACTAAGCCTTGGGTGGTGAACTGGGAATTTTTTTTCTTTCCCTTTTTTCCAAACAGTTTTAAGACAAAAAATGGTTTGCAGTGATGGAGAACAAACACATGGCTTGGTGAATCCCAGAAAAATGTTCAGTCTGCTGCAAAGTATGCTCAGGAGCAGAAAGCAGCTACTAAACTTATGGAAATTAATGTCCAAATCATCAAGAAGAAAGAGAATAAAACTAAATGCAACTGCATTAAAAATAGATGAACTCACCAAAAAGCAGTCTTTCTGCATCTCTCTCCACTCCTTGCAACAATTCTAACTAACTAGCCTTCAGCTCCAAGTATGAGGACTATCTTACTCTGATCTGTCATCTCTGAATCTCAGATCTCCTTTGTGTCTTCAATGTGCCTAAGGATTTCCTTCTCTTTTCTTCCTATCTGTCCTCTATGGACACCCCTTTCCATAATGAGATGTTCATGACTGCCCCAAAGCTCCTTTGAAAACAAGAAATGTAACCAAATACAGCTTTACTCAACATCAGAAAGAATGGGTAAATACAGACTATTTTTACTTGTAAGTTATTATTCAGAAAGCTAAATAAAAAGTGCAGTCATGAATTCATAGGCTTGGTCCTAACTCCTTTGAAGTCAGTGGCAAAGCTCCAGCTGCCTGCAATGGTGGGAGGACTGGTGTCCGTCTGGCACCAATTTCAGTACCAGAAGAGTTCCTGCTGGAGCTTGTGAGGAGTTTACTAACTATTTTTTCATCAAAACCCAAAACTCATTGGAACTGAAGTACTTTCCAGGAAGGTTTCAGAAAATGTCCATTAGGAAACTGTTTCTCAGATGATGCTTCTCAGCTAAGATACATAAATGACCAAGGCTACAGTGGTTTGGGAGTTTATCTGGGTACCTGGGCTCCTGGCTCAAATTTCAGGAGGAATGGCCATGGGAGATGTTAAACAACACTGCCACTTTCCTAGGAGAAGGCCACCAGCACTCTGGCTGTTCTGAGTCTCCTTCACTCATATTCTTGTTAAGTGGGAAACCTTTGTGACTTTCCCTCTCAGTCCAGCTGCTCAGCAACACAACAACAGAAGATGCTGGTGCCATCAGAAGCAGCATGAGCAGCCTTACACTGGCCAGAAGCACGAACAGGAGCTCAAGATGGATTCAGGAGGCTTTCAGAGTCAGTTCAGGTTTAGTCCTGATGCCTCTAACATTTGGCAGCTAACAATTGCTACCAGTTACTGCAAGGAAGAGAAGCTCCCTGAAGTAGCTTTATGCTGAAATCTAGAAACCCTTCATTTACAGAAACCTTTGCTTTGAGCCAGCTGGACCTCAAAAGTTCAGCACAGGCTAGGAAAGATACTGCAGTTCCTGAAGCAGAGCTGTGGGTTCACAAGTGATCTCTAAGCAGTATCTGCAGAGCCTACGTTCCTTAAAAAGAGCTAGGTCTCATGTTTTCAGAGTTTTCTGGTAACTTTTTACCTTCGTCCTTAATGTTCCACAAGGCTTTTCATCCTATTGTTCACTTGTTTGATCAACAATACCCATTGAATTAACTGAAAACTGGCAAGTCAACTATCACCAACTAAGGCAGTGGGTCTCTTTAGAGTCAATGCACACATCAAGCCTGGGCCTCTTAAAAAAAATGGCTTTCAAATTGTGGTGTGTGACCCAAGTAATTATAAATGGGATTGGGAACCAGGCAGTATCATGCTCGTGTTGAGTGGATTCTTGTCTTCTTGAGAGTGCACACATACTGCCAGACACGACATCATGCTCTTTTGCTCATTCTCTGAGATTTGTTTCGGGAAATACTGTTCTTGAAAATACAGTTTTTGTAACGTTTAGAGTTGTGTGAAGGAAGAAACAATGCCACGTCTTTTTTGAAAGAAAATGCTTGCTTCCAACTTTATGTGATAAAGGATAGGGAAGAAAGAAACTATATATACATTTCCTGAAATCCTTTCTGAATTTGATCACAAAAGTGTTCTGGTGGGCGATGAGAAAAAGCCCTACATGCACCTCACATAATCAAAGTTACCTGCAGAAAGCATGAAGTTGGATAAACCTGCGAAGCTCTTGGAAGCTCTTGGAATTGCAGCACAAGGAAAACATGAGAAATCCAAAGTAATTTTTCAAGTACTGCGAGGCTTTGCCTACACTGAGAAAGCAAGGAGTCTTTGTTGTGGTGATTTACAGCTTTTTGTAGAATAAGAGATCTTGTGCAATTGGGGAAAATTAAGTTTTATGTGCTGCAACTGAAGATTACCTGTGGGGAATCCCACACAAATAAACGTACTGTCTCTGTCTCTGATAAAGGAGTGAAATGAAGAATGAAAGCAAATGCCAAGAAAATGTTTTGGTTCAATTGCTTGTAAAAGGAACCAAGTTATACACACTTCAAGCACACATTAGCACTAAAGGATTGTGATAAACAGCCTTTGCCCTGTGTGTACTATATTTAGGAAAGATCCATTTTTTACTACACAGTCTCTTGGCTGCTACTTCCCAAATACACACCACAGAAGGACTGCTGGATTCAGAACAGGGTATTTGAAATAGAATAAAGTCCCATAGGGCTGTACAGTTAGATACTGTGTGTGGGGTTCCTGTTACAGCTGGCTACAAAGCAGAGTTTCTGGTTGTGGTGAAGAGATGCAGCACCAGCTCTGGGGTGACACTGTGTGTTTCACTGTGAGCAAACTGCATCAAAGAATGCCAGCCACCAGGCACAAAAGCTACTAGGTCACCAGAAAGTTGTGTCCAGGCTTTAGGTTCATTATTTGCATTTGGGTGAGTCAGGACACCATGTGCTGCTGTTTCACCCAAGCATCTGATGACTCCCTAGAGGGACAGTTCCGAGATGTTCCTCTGAAATGGGAAATGAACTATGTGTGTTTGAGTTGCACAGTGGCACACCAGGATACACAGACTGTTCATGTTACAGAGACACTGGCCTTCTTACCTATGCATACAGAGGGAGAAAGGGAGTTGTTCTGAGAGAGACACAATTTACCAGCTTGAGTTTGCATCTCGTAGCTGCCCTGTCCTCTGGCTATTGGAGTGTAAACTCTGCTTGAGATTACCTGTGCATTTAAGGTGCCTCCTTTCCACAAAGTTATTAGTTCCTGGCACAACAGCACAACTCTCTTTTCCCTCAAGGGGAGTGGTACTTCGCATCCTTCTTCACTCTACACAGTGATGAGATAATTTTAAACAATTTTTACATGTGCTTCTCTTATCTTGGAGACCTTTATGCTTCTGTTGTACTTGTTAAAGGATGGGGAACAGATTGGGGTGGCATTAGGAAGCAGGGGCTGTTGCACGTGGCATAATTGTGCATGTCTCCTCTGTGTGGTAAGCCTGATCAGTAACTGAGAGCTCCAAAAGCCGCTCTGCAAGATGTGAAAGTGTGTTTTCTGAGCTACATGATGATGTAACTGGGTTCATAACCTTCCCTCCTGATCATGTGGAATTAAAATCTGACAAGGCTGAACTGTGACAAATTCCCTTGAGTCCACAAATTCTTGACTGAAAATGGCATCATTCAGCCTCACACTCACGGCACGACTGACTGCCCCTCGCCTAGAGGAACCATTTGTAGCCTTCTTTGGAGAATCAGAGATGTTAAAAAATGATTGGGTACAAGGCCAAGGTCAGAGTCAGATGTCTCTTCACTGACTTGCCAACAGCTGCAGTCTAGGAGTTCATTGAACTTCCTGGCTATCAAGCTAGAAAACGCTCTTTGTTCAACCTCTGGAGTTTGATTTCTGATTTAGGGTAAGAGACACGTACCCAGCCCTGTTGTGTGGTGTGGTGCAGTGAAGCCTCTAGTGGCCTTCCCTCTTGTATGTTCATCTAAAGCTGGTTTCATGCTCTGGTTGCTGTCAAAGCCTGCTCTGCACCGGGTGTCACTGCTAGATAAGAGGTGTGCCATTTCTTCAGCGCCAATGGGCTTTGAGCAGATCTTTTAGGATGCTCAGGCACATGTGTCACATTATTGCAATAAAGTAGGATGATTGCTGGCATTAGTCACTTTTATGACATCCATATGCAAATGCTGTTTGTGTTAGCATGCTACAACTGGAAGGAATTTGGAAAACCACTGCTCAAGGCCATGCTGTTTGAGTTCTGAGATGGCAAAATTAATGGGCTAGCAAAAAATCTGCACAGTAGGAAATCTTTCAGAAAGTGCAGAACACTGGGGTTTTTTCTTCTGTTTGTGGAATTACTCAAGCTCAAATATTTTCCTAACACATTCCTTTCTGAAAATGGACTGCTCTGGGTTGCACCTGCATTCTGTAGACAGACAGACAAGCTGTCCTGAGGAAACAGAATTTTTGCAGACTGTGACCACATCATGTGATGCAGTCACTCAGAGACATTTTTAAATAATATTTTTATTATTTTTGCTATTAAGTGCTGAGGAACTCCCACCACAGATCAGAACTCCATTATATAATGTAAGCATTATGTAAGCAAAGAACAACAAGACAGCTCTTGGCCCACAGAAAGTACATTTTAAGATGAGGACAAGAAATAATATACAGATACAGACAAAATATACAGTCTGAGGCAGTCTTATCAGCAGGATGGACAGAGGCTTTTGAACACACCACAAAAGCCTATGTAACCATCACAGCCAAAAACAATTTTCAGAGGAGTCTGGAGAGGCAATGCTGATGCAGATGTCTGTGTGCTTTTGAAGCTTTCACCACAACAGAGATGAACAGGACAATATGGAAGAAAACAAGATTTTGAAAAAGCTGACAGAGTGCTTGGCATCGCTGGCTGATCAAAGACAGGGTTGACCTTTCAGTAGTGCAAAGAAGACAAGAGGCAGAGGGAGTAATTAGTAATCAAAACTTTGCAAGTAAGAGCAAGCTGTATGGGCTCTATAAGATAGAAAAGAGCATCAGGCAGAAAGAAAGAAGTGGCAGCAGATGAGTATTCTGGAAGTTCATCAATGAAGCAGGTCTGCATTTTCTAAGGATGCAAAAAGGCTGTAGCCATAATCAGGATATGAGATGATGAGAGTTTGATCTTTATGAATGCTCAGCAATCAGGTTGGCCAAAGATAAGGCAGGACTGACAGCCACATGGGTAAATGGAGTCAGGCATGAAGGTGTGATTCCCATTGGCAATGTCCTTATTACTTGCCATTAGTGTACATTGCTTACTCTTTAACCACTAACCAAATAGGAGCAGTAAAACACTTATCTCTGATTGTGTATTGCACTGAAACCCCAGGTATGTGTTGAGTAAGAGTTGCTCTTGCAAAAGCAGAGTTACATGTCCACTTATGTGGTGTGGAGCTGCCTTTGCTATGACCTTAAACTCAGCCCTCAGAAGTGCTTTTGTTCCCTCAGGGATTCCCAGGTGACAAATCCTTGTACTTGAGAGAGAGCATGGGCCCAAGCTGAGCTGGCCAGGGTTAACCCATAACAGTCCCAGTGGGCAGAGAAGCCCAGTGCCAGTACCAAGAGTTCCCAGACCTTGTCATGACCAGGGAGACTGCCAGTAACAGGGCAGCAGCCATCTCTATGGCCCTCCTTGCACACTAGTAATTCACATATCGAGGGAAAGGAAAAACAGGCACCCAGCAAATCAATACAACCACACTTCTTTCTGCAGAGCAATACACCTATGAAAGGGAAAGGCTTTGGCTGGAATAGGCAAGCATCTCTTAAGCACTAGACAAGAGAAAGGAAAGAAGATATTGAGGCCTTTATTTCTGCCTTCAAAAGGAAAACACACAGTCCTTCTTCCTTGGCCAGGAAAAAAACAGAAGTTACAAAAGAGGAAGATATGCCTGTAAATTCCCTACTCTGTTGACCAGGTAGCAGCAAACCAGAGAAAAGGGACCAAGGACATGACCATCAAGAAATGTGCCAATGAGCTTTACTTTCCACATCAGCAAGGGCAGGGAGCACTCATCCTTTTTCTGCAGGGTTGTTTTGTGCTCCAGAAACAGTAACGTAAAGCACAGGTGTCTCTTCCCTCAGTGCCCTCCCCTTAGTCACAGGGTAAGAGAACATCTCCAGCATGAGTCCATGGCTGTCTGAATGCTCTGGCGCCTCTCCTGCTTTGTCCCAGGTTTCCAGAAAAACTGTTATGGAAAAATTCTATTATGGAAATCTCTCTCATGAAATTTCCTGTCAATCTGATTAAATTGTGTCTAAACAGATTGGACGACATCAAAGTCAGATTTAGAGCAGGACACTCCCTCCAGCCTTACTCAAACCCAGGATAATTTCATTAGCATTGTTTATGGAGTACCTAGTGCTGATTTGTCATAAAATTATAACCTAATAAAATAATTAAATAAATTGAGGGACAACCAGGAGGTAGAAGAGGTTGCTTGCATGAAGCCCCACATTCCTCATCTCACCATTTTGGCCTGATGGCTTAGAGAGCAGTTCAACAGCAACATTGCCCTCAGGGTATCTGTGGGTCGGGTTTGCTGCCTCAGTGATGTTTACCTACAGTGAGTGTGAGATGACACATATCCTCCTTTCACATCTTCCCACTTTCTGCCTTATATCAGCATAAATGTTCATGTGGCTATGCAGTAAATGGACAGGTATGACTAGGAAGTAAAAAAAAAACCAAACCAAACTATGACAGCTTAAATGAGTCACTTTCAAGAGGGTGAATTCCCTGATCCATCTTAGCACACAGCCATATGTCTGGTAGCCCTGGAACAAGGAAGGCAGAAAGAAAGTGTTGTCATAGATGAGGCAAAAGTAAGACAGTCCCTTTGGCAGCAGCACTTTTGTCAGATTAAAATATTGTGAGTATTACACTCAAAAATGGTGCAGCAGAACATAAAATAAACAATGGCTGGTCTGCTTTGTAAAGGAACAAAGTAAGCAAAAGCAAGGACCCCTTTGTGATTTCTTCTGCAGGACAGACTAAACACAAAGGTGTGATCCTTTAAGAATCCCCTGTGTTCTAGCGAAAAATTGGAAAAGATGTAGATCTCCAAATTAATTCCAACTACCCTCTCATTTCAGAATTTTGTTTGAATTTACTTGTATTGATTCTTTCTCTGTTCCTTTGAACTTGGATTTCTCAACGTTCAGCTCTAACACCTAAGAAAATGTTAGAGGATTTGAAACTTCACTCAAACATCTGGTTTTGGCACAGCTAATGACATTTTTTTAGGCTAAAAATCAACTTCATATGTTATTTTTGTTGTTTGAAGCATGCATTCAGCATACACATGCACTCCCAGGTCTAGAATAAAGACAGTTTGACCAATCCATATCTGTCACAATAAGAAGTAAGGGAAGAGGTAAAAAAAAAGTTCACAGCTTCATCCTATTAGGAAACTATTCCTCTTGAAACTACTCCTCTTTGAAAGCTTGAGTCAAGCTGAAATGAATTTTGTGACTCTTCATTACAGTAGAATAGTATTGATGTAACATGCCAGCTTCTGGAATCAGAGAGGAGAAGGGGCTTTAAAAGGCACAACCCAGCAGATCATTTATGGTGTCACTGATGTCACCTGTCCATTCTGTCCCTCTGATGGAGATCATCCCATCCACCACAGGCACAGCAAAGGATAATGTGTGTTCCCACCTCCTCCAGGTTCTGGGATTTTAAAATTGTGTGAGAAGAATGAGAAGCATGTGTGAGAAAAAATGAAATCCTCTAAGATTTTATTTTTATTAATGGCTAGACACATCATGTATCTATTGATATACAGCTTCTTAATATACATTCATGCATTAGCTCTAGGTGAAACAGAAAGATACTTTCTTTTCAAAGGGAAAAAGATCCCAGGAATTCAGCAGTGCTGAAGCAATCTTTAGAAGCTGTCAGAGGTGATCAATGGCTGGAAAAGACAAAAGCCCTGTTCTCATACCTCCTCCAGAGAGAGAGGATCACTGATGATGTGCTCTAGAGCTGCTGGGTACACTCACTGGGGAATGATAATTTTTAGCCCTTGGAAACCTGCACAGTTGCAGAAACATTTCACTCCAATGGTTGCCTGCTCTGAGGCTGCTGAGCACCACTGGGAAATCCAGAATGTTTGTTGCTAAACCTACATGATGTGTTATTTATTTGGTTGGTACTTCTGAGCAGATACAAGGCCAAATGGCCTGATGCTTTACCAGAGTTATTTTTCCACTTGAAATACTGCAGGACCACATGAAAATCTACTTTTTTGTTGGTGGAAGAGACTTCCTCAACACCTGTGGCAGGTCTCAACTATCACAGGAGCAGAATAAAGAAGTAACAGGTAGGAAAGGGTGTACTTAAACCTCCCCAGGAGTTGCTGTACATGTGCCTAAGCATTGCAAAAATGCCCTATACATATGTGGAAATTACATATGCTTTTGAAAGAATCATGAAATGGCCCAGTTTGCTAGGGCTGTGTGCTTAAGTTGGCTGGGCTGGAAACCTTCTATAAATAGAACCCAATAGAGTTATTTTTACAAATAAAATCTAGGAAAATCAGATGTTACTCATCTTGGTGTGGGAAAGATATTCCTGAATGTGACAGCTGGACAATTTCTGGTTCAACAGTCCCTGAAACAGTAAGAGGTGATAAGAATTTGGATATGGTTTTGATTAATCGAAAGATTGGTCATGACTTATAAATCAGAATAACTAAATTATGAATTCATTCGCGTGGAAGTAAGCGGGAGGAAAAGCAAGTGAAAACCTGTAACTAAAATTGTCAGTTCCCCAAAGACAAATTTTCACAACCTACAGCTCTTTCTAAATTTACGTCCTGGCTCTCACCACAGCTCACCACAGGTCTCATGACTGTCTGGGCTCGGGGATGACTCAAACGTGACAGCACTCCCACCTCCCTCTGGGTGCAGGCTTCCTCTTTGGGGCACCCACCTGAGGTGAACTTCAGAGGAAGGTGTTCTCCCCACGCAGAAACCAGAAAGCAATCCTGCACTGACTTGTCTAGACACAGCCTGAGGGGAGTGAGTGATTGAAAAGGTCTATGGAGCTGAGGAGCTCAGATAATCTAATATAGGGGAAACCTAGCAGTTAAGTCAACAGGTGACAGTGCAGCTCAATTTTGTATCCTGAAGATGGAGGAAAGTCTTACAGAATCTGTACAAATGATCTTCTCATGATGGATGCTACATATTAACAGAAAACTTAAAAGAAATTACTGAAAATAAAAAAAATATTATTGCCCATTCATACTAAATTACATTTGACTTAGGAAATTAAATCAAAAGCAAAATGTTCTTCATTTATAAAAGAAAAGGGAAAATAAGAGATTGAGCTGTTATGTAGAAAAGATAGGCCATAGACTAAAAGGAATGTGTGTATATAACATATATGTAAACACTTACATAGAATTATATGCTCTTATATAATGTATGTTTAATCTTCTCCCTTCTGACTACTAGTTCTCCTAGTTTTCCTGACTAATATCACAGTTATTTGAAGTTCTTTAATTTGCTTTACTTTGCATGTGTCTAATACATTTACTCATGGCTTGATATGAAAAGAGTAGTAGGTGCATAGGTCACTCTTGCAGCCTACAACACAAACTCTGTGTATTTTAGTTTGAATGTGAAACCCGGGGACTGTATTTTGTTGTCTCTTCACATAGAAATCTGATACCAAAAAGAAACTTGGAAAATTTGACAATATACTTTGCAAGAAGAAAACAAGTAGGACAAACTTTTTAGAAACTATGAAGGTGCAGAAATTAACATCTAAAAACAATGAAATGCAAAATTTGAACATGGGTATCAATAAAGCTTTTTAACATAAATTAGCTGAGCACCTCTTAAAGCTTACATTATTGTCAGCTTTACAAGGTTCTTACTCCATTTTTGTCTGACACAAAAGGGGAGAGAACAGAAAAAAAATCAATCCTGATGTTAATGGATATAATTCTGAACTCATTAGAGTTAAACCTACTTACTACTGGGATGAATTTGCACTCATATGAGATTTATTAAGTCAGCCTTTCTAAAATCATCTACTTCCATTTTCTTCTATCCACTTTTCAAAAGCCTCCATTTTTATTAGCATAAAATGATACTAGCAAGGCTATAACAAACCATTTTGACAGTCCTTAAAAAACAGACACCGTATGTTCTTCTTCCAAAGGGCACAGAAGAAATGTCTAATTCTTCTTTTTTTTCTTTTTTTTCTTTTTTTTTTTAAGGACTTAATAAAGGATACACTGAAAGGTGCAGAGTATGCTGCTACAGAGACCACACATGTATAAACGATGGGGCAGACATCACAGCTGATTTAATTATGGGAGTCCCGTAGGGACCCATTTGTCATGCATTCCCAGACTGAGGGGAGAGAAGGTACAGACCAGAAGTGGAGAGGGCAACGATCATTTTTGAAAAAAGGTGATGTTGAAAATGGTCAAAAGATATCTTAGAGCTAGAAATACACATATGCACACAGCTGAGTTTTCAAGACTCTAACTGTGAGGACTGCCACTGAAGACACCAGGATGCTTGGAAATGTCTGAGGTAGGGATCTGCATACAATGTAAAAAAAGTACAAAACCTTCCATCTAGACTGAATGCCAGATTGGGAGCCATGCTGCTAGGAAAACACTGAAGAATCCCAAAGTCAAGCAGACCTATAGGCTGGGCTATGGGAAAGGCTTTGCTCTCTTCAGGGTGGTTCCCTGCATCTCCTCCTGGAAACCTTTAAGTCTTCAGTTTAACTGAACAGAGACACACGGACACACGCAGACACACAGACACTAAACTCAGTATTTGCATTCATCTGCAGGCTAACTCAGCAAAGCACATAGTTAAAGAGTTAAGGAGAAATTCAGCTGGGAGGATGGGCCCCTGTGGCACTGTTCAATAACCACAGCTGGGATCCTGGCAAATGTGCTCAGGTTCCCCTCTATGGGTTAAGCTGTTTTAGGATGGCTGGTAAATCCAGTGCTACAGCAGAAAATCATTAAATCACAGAATCATAGAATTAGCTGGGTTGGAAGGGACCTCAGAGATCATCAAGTCCAACCCTTGTTGGACCATGTGGTGCTCTGTCCTGCAAAGCTGATTTTGGAATGAAAAATTGTTGTTTTATTTAAGAAATTAATTTGGCTTAACTTTTTTTTTTTTTCCCTCTCTTTTTTTTTTCTTCTCTTGGCTGAACTCTTTTTAAACACTGACTTGCAAGAATTCTTTTCCTCTGAGTCTCCAGGGAGTCTTGTGGATCTGTGCTCCAGGGCATGGAAAGAGTCAGCTCTGCCCCTTCTCGTCCTCTCCCTTTCTCCTAGATCTCCTTTCCATTTTTTTTCTCTTTTTGACTATGAGGAACAGGAGAAGATCCCCATTACCCTGCTTCACTGCTCTGTAAAAAGAATTTTAAAAATCCCTAATACTACTTAATCACAGCTTTCAGTGCCCCTGCTGCAGTAAAACATTATAACAATGGGCTGGCACTTCATCAATGGTAATTTGCTGATATTACAGTCACAGTAGTGTTCGACATAATTGCCTTGCTCTACCACTGACTCATAAGGCTTCTTGATCTCGGTCAATAATTCTTTTGCACTGGGGGCTGCAGTCAGAAATTCTGGTCTAACAGCTCAGCTTTTTGAATTCCCAGTTCCTGCCCATCTGAGCAAGATGTGTCACTCCAAATGCTCGGCACACCATTGCTCTCAAATTTCACTCCCAGACACTTTAATCTTTAATTAAAATTTATTCTTCATTATTTGCAATTTTACACATAGCAGCACAACACAACTTCCAAATAGAGATAATAGCTGTAGTTATTAAGAAAGAAGTAGCTCACTTAAAGATGGTAAATAAAAGAAGTTTAGTTAGGACTTTGAATTCTTTGCAGGTCCAAAACTCCTCCCAGCAAGAATATGACTTCAAACCACAGGGATTATTAATAAGATGTTTATTTCAGGACAGAAGGCACCTTGAGAATCAATTTGATTATGCTCTGTTTTTCTGTAGACAAATTAAAACATAAATTATCAGCCCAAATGACTTCTACTGGAGACGAAGGACAGGAACAAAATAAGAGAGAAAAATAATGCAAACTCTCCCTGACAGAACATATTGTGTGTGACTCATTCTGTAAAAGTCACCATTGTGAGCTGCAAATATTTATTCCTTATATGATTGTAGCTTCTCTGAGGTTGGGATAGAGATGACACTACAGAGGCAGGAAAAAGCCTCTTTGCAGAGAGCTGTCAGATGCAGCAGGCATAAAAGCACCCTTGCTGGACACTTGTAGGGCATCAAGCATAGAAAACCCATGCCACGTTACACTTATATGGCAATATGGACAACCACAAATAATGATGAGATACACACTTCTAAAACACTGCAGGGAGCAGATATATTTTGATGCCTCCAGCTACTTTTTTGGTGCCACTGCTTTGTGACACCACTCTGGCTCTAAAAGTGAACCACTCTCAAATTCAGTAAACACAGGGTGAAAAGAAGATGAAGAAGCCTAGGAAGATGCTGAAGGCTCTTACATGGGCCAATCAACAAGCCCAACTGCTGGGGGGTCAATGGGGTGGGGGAATTTGCTCACCAAAACTCCCCAAAGGATTAGGGCAGCAGTACACCCCTCCTTCCCACCCTGCTGCAGCTTACATCTGTATGCAAATGCTTTGTAACAGAGCACTTCCAAAAGCCTTTTTTTCCTAGCACCTGTGTGAGGGGCACAGCAGCCCATTTGCCAGGATGAAGTCTCACCAAAGTGTGGGGGGGCACAATGAGGATTATATCCCCTGTTTGTATCTCTGGCATGCTCAGCTCTAGGATCCTTGAAATGACCAACTAGTTTTCTAATGCTCCCTAATGCTGCTGTAGGAAGATTAAGAGCTGTTGTCTGGGATGTGGGAGCACTGAGAACATTAGAACCTGCCCTTTGCCGTGGGCTCTGGGCTGGAATTTTCTCCATCCAGAGTTCACAGCTTCAGATGCCACATGAAATCCCACACACTTTGGTCCATCGGCTCAAACAAGTGAAAGGCCACCGTAGAGCTAAGCTTTGCTTATTCTGCACATTTTGCCAAGATTCTGAAAACCACTTAATGGATTTGGACAGGCTCAAGTAGTGTTTTTAAATTCAAGTACTACTTGTTTAATGGATTTATTTTATAAACTTCGGCATTGAGATTTTCAAAACTTCTTTGGGATTTGGCCTGCTGATTCCTCTTAATTTTTAATGTAAAGTAACATCTGAAGCTACAAACAGCAACATAATTGTATAACTTCAACAGTTGCATAAGCCCATCTTATATTCAGAACAGGGCACGGATGAAGTGTGTGGCTGATGTTTCTGTCTGGAGGATCATTTCCCTTCGACTTCACAAACCACTGCAAAAGTATTATGCCCATGTCATCCAATTATCTCATTTGAAAAGGACTTTCAAGTGTCCATATTTCAAATTTATACAGATAAAATATATATGTGTGCATATATAAAAAAAATGTATGCATAAGTGTATATAGCTGCATTTATTTTTATATACCTGTGTGTCTGTGTATGGATGTATACACACACGTTCCTACATGTGTTCTTCTCACCTGGTGCTGGCTGCCTGCCTGTTTGTATCTCTTTGGAAACTTCCAAAATGATGTTCTGACTCTGGTAGCACTCTGGTCAGTGCTACCTGTTGCTCCTCTGTAGACACCCAGGACATAGTAGTACCTGGACAACTTCAGTGAGACAACATTGCACATGTTCTCCATGGTCTGTTCCCTTCAGGGGGAGTCCTTCACCCTATGAGCACAGTACTTAAGTACAGATACCTGAGGGTGGGAGATGGATGCTGTACAGCATTAGCTCTTACAGCCTGCAGGTGAAACCAGAGCTGGAGAAAGGTGCTGGGTGAAGAAAGGGTGGCTGGCTGTGCAGAGGTCCCCAGTTTACTCTTTCTGCAGCAGGATAGGAACAACCCAGGGAAAAGGCAGAGGGGGAAAAGCATGAAATCTGGGAGAACCCCAGCTTTCTCTTTTGATCATGACAAACTGAAAATGTCTTACACATTCAGAACAGAAGAAAACTAGTCATTAACTTATATGAGGCAGCCGGTTTCCAAATAATGGTTCCTACACATCCTGGTTTTAATATTATTGTTCTTGTCAACTGTGGGAATGCCATGTATATTAATGATGGTTTATTCCAAATTGGTCATTGTCGGAGTTAATAATTAGGTAGTCAGGCACTAATTATCTCTATTTTGTCTCAAATCATTAACTAAGAAATCTGGAGAAGTAATTTCAGATGCAGGCATCATCAGGAGGAGGGGCTGTGCTGTGGGCACAAGAGAAGCTGCACTCCAGAGCACAGCACCAGCCTACGCCTGGGAGCAGAATGAGCAGAATCAGGGAGATGTTGCTCTGAGCACTGGGTGCAGAATGGCAGCACCCCAAAAAAAACACATGTGTGTGTGATGCCCATCTGTTCTTTGCACCTCTGGTTCATTCATAGAAGGGGAAAGCTCCCCAAAGGCATTACCTGTCACCTGGACAACAGAGCATCTCCACTGGGGCCACCATGGGCCACCATTGCTCGCTGCAGCTCCTCTCCCAAGTGGCACCCAGCCAGCTGGGCACCAGCAGGAGGGTGTGCAGCAGTGGGAAGAGGTGGCACAATGTGTCTGCTTGGAGGAAGTTTCAGTGTCTGACCTGAAATAAGCCTCTGGTGAAAGGACTGCAAGAAACTGCTCAGGACAAGGATGGGTCTGCCACACAGGGAATCAGAGACCTTGGACACATGAGGCTTCTTGAGGTGTGTGCAAGATACCCCAAGTGCAACTATCCTCCAGTAATTTCCCCATGTATTGTGGAGAATACACCTAAAATTCTACATGGGAAGCCTTCAGCAGTAGTTTGGGACATACATTTTGCAGGCCACTTTAAATTACATTGAGTATATCCTCACAGGGGATGCTGCCTTAGGGGACAGTGGCCAAAAAAAAAATCCCTTTTCTGTCATTCTTGTATAATTTGTCCTTCTCATTTAAGAATTTTCAAGGTTATTCTGCCCTTGTGGGTACAAAAACCCCACAAGATGTCAAGAGAAGCACCCAACACCACTTGTTCTGAACTTACCTCAACATAGAGGATAGGGAAAATTCCAATCTTGTCACCCAGCATCCCTTCTGCCCAGTTGTCATCTACCCTCCTGATGACAGTCAAGATTTCATCCTAAAATCAGAGACACACAAAATATACAATCATATTTCTTCAGTTGAAAGAAGCCAGTTTTTAGTTACCCCCATGATAGCTTAGGCACAGAGTACACAGAGGACAACGTAAGTCATATAAAAATGTTCCTTGACTCCAGGGACAGAAGGATCCCTGGTCAAGCATTCCATCCAAAGTGCATTGAAGCACCCTGCAGATGGGTGCAGCTTATGTCATTGGCTCCAGAGGCCTGGAGTGGTTGGGAATAGGTAACTCCTGGCTTCATTGCAAAGACAGGGAGGACATTTGACCCAAGAGGTCACTCTAACCTGAAGAAAACTCTTTAGAATGAAGGTGCCCCTGGGAATCTGAGAGCCCATTGTGGGACTTGGCTGCTCTCAAAGACAATTCGAAGGGAAGCACCATTAGAGCACAGGTAGTCCTGGAAAAGCCTCCAGCAAGAAGTGTAAATATGAGGTGCTCAGCCACCAGCCTACACTGCTGATGCACTGAAAGTCAGTTTTCCTTAAAAAAGAAATATATTAGGAGGCAAATTAGAAATCACATAAAATGCCAAGGATAACACAATAAAAAACAAGTTGCATTCAACTGTTGGATCAGCTTGAGTTTTGACCCAAGTTTGTTTTCTAAGACCAATGGCATTTTAATATTTTATTTAATCTAAGGGATCTTACAAAAATTTCAACTGATGGTGAACTGTTTTGTGATTATTAAACAGAAGATAAAGCCATGTACAAATAAGATTCATTCTGCTCAAAGTTTGCCTTGATAGAGTTAAAACCTAGAACATACCACACATTACGAAAGCTCAGGGGACTGGAACCAAACCCTGAGTTTTCCCAGTCTGAGCTGCTCATCTTGCCAATGGACTTCTGCTACCACATCCGTCTGCTGGGGTGATCCAACTAAACCCAGCCTTGAGCCAGCATCACTTGCTACAAAAAGGGTACATGAGGGCACTGCCTGGGTGCTCAGATCTCCTATGGCCAGAGGAAAGGAGAGAAGAGAAAGGCTGAGAAAGGCTGAGAGAAGCTGCAAAGTGCTGTTTGCTGAGCATGTTCTCTCGTGGCATCTAACCTTCCTCCATTCCTGAGCAGAAATGTATGAAAAAGGCAACACCTCCCTCCACTAAGCTGAGACAGAGTTCTCTGCCATGCTTACTTTATTTTCATCACCCAGTCTAGGAAAATAAGAGCTACATATGGTCCATCACCCTCCATGGAACAAGCCACCCATGTTAACAAGTCAGTCCAGGGGAGCTGCTTTTTGCAGATACCTCTTAGATAAGAAAAATCTCCACAAATTCCTGATCCGGGATGTTCAGACCATGGATTTACATTGATAGGAAATGACCAGAACAGTGATGAGATGTACTTTGTAGGTTTTGAACATGTGTATTTTGAACATGTGCACTTTGAAACAGTTTAAATGTTCCCTTTGAATTATTCATCTGAATGATCCATTAGAGGGAAAGCTCAGAGAAACAGCCATGGACTGAGTCCTTCAGCTATTTATTACAGCTGGAAGGATGTAAAAAGAATTTGTGTGTTTAATTTCCTGAAGAAACAGATAGCATTCCCTTCCAAAGCCCTGTCTGAATGGACCATTTTTGATCGTTGTAAAGAGCTGACAGTAATACATCCCTGCAAAGTTTCTACATGCTCTTACAAAAGACCAATTATCATAAATTTCAAATCTAGGTAAAGGGGGCAAATGCAGAAAATAAAAGACTGCATCGCTTCCAGAACCTGCTCCTGCTTTCTCTATTTGTTCAGCTCTTTTCTTATGAGTTTTTAAAACCCCCGTGTGATGGGTCTGCACTTTAGCTACATGTTTATGTATATATATGTAATCTTATGTGTATTATGTGCATATATATGCATATACATGCACCAGCATATATTATGCACATATGTATATATTACAGTATATACAGTATATATTATGCACATACATACATAACAAAAAACTAAGAAAAAACTTTACATCTATAAAACCTCAGAAGCACTCGATTAGACTTTGTTAGAGGCACTATGCAATCCCATCCCTGGCACAGGCTGGACAGGCACTCGGCAGGAAAGGTTTATCCTGCATTGATCCTTCTTGAGGATGGGTGAGGGAACAGGTGATCTTTGAAGATCTCTTCCAAGTTTACTTTCTAAGCACCTCTGAAATCTAGAAGCATCTCCATACACTGCTCTTAGTTGGTGTCTGCCAAGTCTGGTTGCAGAATGTGGTCATACATGAGAAAATTAGACAGCTGCACATCTCAATATACTCAGACATTCAAAATGTGTATCTTTGTGGGAGAGCAAAGTGCAAATCCTTGAGCATGCTTTCCATTACAGAACTCATTTTCAGGAGGGTGTTGAAAAATCTCCAGGACTTACAGCAAATCCTGAAACAACTTTTGAAATTCTTTATTAATAGAAAGTTTCTTTGAATTCGAAGCCCACAACCTCATTCTATACACTGGGCTGGAGAAAGCTTCAACAAGAACTATTTTAGTGCCTTAAATTAGTTGGATAGCTGTGCTACTTATAAATTCCTAGAAAAGTTCCCAAAAGGATCATGAATAGTAAAGAGCCACAGATCTCTTGGCATACCACTTCAACTTTCAGAACTTCACTATTTCACATGTACTAAATTGATTTCCAGGCAGCACAAAGGAATCCAAGCCTCAAATCTGTTTTCAAAAGCCAATAGTATCCACTGTAGCCTGACAAAGATACCTTGTGCTCTTTTTATGCCTGTTGCTAAAGTCTCTCATTATTTGCTCTCTCCTACTTGCTCAAGTCTCTCTCTATTCATCAGGATGGGGCAGCCTTGCGACAGGCACGTGGGTCCTGCAGTTCCAGCTTATAACCAGCTTATAACCTAAGAAAGGAAGTCAAAGATGAAGCACTCAAAACCCAATCTGATTGATGGAGAAATCAACCCTTTTGCAGAGAAAACAGCACAAAATTGTGTCCAGTAACAGCCATGATTCACAGGCCGATTTTTACTCAAGTCATTAGGGGCCATTAACGAAGCAATGCAAAGCAGATGTGCCTGCAATTCTGCAGAGGTGACACCTCCATCTAAGGCACTGGGGAGATCTCAGGGACAGCAGGATGGCACCCGGCACACCCACCTCCCACACTTGCCAGCTGGCAGGAGAATTCCAATCACCAGCTACTGCCGGGACATTCCCTCTGAGAACAGCAAACGCTGCTGGAATTCAGTGCCAAGGGGCTGCTCCATGCTGCTCCTCAGCCAGGAACCAGTATTGGATGTGACAGCTCCAAGAGAGGAGCAACATTTGCTAAACACTGCTGTGGTCTGGGAACAAAAATGCTGGAAGAAGAAGGAAATAGCAGATGTGATTAAAAATGTGATGAGTACCAAAGCACGGGACAGTTGATGCTACCTTGACAGGTTTGAGACTCATCTGCCACTGAGCCTTCCAAGGGCCACGTGAACTCACGCATGCAAATGGTAATCCAACACCAAAACAAACCAGTGGGCTGAATCTGGACTCAGTCTAAGCCTGGAGTAATGACAGACAACAGTGCAGTTACTCCAGAGCTGCACCGCTATAGCTGAGAGTAGAGTATGCTTCTGTGTGGCTTGTCCCAGAAAGCATCTAGCCTAAGGGTTATTTTTTTAAAACAGAAGCAGCAGGAGCCCAGCCTCATTCTCACAGGGAGACATTAGAAAATTGAGTTAAATGAGTATATTGCAAGGGCATACAAGACTCTAGGTCACACTGATGAACATTAGGAGTAACACTTATGAAGCAGCTGGAGTTAAACTGGTGGAATGATGATTGAATCAAGGCTGAAACTTGTTGTTACAGAAAGCCAAATAACTTCTAGCCAACTGATTTGGCTGATCACTGCTAAACACTGAGGATAAATATGTTAAGTAGTAGATCTGGAATGTTTTGTCTTCTTGTAGTCACTGCAGAGGAGGGAAGAGTGGCGGGACCCTGTGCCTGTACATACGGCTAATTTGGGAGGAGAAGTTCAGTGGAATGGTCCACATGGTGTAAGAGAGCATGTAAGACATGTTTGAGCTTCGTTTTTGCACTGGATGCTCAAGACAGAGGCTTCTTTGTCCCTTTCAGTTTTAAGCCTACACATAAAAATCATTACATTTGATTGATCTTTGTCTCTTTATTTGAAAAGTGTTGCGTGTACAGGAGGTCAAAACAGATAAATGGCAGAAGCTGTCTGCAGCACTGCTCAGGAAGATCTGCCTAAAGCAGACTTCATTTCCTTGAAATCCACTTCTGGAACAACTGGGCTTTTTAATTTTGAAACAAACCCCTAAACCTAGTAAGAAAAAAACCCAAATATCCTTCCTTTGTTTTCTTTAACTTCACTGACAAATAACTCTGACTGCATCGTAATAAAGGGAATGGAAAAAAGCAAAGTCCAGCAAAATAGCAACAAAACATAATGATATGCTTGATTTCCCTTCTTCTAGCTCGCCTTAAGATAAAACCTCTTCATTATTATATAAGTAAAATCCAATTACAAACATCTGGCAGTGCTAAATGAGTTGCAGGACACAGGTTATACTAGTCATATAAACGATACGCTGATAAAACTCCTCTACCCAGGGGAAGAACAAACAGCATAAATGAAACTGAGATCAGGTCCAGCATCTTCATATGCAAACTAAGAGGTGCGAATGATGACTATTGCTTCAAGTGACAAAACCACATCTACAACAATGCTGTGTTCATGACTGTGTGCAGAGGAAACGACTGCATCAGCAGATGATCTAAAATCTGGGCCAAACAGGAACCTCCATCAGTACAGGTGACAGTTAAAATTAGCATTGAGAAAACTGATAAAAACATGTTGGTAAAGCCCCAAGATGAAAAACAGATTATTCACTCTCAGGGAGAACAACAGGCAAGACTTAAAAACAATTACTATGTGACTCTGTGTGTAGTGGAAGGAGCTAAGGAAGAAAACGGCATCAGAAAAGAACACAAAACCCCTCAGAGAAAATACAGTCATCAAGGATAAAAAGATGCAGACAGTAACACCAGGGGTGAAAAAAAGGAAAATTGAGGGATTAAGAGTAGAGCTATACAGCAGAAAGAAATGCTCCACATGAGAATGGCATTAGAAAGCCAAAAACTGAGAACTGTCAGTAGACAAAGACAGTTATTGTAAAAGGGAGGTATATTAATATATGGCATCAAATATATCGTCTGCAAAGGTGTCTAGGAAAGGACCTGCTCTAACAAAAAAGCCAACAACTGCCTGCTGTACCTATTAAGTTTCTTATCTCAAGCAAGCAATGAATAAGAGGACAAAGAAGATCGTTTCTCAAAGAAGACACTGTTGTACCTCTGGGCAAGCAATGACAAAAACAAAGAGCCAGCAAATATATATTTACTGATGGGATCTCAACAGTAATTTCTGGCTAACTTTCTGTTACTGCATAGCTGTTATTTCTCACTAAGCAGCCCACTTTCCTGCCGAGATTCACAGCTCCAGGGAGGATGGGTAGTCGCAGGGTTTGCAGTGTTTGTAATCAAACAGATTGCTTGCTATGGAGCTAAAGTGCTTACAAATCTTTTGTTAAATAAATATGAGAAAGTATACATTCTAGGAAATTGTGTTCTGCCGAGAAACATCGCACGAGTGAAAAAGATGTTGCATTTGGCAAGAAAATTATATGCTGCAAGTAATTCATTCAGCTATAATAAGTAGTCTCAAAAGAGGAGGTCAGTAAAATCCTGGTGAAGGTTATTTTTATCATCCATTTCATATTCATTTTCAGCATAACTGTTATTACTTTATGTGATACTATAACAACCACAGACAGCTGAATTAAAACATAAAATGACAATGAACAGGTTCTCCATGGCATTCAGTGCCATAAATTAACATTAGGAGATAGGCTTTATTTTACTGTGGGTTTCTTGATATCCATGAAGCCCATCTGAGGTCAACATAAATTGCTAGGGAGAGGAGGGAGAGACAGAAAGCAGGTGGGGAGGTGGGGAAGAAAGGGAAAACATGATATTTTAAATCCAAAGGGAACTACAAGATCTCAGTTTTCTGTCATTCTAAATAGAATTTATCAAACATTCTGGCTTTAAGAAAACAAAGACCTTTTCTTAATTGCCTGCTTTTTAATGTCTTTAGGTTCTTAAAATAGGAAATACTGTGATATATGATGATAGTGTATTTCAACTGCTAATTGGTATATGGCATGATGCAATATGCGTTTTGGAGCAGAATGGCATTTTAAAACACAGGAAGATCTGATTCCATCAGAAACACTAAAAGACAAATTTCCATTAGATTTTTTTTTCTGAAATTGAATCGTTCTTGCAGAACATTTCAATGCAGATGAAATGTATGCTTTTTAGACAGAAAATTATGCTCAGCAAATGTATGGACAGTTGTAGTTGTTGAGTTTCACTGGCTTTATCCCAACCTCAGTGCACAAGGCATGAGCTACCTCACTGGCTTCTTCAGACAAGACAGGAGTGATTTCCCACTGATGCTAACACGGGGTTTGCTCCAAGGGGAGGCTTTACACCCACCCATTCCTGCAGCATGGCTGGTGCATGGGACATTGCAGGGCCACCAAGCAGTCTCTGCCTCCAGAGGGAGGAGAATTTCCAAGTCAGGGGAAGATAATGTCCTTCAGCACATTACATGAGGAGATGCCCAATTTAACATAAGAAATGCAGCCCTGCCCGTCTGTCCCTACTAGGCCGTCTGAGCTCAACAGTTTTAATTTTCTCATATAAGAAACCAGTTGAGAGAAAAAAAAATGGAGTGCTGGATGTTGCTGGTCAGACCTGCCTGGGGAGGCCAGGCAGATCATAGAGTCATAGAATCAGCTGGGTTGGAAGGGACTTCACAGAGATCATCAAGTCCAACCCTTGATCCACTACCGCTGCGGTTACCAGACCATGGCACTGAGTGCCACATACAGTCTCTTTTTAAATATCTCCAGGGACGGAGAATCCACTACTTCCCTGGGCAGCCCATTCCAAATTGGTCACAGAACCACCATGTTCCAGGCTTGTCTGCCAGCACCACAGGCACCCACCCCATCAGTTCCTACAGAAGCAGTTTTCTAAAGCTTTGTTTTGATAAAAACAAACCAAACCAAAAAAACAACAACCCTTTTTTTTTCTACCTTGGTGAAGGTCAGGCAGTCCTTGTCTTGATCTTTATCCTTTATTTCAAAGTCATAAAGTGCTTTGCCCTGAGGTGGAGCTTGTGGGAGGGGCTTGATACACTGGATGTAGCTGGCAGGGAAGAATCCGTGGTTCCCATTGAGCTCCCCATGATACCAGTTCTCATCCACCTTCCGCCGCAGGATGATGATGTCCCCCTTGTTAAACTTAAGGTCACCGGGCTCTTTCCCTTCATATGCGTAGAGGGCTTTGCCATAGGGAAGCTGAGAAATGCTCTGGGGAAACAAAATTTGCAACACCTTTAAGCAAACTACAGCCAGCACCGATTTCCTTCTTAAAGTCACTTGCAGCTAGGAAAAAACTGATCATCAATGACCAAATTACCCCAATAATTTCAGCTGACTGCTACATAGTGAGATACCCTGGATCTTACAGGAAAAATAGGTAAGACCTAGTGAAAGCAAGACCGAGAGGGTGTGTTGCAACAGAGGAGGCACCAAAGTTCTCTTGAAGCTCAGCTTAAAACCATGGTACCTCTTATACCACCAAGTAGCATCTGTTAATTTGCAAAAGATCCTATGTAAGCAGCACCATACGTTTAAACATGTAAAACTCGACACTTTTAAAGGTAAATTACTGGATATTTTGACCTTTAGGGTTGTTTTCATTTCTGAGGCTCAGAAGATAAACAAAGCAAAACAAACTTGAAGATTCACATGCTTCTAGAAGGTATCAAGTTGAAAATTTTTCATCGCGTTTGTTTGGGCAACTCCAAATATTTTTGAATTTGAAGCTTTTAGTTTAGCTTTGATTCTGTAACCAAATACTCTTACTTCTTTCAAAATCCCTTAGTCTCATGCTGTTCACTGAAGGCTACTGTAAACAGCTATAATGTTCTTTGTTGCTTATGAATTAATGTCCCTGTGGAAAAGAGGAATAGGCAGAATGCCTCAAGTCTTTCTTTTAGAACTGAAATCATCTCTGAGGCTTTCTTTCCAATTAAAAGAAAGAAACAAACTTTCAAAACAATAAATCACAGCACAAGAACAAAAAAAGCCTAAAAAATTAATAGCTTAGTGTGATAGAAAAGAGACACCTATTTGATGGAAACTACAGGGCTGTCAAGAATTCTTCACAGAGCTCACTTTGGCCCAGTGCAAGATTGCCTTATCCAGACTGCAACTGCATGGATGATTTTTTTGAGGAAGTACTGGTTTACACAGGGCATGCACTTGCCCTCCTTGGGTGCTTGCTTCCCTTCTTGCTTAACCCCATGGAGAAGGGGGCGATTGAACTGGGCACAACCACCTGCTACTTTGGCCCTATAATAGTTCTTTAACCCATGCTGGGGAGAAAAGGTGTATTGCTGTATTGTCCTGTGCCATTTTTAGTTTTATTTAGCTTGGGTTAAGAGTCAGCTTGCAAACCTCAGCACAAATATGTAGCAGTCTGGGTTATTAAACACTAGAACAGGCTGCCCAGGGGGGTGGTTGGATCTCTGAAAGTGTTTAGAAGACAAGTAGATGTGGTGCTTAGGGACATGGTTTAGTGGTGGACTTAGATAGAGTTAAACTAATGATTGCACTTGGTGATCTTAACAGGCTTTTCCAGCCAGAACAATTCTGTCATTCTCTGTGATTCCATAAAACACAGGGGATGTTTAAGTCTACCTTTCACAAGAGCCTTTTTTTTTTCAGTGAAGTACTTCTAAAAATGCCATGGTTTTCTGTTGCATATATACATGCTTACCGAGTAGTCTGTTCCCTGCTCTGCACACTAGTTGACAAGGGCTGTCCTACAGGGAAAATGAAAAAGTAAAGGGATTTTTAAAAAACACCCTGGCATTCCTCCAGGGCTTTCTTATGCCTGCACTTCTGGATGACATTCCTGTGTGTAAGAATAGCACTCAGATGCTTTCTGCAGGAAGAAGGTGGAGGGACCCTGCAGCAACACTCCGTTTCCCCACCTCAGTCAGAAAATGAGATGCTGGCATGACTTTTTACAGTATTTGTTAAAGCAACAAGCAGAGGCTTTTTTCAGTCCTGATGGTTGCATTTAATGGACCTGCTCTGGTAGGGCAGGTTTTATGCTCTTACACCTGCATCTTTGGGCAGGAGGAGGAGAAGCACCAGTCCTGATGCCTGTGCTGCCTGCCAGTGCAGCCTCCTCCAGATGCTTCTTGGTGCCAGATGGCTGCTGCAGCAGGCAGATACCACAAAGAGTAAGTTTCCTGAGTGCACCTTCACACACAGGTGTTAGCTTACTCATTTTACTGAGAAGGGTTTAAGTATCTGTGTGGGTCTTGGGAAGCACGTGCAACAGATCTTCTTGCCTAACCCACACAATAAGGAGGCAATCAAAACAGCACAGCTCCACATAGCACTGTCCGTGCTGGCTGGATGGGAATTTAATTTCATTCAGATGTGTCCCCAGCTCTGGGTTTTCTCATCACCGATTCATGGTTCCTCTTTTTTAGTCTGTACTCTGTTGGATTTTGCTGTATCTGAATGAAACTACCCAGTTAAAGACCAGTATTTTCGAAGCACCTCCAAACATAACCAAAGAAAAAAAAAAAAAAAGCATACAACAGGAAAAAAACCCCAAAACCAACCCAACACCCAGCTAATGAAGTATGTATCAAACAGTCTCTGACAAATCAGTGGCAGCATCCTACTGATATTTTTCTCTCTGACAGGGTGGTTATTTTCCTTGACACCAAAGCTTTGCCCCTCTCCTCAGCATTTTAAAGATTAAACATGCAATATCACCAAACTCTATAGGTAAGACATAGATTGCATTACCTATTCACAACTAGAAAAGAAAAATATTACACCGAAAGACTATGAAGCCTTGTAGCAATTAAAAAAATATAAGATTCATTACTTTAATTCATGCTGGGAGAAGACAATTTATCAAACACCAAGTGAGGTTTCTGCCAGGTGTGCACTGAACCACTGCTGATCCAGGCACACGCCTGGCAAGCACGCTCTGTATCACTTACCCTAGACCCAGCCCTACAGTTCCCAGGATCTTTGTAGCAACTCAAGGTCAGATAACTTTCTTTACTTTTAACCCCTTTCTCTTCCCAAGCTTCATTTTACTGTGTTAAAAGTCTACAGCCCCCAGAGCTCCACAAACAGAAACTGTTTTTTCTTCAGTCTCCCATAATCATCAATGAAATTCTTAGGCAACACATGCTGGGGTTTTACTACTGATTAATTGACCTGGCTAGAAGATGATTCAGGTGCCTCTTTATACCTTTACCCCAAGAAAATGCAGACTTCTAAGCAAAAAGAAAATAATTTTGCAAGACAAAAACATTTAATTTGAAATCTGTCATGGTTTATGTGGCACCCCAGGGAATCTGTAACTCGGGTGTTACTGTCCTGTTTCATGGGCTTAGTTATGGACTATGTCATCTGGGGACATCTACACAGAGAGATCTGTGTGTAAGTTACTTGAACTACAACTGTCACTGAGAAGATGCTTCCAAAATAAAATGTTTCAATTATCAGATAAAGTTTTTCTAGTTCTGAGTCACAGCTTTCCAACTAAAAAAACGTGGAGGCCTTTTCTTAAAATGAACATGTTTTGTGGAAAAGACCCCCTTCTATAAAAAATATTGCTGTAATTGAGAGATTTCCTAGTCTTTCTGATCAGTAGTACTTTTGATTTAAGCATCTCAGGTAAAACTTGCATTTACTGTGGCCCAGGCAGAAGTAAAGAAATAACTGAGTATTTTAAACCTTTTAAAATTAAGCTGCTTTCCCCATTCCAAACTTTAAGTGTCTGCTCCAATCAATGAAAGAGAGAAATTCAATACCATAATTACAAAAAAAACCTCAAAACCAACCAAACAAAACCAACCCTAACAACAAAACAAACTCTTGAAGCTTGTTTGATATTTTCTGAACAAAAGGTCAAGATTTCAGTGAACGTTCAGTGATCAGATTATATTAATGAATTCTGGTCTTTAAGAAGCAGATTTTGGGAAGTTCCCCATTATTGTTCCTAATTTGGCTAATCCAGAAATGAGAAGCAAATCAAACTCAGAAAACTCCTCTTAATTACACCTGAAAGGAGGGAACATTAAGCATATTTCAGAAATAGAAGAAAAATTATCACTACTGCACCTTGCCAGTTGTAATGTCACTTCCCCAAAACAGTTAAGTGATTCTTAGAAATCTTCCTGTGATTATCCTTTTTTCCAGATCTTTGATAAGTGCAATTCTAGCCTGATAACCCCCTTTTTCTTCACTTGACTCCCCCAGTTCAAAGAAAAGGGGAGAAATCTGGGCTCATGGGCAAAGGCCCCAAGCCCGGCTGAGGAGTATGTTCTTCCCATTTCCTGTTCAAAATCTCTTCTCCAGGCCCTATCCCATTTCCTCTCATCTCTCTCTTCCATGCAAAAGCATTTTGATTGAACACCATCATCCTCAGCATGACCAGGTGGTCCTTCTTTCAAAATCTCCTGATCTTAAACAGGCTCCAAAGTGTCATCTAAGGGATCAGACTAAAGAAAAGCAGAGGCAATTGTTTGGGTGGAGGGTGGTGATAAGCACAGAGATATTCCAGCAACTGCAGGAGCACTTACAGCTTCCTTTTGCACCCTGCTTCAGCAGAGCAAACCCTCCTTACCCCTCCTCTGCTGCTCTTTTGCCTGGGCACCAATGCAGCAACAGGCAGTGCACACCAAAGAGCCACTGCACTCCTCCCTCGCCATCCTCTTCCTTCCCTGATCATTAGCTGAAGTCCCTTCTCAGACACGCTCCCATCTCAGGGTCTTCTGCAACACTATGTCCCAGGAGAGAAACTCCCTTTCCCAGCCCGCCCCCAGCAGCATCTTGCCAATCCTCTCCCCATGGCACCCAGCTCCACAGGGTGCACCCCTGCGTCCAGGGATGGATGCAGAGGCAGCATGGCTACCCCATGAGGAGCACAGAGGAGAACACAGAGGAGTGCCAGGTCCTGCACTTTGGCCACAACAGCCCCATGGGGAGCTCCAGGCTGGGCACAGAGTGGCTGAGAGCAGCCAGACAGAGAGGGACCTGGGGGTTTGGATCTACAAGAAGCTGAACATGAGCCAGCAGTGTGCCCAGGTGGCCAAGAAGGCCAATGGCATCCTGGCCTGTATCAGGAACAGCGTGGCCAGCAGGTCCAAGGAGGTGATTCTGCCCCTGTACTCAGTGCTGATGAGGCCACACCTCGAGTACTGTGTCCAGTTCTGGGCCCCTCAGTTCAGGAAGGAGATCGAGGTCCTGGAGCAGGTCCAAAGGAGGGCAACCAGGCTGGTGAAGGGACTCGAGCACAGATCCTATGAGGAGAGGCTGAGGGAGCTGGGGCTGTTCAGCCTGGAGAAGAGGAGGCTCAGGGGAGACCTCATCACTCTCTACAGCTCCCTGAAAGGAGGGTGTAGCCGGGGGGGGGTTGGTCTCTTTTCCCAGGCACCTCTCAACAAGACAAGAGGGCATGGTCTTAAGTTGTGCCAGGGGAGATTTAGATTAGATATTAGAAAGAATTTCTTCACTGAGAGGGTGATCAGGCATTGGAATGGGCTGCTCGGTGAGGTGGTGGATTCTCCGTCCCTGGAGATATTTAAAAAGAGACTGGATGTGGCACTCAGTGCCATGGTCTGCTAACCGCAGCGGTAGTGGATCAAGGGTTGGACTTGATGGTCTCTGAGGTTCCTTCCAACCTGGCTAATTCTATGATTCTATGAACATCACCCCACTATCTCCCCCCCAGGTCAGCCCTCGACCTGCACTTCTGCCCTGAGGGATGCCTGCCGTCACCCCCCTCCCCAGATGCCGTAGCTGGTTGGGCATGGGGCAGGTGGCCTCAAAATTAATTGGCCCCTGCATCTGACTGTATCAAAAAATCGATTTGCCCTCTTGATTTATTGTGAGGTTAATCGGAATTTGGCTGTGATGTGGATTAAATTTCAAAACTCTGTTTGGGAAGGAAGGAAGGAAGGAAGGAAGGAAGGAAGGAAGGAAGGAAGGAAGGAAGGAAGGAAGGAAGGAAGGAAGGAAGGAAGGAAGCTTTTTCCTGCCATTTTCTTGGCTTTTTTCCTGCTACTAAATGCGCGTTGGCATGGTGCTGAATACAGCCAAAGGTTTCCTTTCTATTTCAGCAATAAATACTGATGTAAAAGCCTGAAGCATTAATCTGCTGAACCCCTCCCACCGCCCCTCCCCTTACAGAAGACTTAATGATATGTTGGCAACTCAGTCACTGCATTTGTGCTTCAGCAATGTCAAATGGCAGCAGTTAAGCAGAAACCTGCTGGCAAATTGACAAACAACAGCCATGAAGCAATTAAGTAGCAATGCTGGAGAATTTTTCATTATGTATCCTGAAGAACAAAAGCAGGGGGGAAAAAATGAAAGAATTCCAAGAAATTCTCCCAGTATAGAGCTTTGCAGAGTGTGAGCTGCACAGCTAGAGTAGGTCTTAAGTTTTCAAAAGTTATGGAAAAGAGACTTTCCCCCAATATATCTGAAAGCAACGCAAGTTCTAGCATGGGTCAAAGCTTGCCAGCTTCTGTGTGTGGTACTTGTTGAAGGAGATCACTACTTGGAAAAAGGTCTGATGCTTTCCTGAAGTACAGCATGGGTGCCTACAAAACATTCTTTTCCTACTGCACACTGTTTGGAAAGGGAAACTAAAAGCTTTGCTATGAAACCAGTTATTCTTGTGAGAGCAAACAGAGCCTATGCCAAAGATGAGTGTGCCTTCAGTTTCTGTGTCTGTGTACAACTAAGGAGGGCATATACTCAAGACAGCATCAAAGCCCCACATGCAAAATCATCAGGAAGGCTGGCCAGCTTTGCTGGCTCACACACACAAAGGAGGAATGTCCAAGACCATTCCTTGACGTCAATACATTGCTTTATGTAAGAAATACAAAATAAAAGAAGGAGGGGCAAGCCCTCCAGCTACTAAGCCCAGAGACAAATACCACAGATGGTTTTTCTGCCGTGTGAAAGGCATGTTAATGCTGAAGGGTAATTTCCCTTGCTCAGGCTCTTGCCTTGTGCAGCTCAAGCTGTGCAAAGAAGAGAAACCTCAGCCTTTTTGCAGCAAGGGCTTCCCCTGCACATGGGGATCCCCTGTGAGAAGCAGGTGTGATGATGACTGCCCAGTGGGGCAGAACCCTCACCTGACCCCTGCTTCAGGGGGAGGAAGGAATGAAAGATCTGGGGAAACAAAAGGTGGAGGAGTGTTTAACTCCTCCTATCTTCCACTTCATGGGTTTTGTTCACAGTTGGAGCTAGAGAAGCAGGTGAAGCCAAACAGCCTCATATCATGCTGCTGGAAACACCTGTTAGGAGCACTACTAGGGACAGAAATCTTAATTTTTAGTATGTACTGAAGTAATTTTTGCAAAACACACTGGAATTTTGTTTGTAACAGTTATCCATGTTGCTCCAACATCTCTGTATTTCCCATCATTCAAATGCATACCTGAAGAGTCTCTTCCTCTGAACTAACAAATACACAATTGTCTCCTTCATGGAGTACTATCAAGTGTACACATCCAAAACAAATCAAAAGTTGGTAAAAAAAGAAAAGACACAGAAAGGAAAAGGTAATGAAAAGCATGCACATCTCAGTGGTAAAGTGTGATTAAACATGAACTATTACGATAGAGCATAAATAATAATTAAAACACATATTGTTAATTTTTTGCTTCATTACTGTGAAGCATCACACGTTACTCTGAATCTCCCAGTTTACGCAAGCAAAGATTTGGTAGCAACACATGGGACTGCTTTTACATCTTCCAACTAGTAGGAAGCTCCCCACGAGCAGGCTGGGTGACACTTCAGCATATGGTTTCCTGCCATCCGTAACAGCTTCCCAGAAATCGTAGCAGCTGTGCTGGAGAAGGGAGGGGTTGTGTGGTGGGGAAGGACTGCTGAGGAGATGAGCTACTCCCCACTACTAGCATCCAGATCTTGGCATCAAAACCACCCATTCAAATCAGGGGAGGGAGACTTAAATGGTAAGCATGAAATACCTGCTCAGATCCCTTTGGGATGGAAAAGTGGAAGGCAGGTTGGTGTTCAGAGTAGTCAGTGGTAAGCACAACAAGCAAGTCAGTTGTGGTGGCAATGACAGCCCTGTCTGATGCTCCTTGCTGCCCTACCTGCTGTAGTCACTCTTGGTTTAACACAGACTGATTTGAGTTGGAAGGGACCTCAGAGATCATCCAGTTCCAACCCCCCTGAAATGGGCAGAGACAACTCCCACTTGACCAGGTTGCTCCAAGGCCCATCCACCCTAGCCTGGAACACTTCCAGGAGGAGGCATCCACAGCTTCCCTGGGCAACCTGTGCCAGTGTCTCATCACTCTCACAGGAAAGAATTTCTACCTTTTATCTAATCTGAATCTATTATCTTCCAGTTTGAAACTCTTAACCTTTGTCCTCTCATTACATACCCTTGCAAAAAGTCCCTCCCCAGCTTTCCTGTAGCCCCTTCGGGTGCTGGGAAACCTCTACAAGGTCTCCCCAGAGCCTTGTCTTCTTCAGGCTGCACAACCCCAACTCTCTCAGCTTGTCTTTTTGGGAGAAGAAGATCTTTCAAGAGTAACACATTTCACTTAAAATCAATAGCAGTGCTTAAAACCCATCTCTTCTTAATCAGCCCTAGGAAGCAAGAGGGAGTGCTTGTACATGCAATGAGCTGTAGAAACAAGTGCCTGGGGCAAACTGTAGCCAATACAGTTAGAGCACTTGTGTAAGATCTGTGACCCACAGAGTTTCAGTGGCTTCTGTCCTCAAGAACTTTGAGGATGACAGATCAGAAATCACCATTGTGTCTCACAGCAAAAAAAAAAAAAAGAAAAAAAATCTTTAAAAAGCGGTTTGCCTTGCATGTAAGATGGTTGTCTTATGTACAGACACTCAAAAGCACCATTGCCCCCTGAGGTCACCTGGCCTGACAGATCACAACAGTGGCACTGCAGCATTTGCTTTCACAGAAAGCTGATAATAGGAAAATTAATCAAAGAGAATCTAATTTGACACAAAGTAGTCAAGACAAAAAACAGCAATATATTAGTCAGCTCTGTGTGAGCTATTGGTAAAAGCCTGAAAAATCACAGTTTGCTGATACAACCTTTTTGAAATCAACTTGGAGAATAAAAGCAGTTAAGCCAACAATAAAAACAGCACCACGGAGAATGAAAACTGAATGTCATTCTTTATATAGTCTGGAAAGTCTCATGCTTATTTATAGTGCCCTATTAAGTAGTAATTAATTACAGTAAAAATAAAACATCTTGACTAAAGATCTACTGTTTTATTTAACTAAAGGACTTGGACATAAGAGTTAGGCCCTGATCCTGGCTGATGGTGCTGTGGAGAGCTACAGACCTTGTGACAGCTGAGGACACATGCTATTAATACTCACTTGAGCTGTCTACAGCTCATACCTTGAATAGGAGATGAAAGGCTTTTCAGAACATTTTTGAGGTACTAGGAGGTCTTGGGAAAACCTCTATGTGTTCCCAAGAAGTGGCCTTTATCCATGGAGAGGAAGTGCCCAAACAACTTAGGAGCCTATCTGCCATTGCCAGAGGGGACTTTTGAAACTGGCATGAAGATACCCTGGAAATTCTTCAGCACAGGGAGATAAAATGAAGGCAAGTACAACATCAGAGCTGCTCCTCAAAGAATGGGGAATGACATTCATCACCCCAACAGTAAAGAATGCTGTTTATCTTCAACAATGGGAGAGCAGAGAATAAAACACTTTAAAGAGAACAGCATCTCCCAAGGTTATTTCAAAGTTTATACAGCAAACAGGCCCAATCTGCATTTTACTTTATAAGGTCCATCTTTGTACACACCAGTGTTAAGGAATGTTTCAAGTTTTCCCTTGGCAAATGTAGTTGATGTCTGCAGCACTAATGAGAAAGAAACAGCATGATTTCTACTACACAGCTTGTCACGTAGATATGTCTGGGATTCTCTGCATTAGCCAAATAAGAGCTCAGTTTTACAGCCCAACACTCTTTCTCTTAGGAAATTTAAAAACCTGAATACAAGACCATCCCATGCTGAGTTCATCCGATGCCATAATCGCAGCTAAAATAGCTTCACATCTTCTTCACATCTCGTGCTGCTTCGGCCTATCACTCAGCATCTATCAATATTTACACATTCAAAGATGTCTTTTTCCCAGTAACAAGTTGTTTAAAGCAAAGTATTCTCAAACTGCATGCACTCCTATTAAACAACACGTGGTTTTCAGGGTCAGGTTGGAATTCTAGCAGTGAATTCACAGCTACTGCTGCCCAGAGCATCAGTGGGTAACACCAGCCAGCTGTTTAACCGTGTCAGCACAAAGTCCCTCATCTTCTGCAAAAACCAAAAGCTTCCAGACTCTCTGGTCTTCAGTAAGTGGTACTGTAAACACACTGCTGGCACCTTAGGTCAGATTCTGGTTTCAGTTTAATCTGCTTTAATCCAGTTAATCTCGATGAAGTGGCGTGCATGTATAAAAAAATCCTACACAGTATAGAGCTTTATCTTACCAGTAATCTCCTCTGAAACAAAACTGAATGGCTGGCAGCTTCTACCAAGAAAAAAGTTTAGGGATATCTCATGTGCTGGCTATAGCCTTTACAAAGCCTAGGTTTGCTCTGAGGACTGTCTGTCCTTTGCCTTTCAGGCAGAAAACAGTCCTAGGGGCCCAGTTTTACCCCTTATAATCCTATCCCAGTGAAAGGACTGACTGCTGTACACACAGGTCTACAGAAAGTCCCAGCCAGCAGCTGAGAGGACTTCCAACCCAAGAATGCAATGTTTCACGAGAAACCACCAGACCTCAAGGAGGAAAGAGGGCAAAGTTGGCTACATTTAGCCTGCCAGAGCCATGAATAGAGACATACTGTAAAACAAATAGGAGCTCCCTTGAGGCTATGGAGAAACACAACCCAAAACTTCATACTCAAGACAGTTATATATTTAAGGTTGTCTTGTGTTCTCCATTCCAAGTGTGTCTTAAACCCTTTGAATAAACATAAAATCTCTCACTGATTACTCCCTGGGCAATACCGCTTTGGTGAGGACCACAACCTGGTTTTCCCAGCCACCCACCAGAACCCAGTCCTTACTTGTTTCTTTTGGTTTAAAAAATGAGAGAAANGTTTAACCGTGTCAGCACAAAGTCCCTCATCTTCTGCAAAAACCAAAAGCTTCCAGACTCTCTGGTCTTCAGTAAGTGGTACTGTAAACACACTGCTGGCACCTTAGGTCAGATTCTGGTTTCAGTTTAATCTGCTTTAATCCAGTTAATCTCGATGAAGTGGCGTGCATGTATAAAAAAATCCTACACAGTATAGAGCTTTATCTTACCAGTAATCTCCTCTGAAACAAAACTGAATGGCTGGCAGCTTCTACCAAGAAAAAAGTTTAGGGATATCTCATGTGCTGGCTATAGCCTTTACAAAGCCTAGGTTTGCTCTGAGGACTGTCTGTCCTTCGCCTTTCAGGCAGAAAACAGTCCTAGGGGCCCAGTTTTACCCCTTATAATCCTATCCCAGTGAAAGGACTGACTGCTGTACACACAGGTCTACAGAAAGTCCCAGCCAGCAGCTGAGAGGACTTCCAACCCAAGAATGCAATGTTTCACGAGAAACCACCAGACGAAATACACCTCGACAGAGTGCCCAGGGCATGACCTGGGCAAGGGCTTCAGGAGCCAGGGGTGGGTTAACACGGAATGAAACCAATAACATTAAAAAAAACCCCATCTGCTGCTGCTGCTGCAAGTAACAGGCAATCTCACTGCAATGTGCTACTTGAGCAGCTCAAGGAGGAAAGAGGGCAAAGTTGGCTACATTTAGCCTGCCAGAGCCATGAATAGAGACATGCTGTAAAACAAATAGGAGCTCCCTTGAGGCTATGGAGAAACACAACCCAAAACTTCATACTCAAGACAGTTATATATTTAAGGTTGTCTTGTGTTCTCCATTCCAAGTGTGTCTTAAACCCTTTGAATAAACATAAAATCTCTCACTGATTACTCCCTGGGCAATACCGCTTTGGTGAGGACCACAACCTGGTTTTCCCAGCCACCCACCAGAACCCAGTCCTTACTTGTTTCTTTTGGTTTAAAAAATGAGTTTAAAGTCAGCCTGCTGTGAAATTTTGAGATTCGTATGTTTTTTCCAGGCTCCTTCACAACAGCGGCAGCTTTTACAGCTCTGAAATTTTACACGGTTCTTTAAGGTCTAGATCACATCAAGAAAAAAGAACATTTTGGGGGAAAATACAAAAAAGTATAGCATGAAAACCCGTAATGTGGGCTTTTATCTCTGTTGTAACTGCTTCATTTGATCTTTCCTGGTGGAAGCTGACAAAACACTGGGCAGCATACACTTTCCAGGGGTGCCTTTGTAACTCTGCCACCCAGAGCCCAGTACCTTTGGTTTGCTTTCTACTCTTTCCCCATCTTTCTATCTCCTTGCCTTGTGACTCCAGTGTTTCCTCAGCAGAAACCTTCTACTTCCTCCCCAGAAAGGACTTTATAGTCCAGTTCTACTACAACTCCTCAGAGCTGAGTTTCCTTCTGGCAGACACCATGCAGGTCACAGCTCAGAGGTCCCACTTCCAGACCCTGCTTTGCTAGGACTTTGCCATTGCAATTTGTTTCCCTCTCAGGTGGGTGACAGGAAGAGGAGAGGAGTAAGGAAGGGCCTGGAGATGAAGCTGCCCCAAAAATGGAGCAGGCAGCTGTATTTACCATCTGGCAAAGCTCCCAGAGCTCAACAGAGGGAGCCCCACTCCGGCAAATCTTGCCAGGATTGCAACCGGTGGAGAATAGAATTTATTTATTTTCTTTAACATAAATAAATGCACACCAGGAAAACTTTTCTCCTCTCTTCCTCCCTCCCTTGGTGGAAAAATCAACTGAAAGGTTGAGCAAAAGCTTCTCCCATCATTCCAATTACTGAGAATCAAGAAAATAACTGGCTGAAAAAACACAAGCCACTTTGGTAGCTTCAGCTCACAGGCTCCAGGACCCAAACAAAACAACCCAGAAAAATTGAAAAATTACAGAATTTTTAAATTTATCTTTCTGCCAAATCAGGATGATTTTACAGGGGACCAAGCCAGGCCACTGTCAGGGTTTCCAGCCTGTATGGGAAAGGCAGGAGAAGACAAATCACGATGAACTTCTGATATAGGAGCAGGATGAAAAAGTGCCCACACTAAGAGCGTGTCTTCCTAGCAGTGATGGTGGCAGGGAGACTTGTAAATTGATATGGATGAATGATGATAAGGCAGCCTTAACTCTTTTTTTTTTGGTGAGGGGGAGGATACAAAATTACTATTTAAACCCTTCTGCAAAAGGTAGTGTTCAATTTG
The DNA here is from genome assembly GCA_038090715.1 of Florisuga fusca. Taxonomy (NCBI): domain Eukaryota; kingdom Metazoa; phylum Chordata; class Aves; order Apodiformes; family Trochilidae; genus Florisuga; species Florisuga fusca. The sequence goes on along the minus strand of JAAWXA010000003.1, from coordinate 21,213,793 downwards.
TTTACACTGCTTTTACTGTATGCTTTATGATAAGTAAGTTGGTGCCTAGGAAGAACCTCTTTCTGTTGTGTCTGCCTCACTGCACCTGATGACAGAGTCAAGCCTCACACTATAAAACTGAAAATACATCCTCTGCTTTCTCCTTGTCCATTGTTTTCATACGGCAGCTCTAAAAAACATACTCTGGGAGAACTTTCTGAGGTGGTATTAGCAGTTTCATAAATACTGTATTATCTGAACTGTGCCTTTCCTGGACTGACAGAGTGTTTGATAAATGCACCGTGGGTTGCATACACAGTGGAGTTAAAGAACATGTTTTCTCTGTAGCTCAGTTGTAAACCTCAATAGGTGTATAAGTTCCCATGTCTCTAGAGAATATTTACAACTGAACTCTATTTATCAGCAGCTTGCCCGTACCAACAGCCTACACAAATCCTGTTACACAAAAAAAGAATACGGCTCTTTCCTCATAGTTGCATGAAAATTGCAGAGGTTTCCTTTGCACCCGGACAGGCTTTATAGCCAGTGAGGTGAAACTGCATTAGGATCTGCTAATGTTGAAATATTCTATGCTCAAAATGTCAGCGTGCGAGGAGCTAGATCATCCACATCTGTACCATGTAAGCAGCATCCTCATCCCTTTGCTGCTGGGGACTTTCTCCAGTGAGAGCAGGTTGGAGCTCTCCATGCTCATGAAGTCTGAAGAAATTACCATGTCGACCTACTTGCCAGGAATTTAGAGAGATTATTTCTCCTACTGTTTGCTGCAACTAACGATATTAAAATATCTGTTATCCATTAAAAATAAAAAATTCATGTATCTTTAAATCATAGAGTTTCAGCTCTTTTTATCAGAAGTACTGTTGTGGTTATTTCCCCCCCCCAAAAAAAGGACCTTAATTTTCAGGATCCCTGCCATCTTCTTGGTGAGACTGCAGGCTCCCTGCCTCTGCTTTGTCATCCCATCCAGGTCCCTCACCCCAGAGTGACTCATTAGCTCCAATTTACTGACACGCACTCTGTTCATAAAGATGATTAGGAATCACTTTCAAGCCTTGGTCCCGCTGACAGGACAGACTGGCACCTTCCTGCACATTGGCCAGCTGACTGCCAGAAGGGTTTTAATGAGCTCCAGCTCTGATGAGTGCCAGGCAGCCAGAGGAGAGGGATGGCCCTTGCCTCCTGCAACTTTACTGGACTGAAGAGGTCAAAGAGCATCTCACACTACGACCCTGGGAGTCCTTGTCTCCTCCACAGTGGGAAAGGTCCCCCTCGTTACTGTGCCAGGTTCCCATTAGGAGCAGTTCAGCTTCTGCCCCAGCTGGAGCAAAACTCGAAGGGGTTTGATGTTAGGGAGCAATGGCAGTTGTAGCAGACAAGGAAAACATCAAGGAAGATACAAGGCTTCGTGATGCAAATCACGCTTTTATGTCATTCTCCCGAATCCCCTCCGGGGAGAGGAAAGTTGATTATCTACTGAATATGGGTCAAAGTTATGCCTTAAGGATCTTTCAACACTTTGGCTGCTTGCTGACATGCCACAGGGCTCCTTGATGCCTTTTCAGGTTAATGCTTTCGAAGTGCTGTCCCTGTGCATCATCAAAATCATCATAATCATCATCAACATCATCATCCCAATCATTATAATACTACAAGTAAAAAAATTCATTTCCTGCACCCAGTCCCAGGAGTTTCTCTCATGCTGAATTTAATTGATGCTTCTTCCTGCACTCTGAGGAATGATTAAAATGAATGTTACACATGTTTGGAAGCACCTTGGATTTCAAACTCTGCGTGGTTTCTAATTAAAGGGACACACTCAGGATGCTTGTGCTACATTTCACTCTTCTCTGTGACTGTTATTATAACATACATTTCAGCAGTAGTCAAAAGAATCTCCTCTACCTCACATAATAGGATTCTGATTTAGACTGGATAATCACTAGTCATTGATCTGGGTGAAAAATGTCTTCAGGAAAGGAAAAGAAAGGCTTGAGATGTAACTAGCCCTCTGGCAGTGACATTGATATTAATGACCTAAGTGTTTGAATTTCTGGTTAACCTGGAGTATGCCGTACCCAGTGTTAAGCACTGGTGCTAATGAACTACAAGGAGAAAAAAAACACAACCAAAACCCAAAACAAACAGCTAGAAAAAACCCAGTGTAATCTGTAAGGATATATGTGAGAGATGAAGCAGCAGCCCTACTGTCTGGGTATCAAGGTCTCTGCTGCTGCAGCCAGCTCACTTGTTTTGAGGACTGACCCTTCACAGAGTCATAGAATCATAGAACTGTCTGGGTTGGAAGGGACCTCAGAGATCATCAAGTCCAACCTTTGATCCACTACCGCTGCAGTTACCAGCCCATGGCACTGAGTGCCACATCCAGTCTCTTTTTAAATATCTCCAGGGACGGAGAATACACTACCTCCTGGGGCAGCCCATTCCAATGTCTGATCACCCTCTCTGTAAAGAAATTCTTTCTAATATCCAACCTAAACCTCCCCTGGCACAACTTAAGACCGTGTCCTCTTGTCTTGATGGTAGTTGCCTGGGAAAAGAGACCAACCCCCCCCTGGCTACACCCTCCTTTCAGGGAGTTGTAGAGAGTGATGAGGTCTCCCCTGAGCCTCCTCTTCTCCAGACTGAACAGCCCCAGCTCCCTCAGCCTCTCCTCATAGGATCTGTGCTCAAGTCCCTTCACCAGCCTGGTTGCCCTCCTTTGGACCTGCTCCAGCACCTCAATCTCCTTCCTGAACTGAGGGGCCCAGAACTGGACACAGTACTCGAGGTGTGGCCTCACCAGGGCTGAGTACAGGGGCAGAATCACTTCCCTGGACCTGCTGGCCACGCTGTTCCTGATCCAGGCCAGGATGCCATTGGCCTTCTTGGCCACCTGGGCACACTGCTGGCTCATGTTCAGCTTCTTGTAGATCCAAACCCCCAGGTCCCTCTCTGTCTGGCTGCTCTCAGCCACTCTGTCCCCAGCCTGGAGCTCCCCATGGGGCTGTTGTGGCCAAAGTGCAGGACCCGGCACTTGGCCGTGTTGAACCTCATCCCGTTGGAATCAGCCCAACTCTCCAGCCTGTCCAGGTCCCTCTGCAGAGCCCTCCTGCCTTCCAGCTGATCCACACTCCCCCCCAGCTTAGTGTCATCTGTGAATTTGCCGATGATGGACTCAATCCCCTCATCTAAATCATCAATAAAGATATTAAACAGAACTGGGCCCAACACTGATCCCTGGGGGACACCACTAGTGACCGGCCGCCAACTGGATCAGCACCGTTCAGCACCACTCTCTGGGCCCGGCCCTCCAGCCAGTTCCTAACCCAGCACAGGGTGCTCCTGTCCAAGCTGTGGGCTGACAGCTTTTTCAGGAGAATGCTGTGGGAGATGGTGTCAAAGGCCTTGCTGAAGTCCAGGTAGACCACATCCACAGCCTTCCCCTCATCCACCAGGCGGGTCACCCGATCGTAAAAGGAGATCAGGTTGGTCAGACAGGACCTGCCCTTCCTAAACCCGTGCTGGCTGGGTCTGATCCCTTGCCCATCCTGCAGGTGCTGTGTGATGATCTGCAGTGTGATGCTGAGGATGATCTGCTCCATAACCCTGCCAGGCACTGAGGTCAGGCTGACAGGCCTGTAGTTTTCCAGGTCCTCCTTCTGGCCCTTTTTATGGATTGGCGTGACATTTGCCAACTGAATGCTCTTCTCCAAGGTGAAGAGCACCACAGTACTTGTTATGCTTTCAATCATATCCTGATGTATTATTGACACATTTGACATATTCCTTTATCATGAGTGGATATGTTTGCACAGAGCACGGCCAAAGCCCATATGTGCTCAGAGTTTTTTGGAGCCATAACCCCAGCACCCTCTGAGCTGAAGGACATGTCCCAGGTGCTTACTGACCTGTCACCATGGGTCAGACAGGGCATGTGGCAGCTCCTTGGTGTGCTCAATGCCACTTGCATCTCTTCCCCTCCCCTGTGGCCCAGACATAGCTGGAGATGGCTTCATCCAAGGGTGACTGACACTCAGAGATTTTGGAGGAAAGGGCTGGGGTGGGTGAGTCTCAGCACTGCTCCTACCCTTTCCTACCCACCATTACCCTCCCAGCTGTCTGGGCTGTGTGTGTCTGAGGTAAATACTTGATTCCTGGGCAAAACTGCCTGACTACAGGTATAACTTTTAAAGATATTGCTCAGCTTTGCCTTCAGATATCTCAGGATCCAAATGGCTGGGGGAAGTAACCAGCACTGGAATCTTGTCCTGGTTAGTTATACGATTGCATCATCAGCACCTGCATCTGGCATCAACAAAATTGCAGAAAAAAACTAATCCTCCTTTTTTCTTTGTAAGAAAACATGGACCTGAAACCTCAAAGGGGAAAATATATCACCGACATTTGCTATGAATATAAAGCCAGCTCGTAAACCTTATCTTGCAAAGCTGCACAGTAATTTTGAAAACTGCAGCTACACCTTGCTAGATGCTATGACCTTAACATTTTCCAAGGCCTGCTTCTGACTTTGCTTACATGAATGTAAATAAATCAAGAGCTCCCCCACTGACCATAATGACAGTATTCCTGATTGTCACTGTTGTGGTAGCACAGTCAAGCTCTGTGGCAAGTGACACCATGGAAAATGCTACGATAGCAATCCTATACTGCATTGCATGCATCTTTTACCACCTAGTAATATTTAAAATATGGGATGCATTTGCTTCTTGAATGTCTTGCAAAATGCTACACACTATAAATAATTCAAGCCAATAATAATGGGATGCCTGAGCATTTCTTTTTCGGGTGTAAGATGGCAACTGTCTAAGTTGGTGAAACTTCTTTTACTGAAATAGTTTTCACTACTGATGAAGAAATGGCTTAAAATTAGATGCACTACATATTAGTAATAGAAAAAGATTTAATAACAAAGCTAAATAGTGCTGGTATACACATTTTTTGTTATCTATTCATCTTCTGTTTGGTTTTCAATCCCTTCAGAATGGAATTGAACTCCTGTGCCTCTACCCTGAGCTAATGCTATCATCACTGGGATATTGCACAAAGTAGGAACACTGGCTTCTCCTCTGGCTATATTATAAAACTGATGAGCATTTTGTTTTTCAAACAGATTTTAGACACCTAATTCAGAAGAGGATTACAGTGTATCGCTCAAATGGAAGAAGATACTTTAGCCCCTGAGTGGGGCAATACTCCTATCTTCAAAACTTCCCCAGCAGCTAATTTATCAGGCTGGCTTTGCCTATCCCTTCCTTCATCAGAAACTTCAGGATCACAGCCTGCCCTAACTCTTCCCACAGGGTGATATGCTTAGGTGACCATTTCAGGACATTTCTGCAAAACAGATGTGACAATGCTGAGTTTCTAAGGTAAAGCACAGATTTAAGGATTTTTCAGAAAAAATATAAATGTACCCTGAAAAATACTACATCCTGTATTTCCATTAAATCAAAACCAATCAGGCTTTGTTTTCCTGCTTGTTTTGCTTAATTATTCCATCATACCACCTCCAAAAAGCTATTCATAGTTACATGTGTCACATTACCTCAGGAAACTTCCAGAGACTCAAGGTTTGCATGTGTATTTTGTGAAAGAGCAGCAAGTGCTACATGGCAGAGATCTTCTTTGAGACATCTCCCTTCATGGGGCTGCTGGAGAATGCTGCAAACCCTTTTACTTTCTCAGTGATGGGACCTAGAGGAAAGAGCCTGAGAAAGAACTAGCCAAGGGCATGTTTTTTTCATATGGGTGAGCCAATATTCATCCAGTCTTTACTGGTTAATGTGTCTGCAGGTTTAGCTCCCGGATCTGACCCCTCAGGCTGTGAGACAAGCACAGGGAAGGCAATGGAACTGCACACCTGATGGGGGGGTTCAGATGGGAACCAGAGCCTCCTTTTTCAGCAGCAAAAAAGGTCCCAAAGGGGTTCTATAACATCAGCTCTACCCTCAAACCACAGCTTCAGTATGACAGTAAGTGATAGCTACAAGCTCAAGTCTGAGAATGAGTGCTGGATACCTCACTTGAGCAGATGGGAATTACTATGCTGAATTTCAAAGGAAGGAAATTTAATTTCCTTGTGATGCCAGATCTTTCTTTTCACCACCTTGTCCCTCTGCCTGCCAAACCCTCAACTAAAGAATTGTCCATATCCTTGTTTGAATCCTTCTATGGAGTCAGAACTTGAAAGAGTATGTCTGTGTTCAGAAATTATGTGTAAGTCCATTGCAACACAGCAATAATTCAACTGTAATTGCCTAGCAGTACCATCTGGAATAAACCAAATATGAGCAATTACAGAACCTGGGGGAAAAAAAAAGGATGGACAGAGACATGTTTGAGACTGCTGGACAACCACATGACTACTGAGTCTAGTCTTCTACAACCAACACAAAACATTTATGGTCATCAGGTTCTCAGAGATTTTTCCCCACATGTTCCACTTCACCACAGCCAACAAGGCATCTAGCAGAACCCTCACATATACTTAACACCAAGTATAAATGTCTAAAAACTACAACTCTCATGGGGTAAATGAAGAGAGAAAGAGAGAGCAGAAGGATTCCCAGTGTCCTATTCCTAATAATAGAATTACAGAATCTTAGACGTATAGAATAATGGAATCACAGAATGGTTTGGGTTGGAAGGGATATTAAAGATCATGTCCAACTCCTATGCATGGGCAGGGACACCTCCCACTAGACCAGGCTGCTCAAAGCCCCATCCAACCTGGCTTTTAATACTGCCAGGGGGAATTCATAACTTCTCTGGGCAGCCTGTTCCAGTCTCTCATCACCCTCACAGGAGAGAATTTATTCCTAATATCTAATCCAAATCTACCTTCCTTCAGTTTAAAACTATCAGCCCTCATTCTATCATTACACTTCTTGATAAAGATGAATGAAGGGAGTGCAGCAAAGCTTGATAATAGAGTTTGCTCACTACGTGAGATGACAGGTAACAAGAAAGATTAAATAATAAGTCACCAAAGTACTTTGCAACCTGAGTGGAGGAGAAACTTTCCTTCTGACCATACATCTAAAGATAAAGGTAACCTGAAGCACATAGCAAAGACCTATCAAGCAGACACTTGGTACGACCCTGAGCCCCAGGGCAGCCTGACCTCTGTCCTGGCTCTGGATGTGGCCAATGTCCAAATCCTTGCAAGAATGCCAACCCTCCCATCAAAGCTTTTTCACTCAGCCTGCCAAAGTCCTGCAGCATGAGATGAAAGCAAATGTAAGCATGATGCAGTGTGGCAGTAGCTTTAAAATCCCTTTGGGCATACCAGTGTACAAAATACCTAATGATTCATACTTTTAGAGAACTAAACATGCCATTACCCCTGCAAGAAACTGATAACTAAAAATCCCCAGGTAGATAGGAGTGTTCAGCTAGTGAGATTGTGTAGCTATCTGATCAGTGTCTTCTCACACAAGCAGGAAATGAGAAATCATGTGTTTAATACCTGCAAAATACGAATTTCTCAGTAGAAAAATAAGGGAGAAAAACCAAACGCAGTTCCAAAGCATTGCACTAACATGTCATCCCCTCAGTTTGGGCTCCATTATGACCACTGTTCGCTATTTTAACATGAAAATTCAAGAAGCTTTGGAAACTTTCTTTCAGGCAAGGTAAATTCAGTAGAAGTTGAAAAGTGCTGATGACAGTGGAAAGAAGGCTAAACTTCAGGAAAAAAAAAATTAATCTATGTTAATGATGTCCAGAGGAAGTGACAGGAAATGCTGCTTAAGGGAGATCAAGTCCATTTTACCCTTGAGCAGGTATTACATGAAAGGGCAACAGCAGCTTAAGATATTCCCCTCCATGTTTGCCAGTATTGACCTTGTTCAGGCAAATTATCAATCTCCACAGCTCCTCTGAACTTCCACCATTTTAAGTGCACACACCCCTCAATGCCTGATATGCATACATTACCTATGTGAATTAAACCAACTTGCATTTGTACACTGAGCAGCTGGTCTGAAATTTACTCCACAATTAAAAATAAATAAATAAATAAAATCCAGAAATCATATATGCAGCTGGGATTGCTTATGAGTGAAAAATGTGGTATCTTTATAGCCAACAGCATATGTATTCAGTACGCAGATCCACAAATATTGGATTCCCTTCCAAAATCATTGTTAAGCAAAGTGACTGACTCTCTGCATTTTCCTGATGAACCAGAAGGAAACTGCTAATGAGCAGACGACAAAGTAGAGTACTTTGCAAAATTTCAGACCAGGGATTTAGGGTGTGCACAATTGCATGCCATCTATCTAGTTCCAGAGGAGTTGGCATGTGCCCGCAGAACTGCATGTTTCTGACCAGGATAGGAGCTCAGATCCTGGGGGAGGTGTCAGCATCTCTGTCACAAGCCCAAGTGCTGTGGCTTTTTTTTGGCAAAATGTCCTGCCTGGAGCAAGGTCAGGTATCTCTGGACACAGCTGCAATGAGTGTTGTAGATCCACCTAACAGCTTCCACAAGTGACAGTGAATGAGATCTGGTTTTCAAAGGGCCTCCTGAAGTGCAAAAGATGGCACAGGCAACAGTCTCTTGTTCTGCAACACTTGCCCAAAACCAGCTATTTTGTTTAGTTTGTGACACATACAGACAGTCAGAAAAAAAAAACCCCAAACCAGTCTTCACTTATGTTTCCCTTCAAAACATTAACAAATGCTAAATTCCCTCCTTCTTATTTCAGATAATGGTATCTATGTTATGAGAATAATTTTTAGCAGAGCCTCTGTGTTTTCATTGAGGGCATATTTTTACCCACCGAGTGGAGCTGACTTTGCAGATATTCATTCTGCTATTTTAGCAGTAGGAGAGGAGGTTAGCACACCAGTCATTCACTCCTGGAGATCTGGATTCAGTTCCTGGCCTACATGACAAGTGATAATGAGTTTGGTTATTGAATCTCCAGGGGATATTTGTTCACATTACTAAGCAACCGCATAATTTGGCGAGATGTGTTAAGTATGTGCTAAGGATAAGACCAGGGGCCAATTGCTCAAATGACTGAGGCAAGGCAGCCTTTCTCACATCACTATACCAAACTCCTCCTTTTTTTGTGCAATTCTGCTGGAGACCAGGAGGACTCTGCAGGGGTTTCAGTATGTCTGTTTTAGTGTCTGTACCGACACAGGCCAGAGCAGGTACAATCTGGATCTGCAGATACAGAATGAAACAGGACCTCTGTCCCTGCTATCAAACTTAGCACGTCATTCAAGGTTAGTTTACTCAGCTGTGCATCCTTTTTTCAGCACTCCTGCACCCAAGCAATAACAAAACACAGCACAATCTGAAAAAAAAAAAGAACCGAGACATAAAAAAATAATGATATAATTGTACTTGTTTGCATATTGGCAGGCTGCTCTTCGGGGTTTGCATCTTCAGGCTTTTCTCCACAAACGCAATGTTTAGAGAGTTTCGTTCAAACAAAACGAGAACTGAAACTCTTGCATGATTGCAAAACTCCACAAAAGGGTATGTTGGACATTAAGAGTATCAGTAACACTGCAATGTCACGTTAGTTAAGCATTTCAGACAGGAGTTTCCTTAAAATGGGCAGATTGATTCTGCAGCCGATGTGGTAAAAGTAGTTGTTTATCCAAAGGCTACTTCCAGGTGATCTTTTGACCCTAGTCTAGCTGACTGTGCCCTAGCTTCAAGAGGAAGCATGTGCAAGCTTTTATAGTTGCTCTCGAGAATGATGGCACAGCTACTGGGAGAGCAGATTGGGTCTTTCAAGGATGATATGTATAGGTATATAATTACTATGCTATTTTTAACAAGTCTGGCAACCTCTTGTCCCTGAGCCTCTATATGATAGATTTGTGAGGAGCACATCTAAGGAGCAGGCCCATCCTGGGATTTGGGAAGAGAAAGGCAGAGTTTGCTTTGTTTCTGCATGGCAGTGGCACATAAACGTTTGTTGGTACTAGGTACCCAGAGCCCAGGCTAGCAGACCAGTCTGCATGGTCTGGCACCTACAGATTTTGGAAACTCTGGGGACAAATGCTATCTGCTACAAATTAAGGTTAAAAAGGGGTTAACACTTCTAGCATCTAGGAGATCCAGATGTCACATCATCACCCAGTTGCATAGCAAAAGTTAGAATTCATTGATCGCTTCTGCAGGAATTAAGGTGCAGCACCTGGCAGGCTTAAACCCATAGCAGAGAAACAAAAACCAGAAGTAAGCCTGCTCTCAGTCCAACAGGAATGACACTCATCTGGGGGGTGGTTGGTAGCTGAGTAAATCTGGAACTGCTGCAAATCAGGAAATGACTTGTCAGCCAACTCCAAATCTTTTTTTGGCACACAAGCCTCTTGGGGAGGATAGTGGCAGGAATGAGGCATTTATGTCTGATCATTTGGGAATTTTATGAATAAAAAGATAAAGTTCACTTGCTGTGAATCACATAAACCCAGAAAGCTCTCCCTGCCATGACCAAGAAAGTGTATGAATAAAAGTCCATTGAAGAGAAACCATGGCAGAGAGTGATGTTACTCATAAACAAACGCCAGTGAGCTTATGTTCACCATGAGCTGGGACACACAGCCAACAATTAAAGCTCTCCCATTGAAATTGGAAATAATGTTGTGGCATTGGTCCAGGTTTCACTGAAGGTCTGGAGAGTGACAACATCAGAGCCAGGAAGGCAAGGTGGATGTGAGAGTGATGGTTTGCTCACAGCAGCCAGGCAGGACATGCGACCCCCTTACCTCCACGCCGCCCTCCCCTTTCAGCAGTGCCATGCCTCTGAAGCAGAGGCAGCCACCACTATAGCAGTAACTTCCACTATAGCTGGGGTAGATATAGATATAGATGGTATATAGATGGGTAAAGCCTACCTGATTTGTCAGCCCACCGATGGAAATATCGAGTCATGTCAGAAACAACAGAGAAAACATTTGCTTTGATTTAGAGTGCCTGCCTTCTATTTAGGGGATGCCAGAGAATCCAAGAGTATGAACAAGCAGCAAAGAGAGGAAAGCATCTAATCTAGCATTTGAATTTATTTTATGTGCATTCTTCTCTTTTCTCTCGTAGCACTCCACCTTCCCCAAATATTCTTTATATCAAGTTCTGCTCCAGTCCGATGCAGTTCTTTGGAACTGTATAAACCTCTCTGCTCAAATGCTCCACTTGCCGAAAAGCTGTGCCAGATTTAACTTCATCAAACCAACTACAAATACTAAATATGTCAGAAAATGCTGCTGAAATGCCAAAGCAAGTCACATTTTCCAGGTCTCCTATAGGGAGAGTGAGCCATGAACCCCAAATGAAGGCTTGTAAAAATCAACTAAAAATTTGATTGCTTTTTGCTAATTGGAAGACCATTAATATATTAACACCACTTCACTCATGCATGAAGCTCTCTTTCCTCCTGCCAGATTCTCTGTTAAGGATGGTATCTTCATACCTTAGAGCACTAAGCTGCATACACCTCATGCTAAAAAGCCTGGCAAGACAAAGACAGGAGAAATAGGAATTTGAAATATGGAGGACCGGGAGGCCATCCAGCCCACCATCTACTCCTGAGCACTGGCAGAAACCATCCTACAGCTGTGTTAGAAAGTCAGACACATCTCTCCAAGAAAAGCATGTCATTTGCCACAGTGTCCAGTCGCCAACAGATGCTTGACCAACAGAAGATCTGCAAATGCCTCCAAAAGTAAAAATGCCCAAACATCCCCAGGCAGACAGGCCTCATTATCCAATGATAGTGGTGTAAATCAAGCCTAAGCTTCTAGTGAAAAGTCAGCCCAAAGGAAATGAGAGGCAAGAGCCACTTTACTTCTGGTACATCAGATAATGAGTTGTTCAGCAATATGCTAACAAAAGGCCTCTTGGTGCAAAAATCTGCCTCCATGTCATCAGAAGCACGAGCCCTGATGAATTAATAAAATGATGGCCTGATTCTATGAATGGCATGAATCAATCTAATGCTAATGGTGACAGTGGAGCTGGGGCAATTCATACCAGCTGAGAAACTGGCCATATACATTGGCTATACCATTCCTGAACAACTCTGACTCTTGGAAAGTGCAGAAACAGCATCAGCTGCAGGTCAGCTTTCAGCTGAAGGAATTAAGCAGCTCAGGAGGTTGGTAACAGGATACAGGCACTTCCATCCCTGCTTCTGGACACAGTTCAGCCCAGGTTTACATTGACCTTTGTGAATGAACGACTGTGCCAAGAGAGGACCAGGCTGATGGGCTCTCCTCATGCTCCCAGCAGACATGTTTCTGCATCATGGAAGTAAAGCATGGTGCAGTTTGGTCATCTCACCAGGGCAAAACTGATGGGAATGCAGTTAAAAGGTCTCATCTGCCCCTCAGGCTGAGGTGAGGGCATACTGGTAAGACAGGCATGGGATCTCTCTACTCAGGCGAGGTTGCAGATATTAATTATGAAAATTATTAATTAAATGTATTCTATGCAAATGAAAGCTAGCATTTTCAAGAAACTCCCAGGAGACAGGAATGTTCAGAAACATTTTATTCAGACAGCAGGGTAGAATTCATCTTGTTGAAAAAAACTGCTCCTGCTAGACTACAAAGGCACAAACTCATTTCTTCTATCTCTGAATGTCAAAACCACACAAGCTAAAGGAACAAAGCAGAGGATTCTCCTAGCTTTCCCTCCAAACCCAGGAAAACATTAGCAAGAAAAAAGAAAAAAAAGACATTAGGGATCAACAGACCACTTTGGGTAGGACGCAGCTGCTGCAGCAGTGGGTACCACGGGAGTGATGGGTGCCAAAGGAGCAATGGGTTCCATGGGAGCAGTGGGTACAGGCTCCCAGGGACAGCAGCTGGCAGAGGCCCCGTGCAGCTGCAGGAGCAGGACGTGCCCCAACATGGTGAGGTAATGACACAGTTGGGGTCTGTTGAGGTTTGTAGCTGGAGCAGGAATTTCTCTGGAATCACTCACTACTTATAAAACGTAGTGTGCTTATAGAACACTGAGACTGAAGGCTTGAGCAATGGGACAGATAATACTCCTTCTGTGGCACTGTCATTAAAAAGAACTTTGCATCGAAGCCAAAGCACAGCACTGCAAATCTCTCTCCCTGGCAAAATCCTTGCTGCCTGCATTTTTCTGTGTTACTCATTACCACCAGGAGAATGATTTATTTTGAAATAGAAAGGGAGAGGAGATACTTGGCACCATGGCTTTGAAGAGCTCCAGTCTTCTGCTCTGCAAAAAGTATTCCAGAAAAAATACCATTAAATAAAAAAAAAAGCAGCATATTAAAAGGTAGAAGAATAAAAAAATTTGTACAGTGTGAATTCCAAGATGATTCACATCCTGTTCCCCCTTCCTCAACATACATCTGTATGGTAGTATGATACCTCCTGCAAAGGAGTCTTTCCTTGATGAGGACGGTCACTCAAGAAGGTCAGCACAAGGTCTTGCAAAATTATAGCTCCCCCCAGCCTGGTGTTATTAGTGCTAATGGGAATGACTGGTTAAAATGAGGGAGCAAATAACAATCGCCTGTCACCCAGATAAAAGGATGAAGGCACTCAACAGGATGGCAAATGTTGACATAAATTCTGAGTACATGACACATATGACATCTGCGGAGGGGAGGGCATGAGACAGATGGATATGCCGTGGCTCGAGAAATTAAAAATTCTGCCTAATTGAGATGTACTGACCCCTTGGCAGGGCAGAAAAAAACCCCAAACCAAAACAACAAAAACCTGTCTTCCTACCGAGTCTTTTCGCTATTTTAATGCAGTTGGTTCCCTGAGGGGATTTTATGCACATGGGGCAGCTATGCATTCCCCAGTCTCCTTTCATAAAAGTCCAAAAGAGGTATAATTCTTTGGCTGGTCTGACACAATAATGATTTTCACTCCTGAGAAAATAAATGTGTAATAAACTCAGTGGTCCCTTCCTGCATTTTGTTTTCATTTCTTACGAATTCTGTTGCTATCTTGTCATTTGACAGAAGGACATTTGGCACCAAACTTTAGAGGTGCTTCCTAAAAATGCAGCCACACAGGGTAAACTGCTGCGGATTTCTTACAGCCACCAAATCATTCCCAACCTCTACATTTACAGCTTCACTTTCTCTCTTTTTTAAATGGCTGAAGAGATGCTGAAGATGAGCAGTTTTTTATTCTTGCTCTCTACAGCATGGCCACCAACACTCAGCTACCAACAGCTTTGCTGTTTCCTGGGCTACCTAAGCAACCCCTCACCTCGGCTGCAGGCTTTTGCCTCTCCCATCCAGCCAGCACTTTTACCATCATTAGCAGTGTAGGTTTTCACTGATTTTTTTCCCATTGTTATCTGTTTGATGGTCAGTTGTCAGTTTGCTGCTAACCCTTCTCTGGCTGAGCAGCCCTGGGAGGCAGCTGAGTTGGAGAAGTCTGATAGCGGGGCAATGCTGACCGATTTGTCAGGAATCAATCACAGGCTGCACAGTTCACTGCTTATTAAAAGGATGCCATCATTTCATCATGTCCATGTAGGACAGACAGTTAAATCAGACTGACAACTCATTGCCAGCTCGGTACGAGGGAAAATACCAGTGCTGACAATATGACAGCCTTCAGGCGAGGCACCTGCGGGAATGGGACGATGCGATGGTGAACAGGCTATTAGAGCATAGCATGCTCCAGCCCCAGCAAATCCCACTGCAGAGCAGTTTAACTACTACAAGCACCTTACATACTTGTCTTCTTTCATTAGATCTTGTCTAATCTCATTAAGCTAACAACCTAACCAATGGTGATAAACCACTCACTCAACAAACACTGTGTAGCTGTAATTGGCATTAACAGGAGATACCTGCCAGCCCCTCTGTCAGTCTGAAAGGTGTTGTCTGTGGCAGACTTGTACCTGCTCCTGCTACTCCCGTGACTCTAGCTGGAGGGACACACTTGTGTAAGCAGCTGATCTTCCATGGAGTCAGAGAATAAGCACAATTTTCCTACACCTTGCTAATTCAAGGTGCAAGCGAGGTTCTCCAGCAGCAATATGTAGACCACTCCATGCCCTGGGAGGCTCCACCTTAGACTAAGGGACAGGTACTCTTAAGGATGCTCCCAAAATTGGGAAAGCACTGAGCCCACAAACACACTCTACTCCTGGTCTGTGTCAGTAACATCTCTCGCTGCCAGTGAGGCACTGGCCCCCTTGGGCAGAGTTTTTACATTCTTTAAATATTGCACAAGATTGTATTTCCACATCCAAGAATGATAAAAATCGGCAACACAGAGCAGATTTACTCATTCAGAGTTATTCGTGTACCAGCAGAAGTGAAAATCTGCCTCCATGCCTTACTATATGAAGCACCATTTGTAGAATTATTCATTAGCACTTCATTTATAAATCAGACTTAAAAAAAATTATTGGCAGTACCTCTCTCTTTCAATTTCCAAACTTTAATAAAAATAGATTTCCTTTTCAGAGGTATGTGTATATAATACCTAGCAATATTTTTTTTAATAATGTCTGTTAGGTTTGGCCGTAAATCTTTGCTGCTAGCTTTCATTTATGAATCATGGGTGTGTCATTGAGCCCAGGTTTTGTCTAAAAGGTAAGGTCCATATAGGCAAAACACCCACCACTATTTTACTTCACCTTTGATAACTGGCTGCTCACCAAAGTGACTGCTTCAGACAGGTTACCACTCTTGACTTTTCAGGGTACAGCCACAGGGCTGGATGTGTCCAGGTCTGGTGCTAAAGAGCTAATGGGCACTGATGGGGCCCCACTGGCCCTCTCTGTCTGCTCTGAGCCCACCCAGCCAGGTTAATGCACCAACTGGTACCTCTAGGAAAGGCAATGGCTTGCTGAGATGGTGTGATGTGACCTCATGCCAAGCCCCCATGCCTCGTTACCCACTCTGAAACAGTTTTGCACGATGTGTGTTTTGCTCAGAAACAGCTGAAAAGATTAACAAATGAGGAGATTGTTTATGCAAACTATTACTCATGACAATGCCTCTACCCCCTGCTCGTGCAAGGTCTCATAAATCTATTGGGAGTCTCCAGGTTTTCAGCTTTCCTAAGAGTCCCAGTTCCTGAGGGCCTGTAGAGTCTCCTGGTTCTGCTCTCCAAATAAGAAGGAGGCCTCAATACAGGCACATCCGTTCACCATTCTTCCCCAACAGGGACACACAGAAACTCGTGGCAAACTCCCTCCTTGATTATATGTGGTATTGCAAATATATTTTTAAAAAATACAAATATATTTTTACAAATCAGGAAGGTTTAAACTCATGCCTTCAGGTATGCAAGTATATAAGGCTTGTCCACAAAAAACTTTAATGGCAGAAACCCACAAGGTGATTTTCCTGTCTAAAAAGGAGAAGGCACACTTTGATGAAGAGAACCAAGTTATTTCACAGTGCATGCATTCATTGTACAGATCTATTAGTTTAACAGACAAACTTAAAAAAACCCCAGCTACTCATCTGATGCCCTAACCAAGAGATTACAGTCACCTGGGAGGTAAATATTACTGTTTACTATTTATAACTTTTAATAAGCTTTGTCCTATGAAGTAAGCAATTTTCATTCCCAGTTCAAAAGATTCTCTTTAGTGAAAGAAAAAGCATAATCTGTTTTTTCAAAACACACTAAAAGCAGGCCTAATGAGAGGCAAGTATTCAATAAGCACTTTCTTTCTCGTGTGCTAATCCCCATCACTTCTCACCATATATGACACTCCTGTGCATTTCAATTTACAGGGCACATTTCCTCTGATGATTTATTAAGTCAAATGGCAAAAAAAGGTAGGGGAAGAGAGGCCTTATGTCAGAAGAGAGATTTAGAATAGATCCAGAAGAAAGCACATTGCAAGACAAAAGGTAACCATAACTTCTATAATCTGTTTTTTAAATAACATGAATGTAAATTTTAGACATACTCTTTGATGTAAGGTGTATTGTTTTTTTTTTTTTTTTTTAGTTATTAATAGTACAACAGCTGCAAGCAAAAAAACTGCTATTAATTTCTGGTGGATAGAAGGAGTACTTGATACCAGCATTTTCCAGGCTTCACCACTTCACAGAGGAAACACTGAGGGCAAGGTTTGTGGTTTACAGATCAACACCTTTCCAGGCAAGCACTGCCAGCCTCTTCGTGCTATGCAAATGGCCTACAATTGTCAAGCTTTGCTCTGGGTTTCCTTGAAAGAGAAAGGAGTTTTCCTGCTGCTTGAAGAAATGTTACCCAGCTCCTGCTTCCAAATACTAAGTGCCCTGTTTTACTATTCACCTGCGGTTCTCTCACCACAAGGAAGGTGAAATGGAAAAATGTTCAAATTCAAAAAACCTGTCCGTACATGGAATGGGGCCATGTCCCTATTACATTACAGGCTGTGTCATCTGCTGTGATAACAAATATGTATGCAAGGAAGAAACCCAAGAAACGCTGCAGACACCAGAGCAGAGCCCCCTGTGCATGCAATATGACCTGGCTATTGTTTAAGACCCATTTTAGAGGATGAAAATATTTCTCTGGCAACGCTGTAGAGGTAAAACCAGCTCAAATTATCTGCTGTGTAAGCACCTTTCACAGGAAGGAAATATTCCCAGGGACTATGAATCTTGTGACAGACCTTTCCTAGCCGTGTTATCCACAGCATGCTCAACCTTTTTGATAGGAAATACATTTCTTTGCTCCTTTATGTGTTTGTTTACCTCTGTCTTCTCATTTCTACTTCACATTACTCATATCTTTTAGGCAGCTGGCTCTGTTGGGATGATAAAACTGACAATTTCAGCCACATACTCTTGCTCTATTAAGAAAGCAGCTTGACTGTAGCGCTCGCAAGGAAATCACGGCTCACCCATGAACACAGTCAAATCCTCTCCTGGGAAGCACTGTGGACTTGTGTTGTGAGTTTCTGCTTGGTAATGTCCCTTGCAAGGGCTCCGGGAAGATTCCACATGAGAAGCCATGCTGATGCCCAGCCAGGGGCTTGCAAGATGGCCCTTTTTAACTACACTGGCACTAATGCCAGACCAGCTGCAGTGCAGGTCACCGCATCTTCCTAAACACAAGACCAGCTGCAGTCACAAAAGGAAGAGCTGTGAGATACAGGAAGGAACAAATGAAGAAGTGAGCACGCAGTCAAGAGTGGAGAACATCATGAAACTGAAATAACCCCTTTATAAACCCCAGCTTCATAGGGGTGCCTGAAAAATAGTTAAGATGACTACATCAAACGATACCCTCACCGGCAACTCTTTACATTCCAATTTTTCCAGTCTTTCTGCTTCTACAATTAACTTTAACACTTAATCTGATGAACAAACACATTTATAAATAAACCATCCATCAGTAAGTACTACTAATTGCTGTTTCTCTGTGAAGATTTGTTGGGCCACATCCCTCACACGCCCCTCATCCCCCCCTTTGCCATCACCATACACAAGATGAAAGGACCAAGGATGTCAACGACGTGGCTCCTGGTCCAGCTATGGCAGGTTCTCCCCTGTCCTGCCTGTCCTGTCCTGCTACAGGCACAGCACATGCCACAAGAAGTTGCAAGAAAAGATCACACATATGAGAAAGCATCTGAAAACAATACTTGAATGAAGGAGTGTTCTGCAGACAAGGGTCAAAAAAAAGTCCTTGTTGCCTTCCTGGAAACATTATTTGTACCAGTCTAAGATGATACCAAAGAAGAGCCATTTTCCCAGGAAATAAAATTATCTTGTTATTCTGAAGATAACATTACAAGTCTAAACCAAACCCAGTACAGAGTTATCTCTGTCACTCTAAAATTTAATCTACTGATTACGCTTGTGCAGAAAACCAACAAACTCCCATGAAATCAACTTCTCCTCTTTATACATCTGACTTATTCTCATTACTCATATTAAAAGAGTAGGAAATATTTTAGGATTCAAAAATCTGAACTATTTCAAGCTATCTAGAAATCAGGCCTTCTGAACGGTTCGAAAACACCTAACATACTAAACCAAATATACTTTCTTTCATTCTTATTTAATATCAAATTCCAAGCTGTCCTGGTAGATCCTACTTGGAGGATCTTTGCCCTATTAACTCTCATTCCTGCTAATTGTCTGCTGAAAGCTGAATAAATATGTTTTCAGGGCAGCCAACGTGTTTTGAGGGTTTTGGCTGTCTCTTGGTACGAAGGTTCCAAATTTTCCTCATTGCTGTTTTTTTTTCATTGTTGCTGTGGTTTTAAGAAAAATTATGTTAATATTTTGAAAGCAATCCAAGCCTGCTTTTCACTCTAGTAATTACTTCCACATCATTCAGTGCTTCCATCTTTGGAAATATTTCCAGGGTTCCTCCTGGCCATCATCTACCCTGTGAAGTAAAAAAGGGTACGCATGTCACATTTGTTTTTCAGTAACTGGGAGGTATGTTGCTAGCTGTAGAATAAAATTACTCCAAAGACAGCCTTGGCTCTGTTTCAGTTTCAAAGTTATTTTCTTACTTCCACATAGCATTAATTTTGGGATAGAGCAAACACTGACATTCGTCCTAATTTTTGAAATCTGACTTGAGTTTTAAAATGCTGTTTTCATTCACGCTGCAACAGACCCCTCTATTTAAAGAAACATTTACTACATATTTTCAATCGATTTGAGGTTTAACCTCATAAAAGTCTCTTTAAGGTGATGGCCTTCACACTGATCCATTTCTGTCACAGTTGAATGTAAAATACTTCTCTGAGAGTACACACTGCTTTATTGAGACTTGGTCTAGAAAGCCAGTGTTTTGTATGGGATGGATTTCCAATGTAAGTTTTGAACAATATCACAAGCATTAGAGGGAAGTGGGCAAGATCCACTTGCAAGATCCAATAAATAGACCTTCTGAGTGCCAGGCACCTTCTGTGAAGAGAAAGAGCTGGCATCCTGCTAATCACAGTGGGGTTGACTCTGGTGCCCTCATTCATGGAAGTAGGCCAATGCTTTTTAAGGGAGCTTCACTGAGTGAGGTGTAGTTTGGTTTAAAGATGACAAGAAATAGTTCATCTGCTGGCCAAAAAAAAGCTAATCTTTCTTACTCCCTCCTCTGCTAACAGCTCTGCCTTAACACCCTGGGCTTTTTTCATTTCCACTTGGAAGTCAGGAGAGCTTCCCTGCAACTTCTGAAAGCCAGAGTGAGCTAAAGCTCTGCGATGTTTTAATTGGTTCACATGGGAGCCACCCAGATTTGAATTCCTGATTTATGTTAACCATGAGCTGAAAATTCTCTTTATGCCAGAGAAGTCCTTCTTATTCTACCCTCACTAAATGTCATAGTGGGGAAACATACATAAATGCAATTAACATTTATGTTCTTGACCTGACTTGGACAGACAAAAAAAATCTCTGTCAGATAGTGTAAAATGTACCAAGCATATTTTTATTTTAAGAAGAATTAAATAAGTCAGGCTTTTGAAAAGGAACAAAAAAAGGCTATGTACCCATCACTTCTACTTTGTAGTCTCAGATATGTACATGCATACATTTGGGGGATGAAAAAGAAATCAATAAAAAACCCAAAGGGTTTTTAAAAATGCAGATCATTGCTCCCATTCCTGGGTTTATCATTCCCTGATGTTCCAAGAAGCTAGATGGAACAAACTTTCATCCTGAAGAAAAGCAAGACTCAGTCAACTTCACCACGTGCTCCCAAAGTTGAGAGGGACACTTTGGAAGAGAAAAGCTCTGCCTATGTCGGCGTGTGGCAAGGAGCCAGAGAAGAGGGTTAGCAGAGTGGAAGAGCCAGTGCTGACAACCTAAGGACCATGCTGTAGGTGCTTTGTGAATTTAACCTCAACTCCAGTCCGTGATCATGAATAAAATACCCATTACCATGGGGTGCATGAGGGGTGCACTGGGCTTCATCTTCTCACTCAGTTCTCTCTGAAAAAAATTGAATTTGTGTGCTCCAGGACCACTTGGTGACAGAGCCAAAGCACAATTAAGTAAGGTTCTCAGATGAGATGTTTCAAACACAGACCACTGGTCCAAAATATAGTAATACCCATGTAGAAAAATGCACAGTTAGCAGACAAAAAAGATGTGTGGTATTTACATCTGCCTCAAGACACCTGGTAGAACAAAGTGCCACCTCACCCCAGTGCTATTGCAACCTCCAACCTTTGTTGTGAAACTAAAGAAAGCTGTCACAAGTCTTCCTTCCCTGAGGTTCATGTATCAATCAGCTTAAAAACAGGCAGTACAGGTCCATTGTATGCTAGTACTTGTCATTTACAAAACTTAGTGAAGTCTATTAACTTGCATTGGACACAGCTGAAACAGGATCAGTAGATGTAGATAAGAGTGGAAGAGGTGCATGTGAGCCTCCAACCCAAGGAGTAGCAGTGCCCTGTCCATGAGACCCTCCTGAGTCATCTGGGGACACTCTGCAGGGAGTCCAGCCTTTTCCCCACTGGAACTCCTTCTCCCACCCTGCCACCCCATGTCACATGTGCAGCAGCTCAGGTCCTCACTGTTCATGCTACGGTGTGAAAATCTATAATTACCCCAGTGCCACGAGATGTTGAGACAGGTGGGAGCAGAAGAACCAGAGCAGATCAAACAAGTGCACCTTTGGCAGATGGAGAAAAGGAACTTGAGTCTTTCTGGAGATCCACAGGTATTTGGTCACTTCAGGGGAAAGCCCAAGCCTATCTGATTTTTCTTGCAGTGGGAAGAAGAGCAATTGCAAGGTGGGGAGGACAGCTATTTCTGAAGAAACTCCCACCTAGGCAACAGCAGAAGTGCTGTAATGAAGTTTGCTCAGTCCAGACTTCACATCCTCCCCTCATCTGCTTCCCCATCCCCTTCTGCATAGTAGCCTCCCTGCCCAAAATCCCCAAATGAATGAATACAGAGCCCTTTTCCTTGCTTGTCCTTCAGCTGCTTGGGAGCATCACATCCTCTTATTAATCCCAGTCCCCCACTCAAAACAGTGCTTTTTTATCAGCTCTTTCTCCTCCTGTCCAGTTTCTCCCTCTTAAAGGTTGCTCCACTTCATTTAGATCTTAAGTCTTCCAGTTTTGCCAATATTGTATCTTAGTTTTATCTATGTCTTTTATATAACATATATATACCTGTATCTTGTGCCCTGAAGTACTAAAAAAGGGCACTTGGGCTTTCAAAGGTCAGCAATTGCTTTTTAAAAACCTCCTGTTTTGTACATCGTTCATTCCAACACACTGGAGACCAATTTTCCCTTAATAGGGTCTCAGAAACCTGGAGAACCTGTACAGGACAGATGAAGTGGAATTGCTTCATTTCTAATAACGCAGACATAGTGCAAAGTGCTCTGAGAGTCTTTCATTCAGCGCTTATTTATTGCTCATAATTCACCTTCTTCTGACAGAGAAGGGCATGATAGAGCTAATTTAATATTTCCATGGTCAGATTCCATTCATATTTGAGTGAAATATCAGTAAATAAAACTGAAGCAGCATTTATTAGGCTTCTGAAATTGTCACGGGTTAGGTTATCAAACACATTGTGTGCCGACAGCATGGAAATTATTTCACAATCCTGCTCACCAGACAGTGGCCAAGGAATCATTCAATCCAGGTGACCACTGCTTTTGAGAAGCCCTGCATCCTTCAAAAAATATGGCCCGATTAAGAAGTCCAGCTGAGATAAATGAGAATTGAGTGAATATGGCAGTTTATATAGAATTGTTTAATAGAGCTGAGCAAAGATGTTTGGTTGGGGTAGAGAGGGAAGAAAGTGCATTCGGTGTATAGAAAGCATGGAATGGATTTGTGTTAGATTGCTATAGGCCACGAAAGATTAAATGCTTCTCATCCCCAAAAGGAAAATGTTCCTTCTCAGCATTTACCAACTGAAGCAGAGAAGTTGTTTGTTTGTTGGTTGATTTATTTTTTTTTTTTCTTTTCACAGAGCTTTATCTATTTCAATAAGCATCTAACAGCTGGTCTCTGCTGAGTCCTGGCTCTGCTGGGAGAAGCCTGGAGTTGTTGAAAATCTTGGCTTGGACCAGTGTTTGCAAGTCCTGCATCCCTGGCTTCCAGCAAGTTCACTAGGATTTATTGAGAGCCAGAAACTTGAAAGGTGTAAATAAGGATGTTTAAGAAAGACTAGGAAAAATAAAGACTCCTTTAACCAGTTTTAGATTCAAGGTTGGTCTAAACTCATACTGAGCTTCAGAAATATTGAAATAATTATTTCCTCCTCCCCCACACTCCATACATTGCTTTAGCTTCCTGAAAGGTAAAAAATGGGAAATTGTGGAAATCATGGGAAAAAAAGGAAGGTTGATCTCAAAATATTTCTATCTGACTTTGGCAGCTTGAAGAGTATTGTGTAAACTGCTCAACTACTGGATGTGCAACCAGCCTGACCCTTTCAAGTGAACACATTTTAAGTTCAAAGTGAGTCAGAGTTTAATAAAGTTTCTCAAATTTTAAATTCTCAAGGGACAAACACCCCACTTAATTTGAATGCTACCAACGAATGGCAATCTACTGAAAGCCTGCAAGAACAGAGAAATCTCCCAAGGCTGAAAGCAAGGACCTACATAACCCCAAAAAAATGACTACGTGAACTTTTCCTACTCATAACTCATTACAAATCAAAGCAGTTTGCAGATGGTATAATAAAAGAAAATGTAAGAAAGATAGAAAATGCCAGAGCTAGTGAGCTAGGTGTTTTAGCTGAAGTCGTGCTTTTGGGCTGTGATTTATTTTACTGGACGTGCCATTCATTGGACTGTCGTAGCCCATCCACAGTCAGTGCTGTTTGCCAAATCAAGTCATGCAAAGACCAGGCAGGGAAGGATCACTCACTGTAGTATAGTACATCAATCAAAAGGGTTATTTTCATGGACTTGGTCTCTAATCAAGCAGCAAATCATTCTCCAGTTTTGCTATCAAGGACCATTACTTGTAGGAAGTGCTTAATCTGAAAAAGAATGCATCTATTTGAAGCTACAGGGTGTCTGGTAAGATATACTGAAGACAGAGGAAATGAAATATGTGCCACACAATTTACCCTCTCTGGAGTGTTTTATGAGTAGCTTATTTGTGGGGAGAGAGGTACGTTGCTGGCAAGACAGGAGTTTTAGCTTTCTATTTGTCTGGTTTGCTGAGTTATTACAAAGGTCACTCCTGCACTTAAGTTATCTTGAGTGCCACTTCTGACAGGGGAATTTTCAAATTATATTCAAGGTGCCTCAAATATTTGCAATAGGCTTCAGGGTACATGTGCCTTTTTAATTTAAGTGCCTAGGTAAAATTACTGTTACATTTGCCTGTTAAAGCAATTTCCCATCAAAATTGGGGTAAAAGTCTATAAAGCCTAAATGTGGCACCATCCAAAAGTGGCTGTCCTCCTGCCAGTGAAACATCCCTACCAGGGCATGCTGTTCCACCTGAACATGCCAACTGGGTCAGCACTGACACAAGAGCTATCTACTGCATCTCCCTGGCCTCCCAGCCATCACTTCAGAAATCTCAACCAAGGCACTGTATACAATGCAGCAAGAAAAGCAGCAGTACCAAGGGTGACTTTGAGTTACCTCCAAAACCAGTTTATTGCTTTTAACATAACATAGTTGGCATCTTGCAGACCTAATAATCCATATATCCCCATTGTCCTTATCCATGGAAGAGAGGTTGGAGCTAGATTATCTTAAGGTCTTAAGGGTCCCTTCCAACCTAAGTTGTTCTGATTGTGCACGGAGTGGGATATAGGGGACCATATCAGCTATAAGAAAACAGCAGTAACTGAGGCATAGGGCTTGTGCCATCTGAAAAATGGCTGTTCTCATCTCCTGAGGGTTTTGCTTTCAAGGACAGATTTTCTCAGTGGTCAAGACAGGCCAATATGCTGCCACATACACAAGAAGTCAACTGCCTGGTGCCTTCTGGAGCAGGAGAACAGGATGGAGTATGCATATAACATTCTGGCACCTCTGAATTCCTGTTTTCAACTGTTGGATGTTGTTCACCATAACACTTTGCTCTGGGAGTGATCCCACCAAACTCTGTGGGAGTTTGCTATTTTTCGAGTGCCTAGTGGATGAAAACACAGTGCCGATCTTCTCCTCCTCACTCCTTCAGATTTCTTCTACATTTTTAGGGGAAGTGCTCCGCTAAAAAGCATCCTTAATTGCTTTTAGAAAGGGAGAAATTGAGTTGCTGCTTAGAGAATCCCACTGGTAACCATTCTTTGTTGTACATAATGCACGGAAAACAGAGACTTACTTCGAAGTGGCCGTTCAACACTGTGATCTCCATAATGAAACACGTTTGAGGAATGTACCTCAAACGCATCCTCCCTGCTGCCAGGCACTGGCTCTGCCTGCCCGTGCCTGCTAATCCCGAAGAGCGCGAGGGAGCGCCTCTGCGAAGTCCCCATCATCAGCTGAGCCCGTGCAGGCAGGAACAGCCAGAGGAAACCAGGTTTTGGATAATCAACAAAGTGTCTTTTTCTTTCTCACGTATTTGTTTCAATTAGAGCTTATTGAATCATCTCTGCAGCCCCAGAGAGGGCTCAAGCAATCACCAGTGGTGCTCAGGAGGAAATTCAGGACGCTGTCTGGAATATTTGTCCTTTTTAATCATCTGCCACGCGCTCCTCTTTTAGGATGTTGTCACTCAAAGAACAAAAAGGAATATTAAAGTGAAAGGGTGTCCGTTTGAATGTGGCAATTCCCTGCATAAAAATGAGTCCCATTAATAGGAAAGCCCAACCTATCTCCAGGCAATATTTCAAGCCCTTGTCTCTCTGTAACCTCAGAGGAATTTAATTCCTTTATATTATTTAAATTATACACTAGAGGGAGAAATTATGAGGTACTGGTCATTTAAAATGCTTTCTTTAAAATCTATAATTAAATGAGCTATCAGCCCTCCTAACAGCAATTTCATCATGGCAACCTAAAAAATTCTAAATTTATTGGCATTTATAAAGTGTCATTCTGTCCTACAGCCCTTGGTCAGTAACCTGAGGTTTAAACAATTGCCCTTGCGGCCTCACTCACTACTACCCAAGCATGTGAAAACAGTAAGTGAATTGATGGCAGACCAAAAAAAAAAAGGCAAAGTAGTCCTAAAAGAAGATATATTGTGCCCATACACTCCTTAGGTCAAAACCTTTCCTAAGTTCAATGGCTTCCCACTTCCTAAAGTAATCAGTGCGTGGCTACTATCCAGTTTGGAAATCCTGGGTGAATGAATCTTTGGGATAGATTTTTACCTGTGATTCCAAAGCAGATTACTGATCTCAAAGGCATTATTCAGGTTTATAGGTTAGCAGTGGTTCTGTCAGAGCAATGGGCACTTTAAAAAATGTCTTTCTGAATTCAGCAGTGGTTCAAACAAGCTTGCTGAAAATCAACTCTATTGTTAGGAACCGCCACAAAAGAAATAGGGCCACAGTTGATAATGTGTGTGCCTAGTAACTATATATTTTCTGCAACACTATGTTCATTTATGTGGGTTTTTTTTTCCTGAAGGAATTGCCTATTTCTCTTATCCTACACTCCTGGGCAAAACACCTCTGAAATCCATGGCAGGTTCAGAAATGTATTAACCATACACCATTATAAAACTAGAATGCCAATAATTCCAACATTTAAAAATATCTTTCTTCTCAAAACAGCAGGGAAAAATGTGTTCTGAAATGGTATAAAGCACCTGTGTAAGAGCTTGCTTCAAAAGGATTTTAAAAAGAAAAACCCCACCACAATGACGGAGCTAATACCTTTTGGCTTGCCCAAAATATGTGCATAAAACAAATACACTCTTCTCTTAAAGTGAAGAATTTCCAGTAAGTGCATGTACCATTCTTGGGTCAAATAGTTTAATTTTATGTGGAGTATTCTTAAGCAAAAGGCCATACACAGAAAGGGATTTGGACATCACCTACAGAATGAAAAGAGCCAGAGAGTTAAATCCCTCCAGAGCAGAACATGCACTTGAGAAACAGAATACCCAAGTTCATATCTCTCCTGTCTCAGGATAGCTGTGTAGCAAACAGAGGGTGGATGCTATAATTTATTTTCTTATTCACTGGAACAGTTCCACTTTCTATAAAACACACACTCACTGGAGCAGGAATTCACATTGCTCCCTTCCCATCTCCCAACACAGGCAGGTTGAAGACACTTTCTGCTCTGGTGAGTATATTTAATACTTCATAACAAAACACCTTCAGGGTAATGCTTGGGAGCAACCATGCTGGTGATCAAGGCACAGTCCTGTGAGAGCAGCAAGAGTAAGTGCCTGCCTTGAAACGAGCAGGACAGGGACAGGGACCAGACCATCTTCCTGATGTCATGGGCTCCTCTGCTGGATTGTCAAACAGTGCTTCAGTCCCCTTAAGCACCCACTGTCAGGAAGAAAAATCCAAACATGAACCATCCACAGTATCTCTGAATTGAAGCTACAGCTTTCCTGCCTCTCTAGATGACTTTTAGCCTGCTGGGCATTTAGCCAAACCTAAGGCAGCAGAGTAGAGAGCTCAAAGGCGTCACCATGCTCGAGTAAGGAGGCAGTGGTGAGCCCACACCAGTGAGGGGAGCTGGAGAGGGGAAGGGAAAGAGAGCAAGAGTCTTTCTGAATTCTTGGACAGAAGGAAATCTTCAGTTGAACTGTGCATTACTGAACAACAGAGCATCCTCATGGGAGGAGAGCGTTGGCTGAGAAGTGGATTCTCTGATGGCTACTAAGAGACAAATGCACGCTGCAGCCGCAGGGTAATTCAGTTTAAAGTCAATCAACCAAGAGACAAGCCTCCTTTGGAAAGCAGGCATCATTACTTTGGCTGCTCGTGGAGTTATTTGCTTATTAGCTGAGACAGCACCTCTCTCCATGGTACACTGCTGGAAAAAAATAACCCAACGTGGAAAGCATCTTCTCTTACTAAACCAAGAGGCAGCCAGGTTAGTAGTGAAGCACAACCTGAACAGCAAATACAATGAGTAGAAAACAGGACATCTAGTCTGCCTTTTCTTCAGTTAAAAATTAAATGAGAAAACAGTGGCAACAGTTGACTTCATAAGATTGAAAACTGAACTCCTCATTTACTACGTAAAAAAAATAAATATAAGACCTCTGTATTCCCTTTTCAATGTAAAAATTTATTGTTCTGAAGGATTCTGAATATCATCTGATTTCTGAAACAAACACTATTTAAAGCTTAATTCCATTTCTCAATGACTGAGGTTCAGATCTTTATCTGTCAAGGATCTATAGTACAGTGTTAAAAGTCTCTAGTGATTTGTTCTTTTAAAAAAAGTATTTTCTCTTTTGCTTCCAGTACTGATGCACAGGCAAATTATTGGCACATCATGAAGTAAGAACTTCATGAAGTGAACTGGATTTTAGTTTTTTAGTTGCTCACTTTGAAGATTCTAGAATGTCATTTTATGTTTAAAACACAGCTTTTTACCCAAGGGAAGTCTATACTCTAACATCTTGTTTTCTCTAACCAGTCTCTATTCCCTGTTCTAAGGTTCACAGACAGACCATGCTCATATTTATGTCTGTTAATGAAGCTGACTCCGCTCCTGTATGTTTTCAATCTTCTTAGCACAAGCAAAGGCCTTTGAAAATCTGCAAGGAATAGAGAGATCTGATCCTTTCAGAATAAAGTAAGGTGTAAGAATTCTCTGCACAAATATGCATGCAAGTAAGTATTTTAAGGTAAAGCCTACCTCCAAAATAAATGGGAAAGCTCACCTAAAAAGTTAGATAACAAAATGAGCACAGCCAGGAGAAAGTCAGATCTGTTTCCAGAAATTATTCACAACTGTGTTAAAGTCTGAAACCATCAACAAATGTTATGAGGGAACTCAAATAACCACAGCAGTGTTTCCTGGGTAGGTAACACAATGTTCCTTGATAACGCTGTTATTCTGTGCAACCAAACCCAAGCCTCTTTCTTTCCCCAGCTTTGGTGCCTAATCGTGCAGCAAAAGCTCATGATAAAGCAGAGCTGTTTTCCCTGGAGCACACTCTACGCCCAGCACTCTCTACTCCTCCAGCTCTCCAGCATTTCTAATTTATAAATTACAGAGGCTTAGCCTGAGAAACTCAGCGATACGGCATTGAGGGAAATTTCCCTTCCTCTTGGCAAAACATGACTTGTGCATATGCATGCACGTAGCTCAAGCTGAACTCCTCATCCCTCAGGAATCTGGAATCAGTGGGATTGAGCTGCACTTTGGGCTGTGATAGAGAGGCTCATGCACAAGCTCACGACGAGCTCAGGGTTTAACTTTGGTTTTCACAATAATAAACTTTAAAACCTTGATTTTTTAAAAAAATCAAAAAAAAAAATCTAAAATGACAGAAAGATTTTGAGAGAGGAAAAAAAGGAAAGTAAGCTGAAAAAATGTCTTTTTTTTTTTTTCCTTCCCAGCACTACAAATCCCAGCTGATCAGACTGAAGTGACTCTGAGGGAAGGTCCCACATTTTTCTCACAGTTATGAATGGGTATGTCTCAAGTGCTGCCTTGAGCTCTGCTCGGATGGAGCACCAAAAGGGTAAATGTTTATTTAAGTCTATGTCAGACACTTAGAATTATTTCAGTATACAAAGCTAAGCTAGAATGTCATGAGTAAGTGAATACTGGGACATCATGGTATTTCCTTCTCTGCTGAAAAGGCATTTCATTTTAGAAATACGAGTTTTGGTTCTGATTAAACTTGGGCACAAATTCAGGTGACTGCTTTCTTTAGGAATATGCATATTTCCTCTGATGTTAATTCCCGGACCTTTAAAAAATTACAGTTCTCTCAAACCAGGACTATCACCTGCAAGGGTGGGAAAGCCTGCCTTTCAGCAGGAACTGCTTTTAGGAACTGCTTCTCAAAGCTGAGGAGGTCTTGAGGAAACCTCACTAAGTAAAGAAGACACCTGGGACAGCAGAGTGACATCTAAAAGCCAGAAGGACCACCAGAAAAGAGCCATAATGAAACAACCAGCTCTGGAGACATGGACAGGCATTGGCATGTGTACAGGAGCTGCTGTTTGTCACCACTATCTCTGCCCACCAACCCACTAGTGATTAGCAAGTGTCTTGCCTTCTCCTGTGTTTCAATACTCCTGTGATGCACCAGGTTTTTTATCCTCCATGCTACATAACCTGCTCAAATGTTTTACATTTTCCAGAAATAAACTCTTAAGCTAAGAGAATATTTACAACCAGATCTCCTTCCACTTTCACTCTGGTGGCCCAAATGACAATCTTTTGGTAATTAGGAAGTCATAAATAACTTTTTTCCAAATTTCAGTACCCATAGAGAGAAAACGCTTAATGTTCTAGGACTCCTTCTTCATAAATCAAGCTAATGTCAACTCCAGAGTGTTCTTAAAAAGACAGAAAAAACCCTTCTGTCTTCTGTCAAGTACCATCTTTCATCAAAACTACGAACCAGCTTAACCATTTCCCAACTAAACAGACAAAATAATTTTTCCCCAGTTAATATTGAGTCAGTCAGGGATTCACGAAGGAATAGTTGTCTGAGTAATGCACACATCAAACAATACATTTTGAAATCCTATCACGTGCCTGTATTGAGTGTGTATTCACTGCCCACCTAATCAGCTTTAGGAAGGAGTTCACTTTCTCCTCTATCTAAGGGCCAAGAAAGACTACAAAATGATCAAATCTCCTTCCCCAAAAGAACAAAAGAACACAATCTTTTTCCATAAAGTTGTTTGGAAAAATGCTCTAATTCCTGTTCAAATAGTTTGTTCATTTTTAAGCAAGGTTTTTATGTCAGGTGACAAAGTACCCACTTCAGGAACAGGAACTTGCTTTTTGGAAGGGCCGGGCAGGCAGCAGTGTGATAGCATCAGCAAAAGCCCTCATACCCAGCCACATCCACATGCTTCAGGTCTTTCTATCTTATGTTGCAATGCAGTGAATACCTCTTAAGAAGTGCCTGCTGTTTGGCACTGGCAAAGGAGGTGAAAATAAAACATACTCTGAGGTCATCTGAAAGGTGTCAGTCAAAGCACAAGTCCACCCATTTGTATCAATGAGGCTGTAGTGAGTGACACCCAGGTTTGCTGATCTACTGAAAACAATCAGCAAGGACATTTGGCTTTTATGGCTCACTGATTAAAGACAGATGAATTTATGAACTGTCCAATGTCAAAAGCAAATCACTACAGAGCTGCTAAAGTGTAAAACTCCCTGGGGAGAAGAGACACTGCACCACCACAAATTGTACAGATAGATGATAGAGCTACAAGCCCCCAAGGGACAGGTGATGCCAGCACACACCTTTCTGGTTGTCTGGATGCAGATGAGCTAATGTCTCACATTGATGCGGCCAGGAACAGTCCCCTTCCTCCCCCTCTGCTATCCCTCTTCTTTAACCCTCGTTTCCTCTGTACCCATCTTAGCACTGAACAGACCCAAGCTCCAAAACCAGTGAAAAACTATTGGTTTTCTAGATAAGCTTTCCTCAGCTGTGCCACATAACTGCAGCCCAAAAGTGGATGGCAAAGCCAGCCTGGCACACCAAAAGGCCCAGCTGGGGGGATTGTGGCACACTTGGTAACAGCTCTCCATGCCAATAATGCTGCAAAGTCCTGTCACCTGGGTTGGAGCAGGTCGAGATAGTTCATTGGAACCAGTTGCACAGGGAGGTTGTGAATGTCCCCTCCCTGGAAGAGTTCAAGACCAGCTTGGACGGGGCCTTGAGCAACCTGGTCTCTAGTGGGAGAGGTCCCTGCCCATGGCAGCGGGGTTGAAACTAGATGAGCTTTAAGTTCCCTTCCAACTCAAACCATTCTGTGGTTCTATAAATAGTTCCTGAACACCTGATCACGAATAAGAAGTGCAGGAGATTTTGAACAAGAAGTGCTTGGAGGTGATCTAGAAGAAAGGTGGCGTGCAGAAGGAGAAACACAAGTTTTGTTATCTTGCTCCCATAGGGAAAGCTGCCATCCTGGGCAGTGTGACCAAGCAGACAGATTGTACAGGGCAAGCAATGACCATTCAATGAGAAATTCAATGAAAAAGACTGAGACCAGGAGAGGAAAATAAAGGTCTGCCAGCCAACTAAGACACCAAATAAAATCACAGAGTCCTGTTCAAAAACCCCCCAAAGGTGACCAGAGGCAGATGACTACAGAAAAGAGTACGACTAGGACAAGTCTGGGCATTGTTACTTTCTACTCATCCTCCACATTGGGTCTCTTTTGTTTATCATGTAGGACAGAGGCTGATTGTCTGCACTCTCCAAACCCCTAACAAGCTATTTTTGATCCAGTTTTAAGCAGGACTGGTAGAGCTGAGCTCCCAGTGTACTCGCAGTGATGGCAATGAAACACTCCAGCAGAAATTAACACTGTGAGGGGAGCAGGGAGGGAGACAACGGGTGTTTGAAAGACCTTCTTTTCTCAGTCTGCAAAGATGAGAGGAGAGCAATGTGCCATCTGTGTCAGCTCAGAGTGCACTCACTGGGTATGACCTCTCAACGATATTAAATGGATGTGATATTTTTAGTTTACACATTTCCACTTTTTGTGATGGTTCAGAAAATCCCCTGCAGCCTTATGAAAGTTATTTTGCTGCATTGCAATTTAATGGCAATCCAGTGAGCTTTCCACAAGCCATGACAACATTGACACAAACAATAACACTGCCATTTGCCAGTCAGAATAATTTTCTTTATGCCCTTGATAAGTCCACAGTAAGTTCATCAATGTATTAAAAGATACAGTTTGAAGGCAAAAATGCCATATCCCAATCTTTGCATGCACCAATATCAGTCACTTTTACAGTGCCACCATCTGTTTTTCCACATACAGACATTACAACTTCCACAAGCCCACTAAAACATTAAGCCATTAAAGTTCCTCACAGCTTTAGACCATCTGCTTCTTCATCCAAAAGGTTTCCCTCCCCACCTTCCATATTTTACTCCCTATCTAAGGATCAGAAGAAAAAAAAACTACTCCTAGGACAGTGCATCTTCCAGCACAAACAGGTTCATGGGTAGACTTAACCATCAATAGCCTAAACAAATGACGTTGGACAAACTGTGATTAAATTCCACGCTTTCACAACTACACATAAGGGTAATGTGACACACGATGCTTCTGGGAGCACATGCAAAGCCTCAAAACAGCATTACAGCAGATTCCCAGGGAATGTATCAACAAAGACTTTCTCTCTTATTCATTCCTTTAGCAACAATCTATCTTAAAGGATAGCGTAAGAACATGTAGACCCTGTGGCGTCTCAAGAGAAACCAGATCTTTGTTTGTATACCTCCTAATATAATTCAGATCCCTGGTGATAAATATCTTATGGATTATCCTTTTTTATTCCTGAGTTCACTGCACTTTCCCACTGAGAAAATATTCTGTCAATCAGTGTAGGTCCTGCTTCCTCTTTGTCATGTGCCAGCTTTCTTCCACTGTGCCAAACACAGAACTAACGACTTGCAGGAGGCAGAACAGATGGGCACACAACTGCCCTAAGCTATGGAGATGCTGTAAAGTATTTTTAACAAATACCAAAAAAGTATTTGTGGATGGTTTATAAAGAGTCTTTCTGGGCCTGCCTCAAGTAGAAGGTGAAGCAGTCACCACAGCATCTACCAGCAGTGCAATCTACACCTGCATTAAGATAGTACTTAAGGGACAGCTCAGCTTAACATATTTCAGTATGGCAGAAGAGCTGATTATCAGTGCCCTGCTGAGTCCCCAGAAGTGCTGCTCATAAAAATATTCACAGAATCCCTGTTGCATACACCAGCCAAGGAGCTTCACCATCAGCAGTGCAGCATCCAGTCCTGCCAAGGCCCTGTCCAACCTTCCTTCTTACAGCTGGGCTTGGGCTTCATCAGGTCCCACGCAAAAGCCCTGTAACACCTTGGCTGGAGGGACAGATCCCCTGAGGGGACACAGGTAGCCAAAGCCTCCCTCAACCACAAGCCAGCAGACTTTGGCCTGGAAACAGTTCACCCAAATGCTGGCTCTGTGCATGTACCTTGGAATCACAGAATGGTTTGGGTTGGAAGGAACCTTAAACCTAATCTAGTTCCAAACACCCTGCATGGGCAGGGACATCTCCCACTAGACCAGGGTGCTCAAAGCCCCATCCAGACTGGCCTTGAACCCTTCCATGGAGGGGGCCAGACTGGATGTACAGGCACTGGATGTAGAGGTGTAGGTTTCAAGATCTGAATGTTCTATGCATAAGTGGGTACAAAATGCGTTTGTATTTCAAATCCTTGTTTTTAAACACCATCTTAGCCTCCTGAAGCTGCAGCATTTTCCCCACATATAAGCAGTCTAAATGTCAGATGTATATTCAAAGAACTTGTAAATAAGAATAACTTTCTATCAACACACAAATCAAAGTTGAGAAGGGAAGAAAAAGAGAGAAATAAAAAAACATATTAACTATATTAGTGAGCACAAAAAGGAAGCAAACAATTGGATAAATGATATGATAGCAAGAAAAGACCTCACTGCTCTTTGGAAAGTAAGATTTTCTGTGTATTATTCA
The DNA here is from genome assembly GCA_038090715.1 of Florisuga fusca. Lineage (NCBI taxonomy): Eukaryota > Metazoa > Chordata > Aves > Apodiformes > Trochilidae > Florisuga > Florisuga fusca. The sequence goes on along the minus strand of JAAWXA010000003.1, from coordinate 21,179,284 downwards.
AAGATACTGTAATAAGATACTGTCTGTGTAAATCAGACTAGATAAAATTGTGCTCCTGTGTCTGGATAGTCAGTGCATTAGTGATTTTGTGCAACTTGGTAAAATTTGAAAGCTTCCTCAAATGCACTCTCTTAATTTTCTTATCAGTTTTGCACAGAGGTAATTAAAACCGGAGCAAGTCCTTATATGTGCTTATTGGCTTCCAGCTTCCCAATATTTTTTTGCTTTATATTGCTGTGTGCCAGAGATTTATCAACTTCTTTAAAATAAAAGAAAGGCTGAAAAAGGCAATACAATCCCCCAGACAGGTCGTTTAAGATATGCTTTGCTTAATTGATTGGAAAAACATAGTAATTTCTTCACTTAGACAATATTACTTCTCTAATGCCTCTACTGTCCATTATAGAGTGAGACAGAACATGGGACAGATGCCACTGCAGAACATGCAGCCTTTTGGGGCAGTGCTGGATGCAGCAGCTCAGCCTGCTGATCCCCAACCCCCACTCCCTCCTCACACCACCATTTGCCACCCCTCCAGGTTGTGTGGTGCTGCACCCATCACCTGACTGATCCGACCTGAAAACAGCCATCCCAAAATACACCATAAAATTGGCAGCTACAGAGGATGCTGCCATCCCTTTGCATGCCAGACCAAGAAGATCCTGTGCACCTGGGCAGTTTCATGCCTGCTGAAAGCCCAGCTACATCTTTGCTGCTGCCAAGGGAGATGGTCTCTTGTCTCTCTCTCCTTTCTCTTTCCTTTTTCCAGCCCTGTCTCTTTTGTACACATGAGGGCAATCAGCCTGTTCAAGGATTTAGTTGGACTAAAACCACAATCCTTTCTTCCCTTTTGGTTTTCTTCTGTCACACTGGTTTTCATCTGGTTTGTCAGGACAGGGAGGTCTGTTATGAGCAGCATTACCTCACAGGGATGGGATAACACAGTTGCCAGGTGCTCACTCTCATGAGAATAAGAAGCATGGGCAGATAATGCGAGGCACCACTCCCTACTGCAAATGTGAAACTGTTTCCTATCACCACATCAAAATAGGAAAAGTGTTTCAAACTGAAAATGTGTTAGCTAATTTGTTTTAAATAATGTGATTTTAAGCCTGACTTAACATTACTCTGCACAAGCCACAGGCTTTCCCAGTGGTCTACCCACAAACAACCTGCACATAAGTAAAGCTTGCCCTCACTTGTATCTTACATTCCTAGGGCTCTCCTGATTTACATGTGCAAGTTTAACTGATGGATTGACTGGAAAGCTGCCCCGTTGAAAAGGATCCCGGCCTGCTGGTTGTCACCTGACTGAATATGAGCCAGCAGTGTGTTCAGGTGGCCAAGAAGGGTAACAGCATTCTGGCTTGTATCAGTAATAGTGTGGCCAGCAGAACAAGGGAAGTGATTGTACCCTTGTAGTCAGCACTGGTGAGGCCACGCTTTGAGTACTGTGTTTAGTTCTGGGGGCCTTACTTACAAGAAGGACACTGATGTGCTGAAGCATGTCCAGAGAAGGGCAGCCAAGCTGGTGAAGGGTCTAGAGAATAAGTTCTATGAGAAGAGGCTGAGGGAACTGGGATGGTTTAGTTTGGAGGAGGTTTAGACTAGATATTAGGAAAAAATTCTTTACCGAAAGAGTAGTCAGGTACTGGAAAGGACTTCCCAGAAAGGTGTTGGAGTCACCATCCCTTGAGGTATTAAAAAACATGTAGATGTGGCACTTCAGGATATGCTTTAGTGGGTGTGGCAGTTTTTTCTGTGTTGACAGCTGGACTCGGTGATCTCAGAGGCCTTTTCCAACTGTGATGACTCCGTGATTCTGTGATTGAGCGTGCAAATCCAGTCTTCATGTTAGGAGAAAATAAAGAAGCTTTGCCAGTGTGCAGGCATCCTCATACTCTGTTTGGCCAGTGGGCTGGGGCTGCATGGCTGCTGTGGACAGCATGACACCACAGGGGAAACACACCCTGCAAGGTGTGCACAGAGGCTAAGTGCAACACATTGTGTTCAGAAGTCATCTTCCAAATAGTGCAAAAATCTAATAAGGATCTTATTCTACATGCCCATAGAAAGGTTTCTAGTGGGAAACCTCTGAATACTTTGTGGAGCCTACACTATATGACTTACAGAAAGGAGACGCAGTAGTACAGGGGGACCAGGACAAATTTTCAAACCTCTGGAAGCACACATGTGAGAAACTGAGAATTAGTGTTCCCCCATTCTGTTCCTCAGCCATTTGGTGTGTCCCATCTTCTTGACTCATCCCCCTCATGCAGCACCACTTCTAAAGAGGGGACACAGCAGGAGTCAAGTTACTGGAAGCTTTGTTCATACCCCCTGTGTTGAGCATGGCCTAAGTTTTTTTCAGTTCAAGACACCCTAGTACTCTGTCAGGGTCCCCACTCAGAGGTCTCAGCCCAAGCCCTTCTTGCAGACTTCTCTTTTCTCACAAGAGAATTGAAGACCTCATGAAGAAGTGTAAGCCTATGAGCAACATCAAGATTTTATCCCATTTTTGACATACATTATATTCCAAGAGAGGTAAAAATTGGTGGGTTTTTCCCTTCATTGTGTCACTCTTCAGAAGCTATTTCAGCAACAGCTGGAGTTCCTACAGCTCTCTGGAGCATTCTAATGACCCCTATGACAGCTGGGCACACTTTGGTTTTGAGAGACAAAGTTTGAGCACTGCAGCTAAGCCTTATATTCTTTTGCTGTCCCTCAGAGTGCCACCCCAAGACTTCTTGCCAGGCTGGTACCTGAGAACGGGTATTCTGGGCTCAGTTAGTGAGGTGTTCTGAAGCCAAGGAAACAGGGAACACCTGCCACAGGACTAGGACCTAGAGTCACTGCACTTTTTATGCTATTGCAGCAGGTAACATCTCTCTGGTACTGGGAAAAAAGGCAAGAAGAGTGAACAATTAGGGTTCTGCACTCCTGTGGTAGAGGGTTCAGCACAGGGAACTTGCATTGGGCAGTATATACCTACTCAGGAAACCTCATCCCTGTTTCCCCAGCATCAGCAAGAAATTCTACACCAAATTTTTGCTCTCTACAACTTCCTAGGAGGAGGTTGTAAAGATATGGAGATTGGTCTCTTCAATGAGGTTACAAGTGATAAGATGAGAGGTAATGGTCTCAAGTTGCACCGAGAGAGGTTTAGATTGGATTTTAGGAAGAATTTCTCCACCAAAAGGGTTGTCAGGCATTGGAACAAGCTGCCCAGGGCAGTGGTGGAGTCACCATCCCTGGAGGTATTTGAATCATATAAACATAATACCTAGGGATATGCTCTACTTAAAAATTGTCAGTGTTAGGTTAACAGTTGGAGTCAATGATCTCAAAGGTCTTTTCCAACCAAGGTAATTCTGTGATTCTGTGAATTTCAGCAGAAGCAAGACTCAGGTTTGTTGCCTCAGGCAGGCAGCAAACACAAAGGTCTGACACCAAAGAGTAAGAAGACATGCCTTTTAATCTCTGGAACTTAAACAGGTTTGTCTTCTTTACAACAGACAGATGTTGCATGACAAATCTAGTAATGAAACTTTCATAAATTCTAACACGTTTTTTTGCAAAGCAGAGCTCTGAGAGGCTGCAGAGAAAAGTTAAATGAGCTCCAGTCCCCATTCATGCTACACAAAAACATTCTCTGACTGTGAATAAAACATGTCTTTGTCATCCTCCTCCTCCATTAAAATGAAAACCTATGGCCTGCTACCCCAGCTGATGATAGCTCTGCCTTTCTGGGGGAAAAAGTGAGCCACCAAAATGCAACCCTGAAGACTACCAGCTGCATGTGCTTTAATTCTAATTATGACAAGAGCATTTGTATGCCTGTCTTGCAGAGACACAATATGGATCCTGAAAACTGTTTAATACAACTATTAACAGTTTATTTTAGTCACCCTCACACAAGACTCAATTTACACTCAGTAGCAAGGTGTGAAATGGGAAAGGCTGTTGTTTGTATCCACGTTTGAGAGGTCTCATCACGCTATAGGAGGACCAAGAAGCCTGACAGGTCCAGAAAGCTTTGCTCCATAGATCTGCTTCATATGCCCTGCCATCCCTCCCTCCCCCCCCCAGCAGTGAGGAGTTACTTCTGTGCCCTGCTTTTTATCTCGCTGAAATTAGGGGATGAGTGAAATGTGACTGCATTTTGATGCCACCTGTTGCAAAGCCCAAGAACAATATGCATTGAGGCTTGCAGCTGTTTCCTATATTGTGCTCATTTTTTAATATTGTGATGCCAGAATTCCCAGAATATTAAACCAGCCCGAATTTAAAATAAAAATAACAAAGCCGTAGCTCCAATGCAATTTAACAGGAACCACAGAAGCACATGTTCACACTGAGGCTTACCCCTCACTACACAGAAATTATCTGGTGGACATGTACAAAAGGACACATTCAAACAGTCCCCAAAAGCAAGCAGGATTACACTCATGAGGAACATGATGGATTTGGCACACATCCCCTTCTCGTGTAATCATTTTAGCAAAGAGAAAAGGCACTCCAATTTCTTAAACGCTGTCTTGGAGTTTCCAGAGATTCTTCTTCTTTTATTGCATTAGGTATTAAATCTGTCCTCCAACCACTACCTAAAGTTTCCAGGGAATTAAGTACCTCACCTATGCTACAAACAAATGATCTTTCCTCTTTCTATATGCAAGTACACATGTACAAACAAACCCAGTACGTATTATGTTAACAGTGAGTCTCCTCCTCCCTCCTGAAAATATTCTTTGCTGTTTATAAATTTTGGATGCATGTAAGTTCTCCCAATCATTTTCTGAAAATGCTTCATGAAAAAGTTGAAGCCTATCAGCCAAAAGAAATGCGAGAAGGATTCCCAATGGAAAACCGAGAGCAGCAAGGGTACTCAGCATCTCTCTTGCTGTCCCTTTGAGCCCCTTTCATGTTTACTGTGACACTGAACACACTGTCACCCCTCTGAACTGGAGCACAAGGATTGGTTCAAAGGTGAGGTCATCCCATTTAGCTCCTTCACAAAGGCTCCAACATAAAACCCTGCTCTGATTATTTATAGCATAAATCAAGACACTGTCCAGAAAGACCAAAGCATCCCAAGCTTGCCTCAACTGGCCTTATCAATAGCTTGTTGTCTTGCCTTATGCCAGGCCTATCTTTGCTGCAATAATCATGCAAATGAACAGCAAGCCATGCACATATATTTGTAATTTATGTGCTCAGGGCGCACATGGCACCTCTGGTGAAACTGTGGAAGAAGAGCCCTAGCAAAACAGAACCAAATCCAAGGACATTCATAGTGAAGTACTGAAGAAAATTCTTTAAATAAACAACAATGTCATTAAATTTAAATTTTAAAATGTTTAAAGAAATTTCTTTAACTCTCAGGAGCAGATTTTTAAAAATACTCGGTTATCAGTTACGGATTAAGTTTTATGTCATGCGCCCCTTCATCTGAATTATTTACATCCACCATTTTTGTAATTTAAGTATTTTTTACAAGGAGTTAAGATATTGTACTCTACATTTTAATAGCAACTTTATATTTTTATGAAGAGAGATAGGCATTTGTCATTTTTTTTAGTGTCTGTCACAGACTATATTCAGATTTGAGAATATATAAGAGAGAAGAATCCAGTGTTGTTAAAAGGCTGGCTGGACAGCAATGATACAATGCTTAAGCTGGGCATAGTTTTGAACTGTAAGCCATTTGTTGGGATAAAATGAAGACTCAGCACCACATAAATATTTCATGAATTTGTATCAAATTTGCTGAATTGTTAGCTTCCGACAAAAGAAATCAGTGAAAAATGAAAAGGCTTCATTTTGACATATGGAAAATGAAAGGTTTTGATTTTCTCACTTGAAGTTACTTCCGCATACAAATTTTCCTTTTTTCTTAGAATATTTGAATTAGTTTGAAATCAAAATAAAACCTTTTATTTCCTGTCAAACAAAATGTTTGACTCAACCCAAAGCGTTTTGGAGGCTGTGGGGTGCGGTGGTTATTAGCCCTCAATTCATCAAAAATTTCACCTAATTCACTCTCGGTCTGACATGAAATCATCCTTTTTTTTCCCTCAAAGAGGATGGGAAGCAGAAACATCCGTTGTTCTCTATCCTCTTCTCAGTAGGTATTTTTCACATCCAGCATCTGATAACCTATGAAATAATTTTAATACAGGGAAGGTCTACTCAGCACTTTAATTACATTTTACTGTTAAGTAAAAGAACCACAGTGTAATAGCAACAGAAATCTCCAGAAGTTGGTTAATTACATTTTCCTTCCAATTCATAACAGGTTCTTTAGAAACCCATACTCTAAGGTCTCAGTCTTTGGGTAGTATTTCAAGAGTGACAATGGGATTCAACGACCTCTTAAAATCACCCAGCTTCACAGTTGTAACAGCTGTGGCAGCATCACACAACGTGACCTTTCAGCATCATTCAGACTCCAAAGAACAGATGCATCTCATCTACCCCTGAAAAGCAGGCGTCTGGCCTTTATGGCAATGCAGGGCTGCCTGCCTGGGCAATAGGGAGAAGCAGGCAGTTCAACAAAGTAAGCAGTCCTTCAACTAAGTGAAGACTTGTCTCAAACAAGGTGGACTTCTGGAGATAACTATCACTAGCAAGTGACTATAAGGAGCATTCACTCACTGTATCTCAGGACAGATGCCCAGTTTTAAAGTCTGACCCTCGTGGACAGCACAGATCCAAACTTCTCATAACCCTTAACTAGGCAGCACTGGATGCATCTACAGTGTACTCTATCAGCTCCATGTACCATCCCCAAGTCCATCCAGAGAGGCAGTTCCCGTTTCATGGGAAAGTAAGCACCACCACAGAAATGTTGTTCTCTTGCAGGAGCAAGCCATGGCCTACAAGATCTGGCATAGCAGAACCTTTTCCTCCTGTCCCTGACTTCATCATGAACACCAGAAGCCCTCACCCAAGAAAAACTGCATTTATTTCTGTGTGTCTGAATCCAAATGCCTTTGTCCCAGTAGCAGTTCCCTCCAGAAGTTCAGCACAAGGAGTGGTTATCAAGCTGCCTGTGCTTCACCTCCAGTGACCTGAGGAGCAGATGTTCATACAGATATTGCTTGTATTTCTTAATCACCTTTCACAGGGCATTTAAGTCACGCAACAAAACTTGCCAGTCCTTAAATGACACTTCCACATCCCTAGCCCATGTCTTTCCTCCCCTCCCAAAACCTGAGCAAGGGATCCCAGTAAACTTCCTCACCACTGCTTCCTTCATGGAGAAGCAGAGCAGGAGCAACAAGAGAGGCAGGCACATGCCTAGGATTCTATGATTCTGTGACGTTCTCCCCAGGATGCCAGCCAATGCTGCTGCCCCTGGGGATGAGCCTGCCTGCCTGCTGTCTTGTCTGCATGCAACAAAACATCTTGAATCCACCTGGCAGCCCTCATGGGTACCCCTGTGCCCATGCTGTGGCCTTCATCCTTTCATCAAGCCACGGGAGGGGAAATTCCACCAGGCTATCCAGAACCAGGCAAGGATGTGCCATATTGCCAGATGTCAGCATTTTCCCCATCATGGCCCCAAGGACAGTTTTGTTAATAAGTGATGATTATTGCTGGGGCTTTTTTCCCTGCTGGTTTCTCTTTAGAGGTTCCTGTGGTTTAAACCTCGGGGCCAGACAGAATAGTGTCACCCAGCTCAACTGCAGTACACTTTATTCAAAAAAACGCATATATTAGCTACTACTTTCTCGTTGAGAGGGTGTCTGGGCACATTTCCATTTGCTAAAAGAAAAATAGAGAAGATGGTTTTTCTAGAGCCAAAGTCAAGTAACAAATCTGTTCTTCTGAAAATAAAATCATCCCAAAACACCACTTAAAGAGGAATTTTAGTTTGTGGAAAACTAAATTTTAGTTTGTGGTTACTCTGCCATAAAATACACTTTACTGTTTTTCTGCTATTTAAGTGCTATTACTGCAGATTATTTGCATCTAATTGCTATTTCTTCTTCTGTGTTGTTACTTTAATACAGAGCATAATCAGAATTCTGCAGAAGTATTGCATTGGACCAAGTGCTCTGCAACGAAATTGTGTTGTCACCCAGTCACTACAATGACTTCTTTGTAAGATGAAGCAAACAAAATAACTGAAATGCAGGGATGTAAATGCAAACACGACACATTCTAAAAGGTTTTTTATGATATTTGAATTTCCTTTCAAGAAAGTACAACAAAATGCAGGGTTTGTTTTATCAAACATGTATAATTTGCTGTAGAAATTTGAATCATTCTGTGTTCTGCACTTTACATACATCATGTATGTATGCACATAATCTGTCAAAGAGGATGAGCTGCAGAAATAAGAATGATTTTTTTGGCACTAATTGGCAAGTAGAAGCATTCCAATGATTGTTACAGAGCTGTTCTCCGTACTCATGCATCAAGGAAGAATCAGATCTAAAAAGTTAGCTCCTAATGTACTCTTCTATCTCTGTCGGTGATACAGGTAATTTACCAGTTTTAAAACACATTTGCCAGACAATGCAGTGGAAGAGCTTTAGTGCCTTCCTTAAGCTCAGTTAATTTTCCACATGTTCACATTCCAGCCATATAATCACCTTTTACTGGAGTTCACAACACGATATGAAAGAAAGAAAAAAAAAACAACCACCCCAAAAGATTTGTGTCTAACTGTAATTCCACGGGCACGAAATTATCAGGAGCACAAGCAGAGTCATTCTGACTTGTCAGCAGTCAGGTCATGCTTGTCGTTTGTCAGATCAGAGATATGAGCTCTGTGTCCATCTTCTCTGCAGGTGCCCTACGTCTGCACTAGTGAATGGTGCAAAGGAGTGGCACGTGCTGCTCTGTGTCTCCTAAGTGTCACCCACAGCTGCTACACTGGCATTTCACCACTGCCCTCATTACTATCACCACGTGAAGCGCAAATGAGAGAGCTCCAAGTGGAACTCCATCAATTTCTGAGACCTTGAGACGCGTCAAGACAACACCCACTCTGAAGGGAAATAAAGCGCTTCAAAAACACGCAACGAGAAATTGCATATGAGGAGGAATGACTGAAACAACACATCAAGATGTGAAATACTCTTCCAGCCCACCCATTTTACTATTTGAAAGTTGCTCATTCACTGGTAAGATGGACTCCATTGCTAGACAAAAAAGGTGACTATTATTTTGATAATTACTTTAGGAAGTATACAGCACTGAAATGGAATCTTGCTCAGAAAATCCTTCTCTGTGTTGGTAGAACATGGATTTATACAAGAAATGGCTACAAGAAGAAGAATGCAAAATAACAAAAAAAGGAAGTTAAGGAAAAAACCCACCCCAATAATTCAAACTGGATGTATTTATAATGTGGGGGTTTAGGTTAATGAGAGGTACTTGATGTATCCACTTTACCTTAAATGCCTACTTTAAAATTAATAAACACTAATTATTAACTAAAACACATATAAATTAATTTCTAGAAGCTGTCACTGAATGCCAGAGCTTCAGAACATGATGTAATTGTTCCCTAATGCTTCCGAACCAGGAGACAACTAAAAAATATCCAATTGCAAGACTTTAAAACATGTCTTACAGTGATGGAGTTTTTACTCAAAGAGTTCAAGAGTCAACCTGAGCTCAAGAGCAGGGTTAGCAACAGCACAAGCCCCATGAGGCAGATGTGAAATACACAATGTCCTTCTGAAATAAGGTCCTGCTGGAACATACAGGTTCAGAGGAGAAAGTCATAAGATCTTGGTGGCTGCAAAGCCATATCAGAGGGAGCAAGGAGCTGGGGTGCCAATTCTGGCCCTGCATGATTTGCTGCAGGCTATGAAGAGACCCAGCTAATGACCAATTTCCTCCTCACAAAATAATTCGTCTAACAGGAAAGCCCCAGGAGGGACATAAACTATAAATATTCCTAGATGTTAAACTGCCTCAGCAATTAACAAGTTTTTATTTTTGTCCTGACATTGTTTAATACAAAACACAACAAATGCTGATGAGTTTTTTGTGCCACCCTCAAGACCAGGAGAGATCATTTCCTTCTGTGCTATGATATTAATGGCTCTGTGGTGAAGTATGGATGATTAGCAGAAAGTTGGAGGGATCTGCCACTGAAAAGGGATTACTGCCAGTAGTTTTCATCTTTGTCACCACTGTTTCAGCTCCCTGAGTGTTTTCAACCTGCTGTACTGAGCAGATTTCTGGAAGGATTATGAAATATATTACATTCACCATTTAAATGACTGTTCCTATGAAAACCAAATGGGAGCAAAGGAAGGCAAAAGCTGAGCACTTTGGAAAATGCCATTTCAAAGTTTTATGCCACCTTAGTCTTCACATAACATCTCAGTGTAATCGAGTCCCTTAACTGTACCAATGTGGCCATACCCAGAGTCTAGTCCACTTCCAGCTCCACTTCCCAGAATCAAGCAGGGTAAGGCTGGCAGTGGCTGTCAGCCTCAAGTCATGTCACAGCGTGCCCACTTCCCACTGAGCCTGCAATGTAAAAGGATCTTCAAGAAGATACCAACACAATAAGCACAGTCATTGAGGATGCATAGAATCATAGAATCATAGAATTAGCCAGGTTGGAAGGGACCTCAGAGATCATCAAGTCCAACCCTTGACCCACCGCTGCGGTTACCAGGCCATGGCACTGAGTGCCACATCCAGTCTCTTTTTAAATGTCTCCAGGGACGGAGAATCTACCACCATTCCATTGCCTGATCACCCTCTCCGTAAAGAAATTCTTTCTAATATCTAACTTAAATCTCCCCTGGCACAACTTAAGACTGTGTCCTCTTGTCTTGTTGAAAGTCGTCTGGGAAAAGAGACCAACAATGCAGTCTGTACATCGATCCCTTCCTGAATCTCTTGCAGTCTATGATCTCCAAGATCCTGTAAAATATCATGTCCTAGAACCCCACCCACGTATGAAGATGAGTTCTCTGCTCACTGCCTTCATTTACATAGTTTCTTTGTATTAGGAGGCATCCCTAATTGCTCCTAATGAATGGGCCAGTTTAGCAAGTCATACAAATTGCTCTGTATGTCTGCCCTCTCCTAGTAGATGCATAATGTTCTCCTTTGTCATCACTGAGCTGGAAAATACTTTACTGTCATGACCTGATTCACATGTAACCTCGCTTTTTGTTCTGAAAAAAAACCAGAACAGAAATGTTTATTGATGATTTCTCTTTTTTCTGCATCATTAACAACTTTGCCAGCTCCATCAAGTAATACCTTATACTGTTGATATCTTTTCTTTCTAACATGTTTAAATAATCTTTACTGTCCCCAGCTCTGCTAACCATTGATTTTTCCCTGATTTCTTTAGCTTCCCTCGTCAATTTTCTACACTTCATAACTTCTAACTTACATTGATTTCTGTCTTAGACTCCTTTTTTTTATTATTTTGCTATAATACTGCTTCTTCATTTCTAATTACTGCCTTCCACAAAATCCTGAAACAGAATAGGCTTTTAGCTGATAGTGTCCCACTCCATAAGAGAATTAGTATCTGTTTACCCAGTAAAATCCCCTTTAAAAACTCTTCTTTGTATTTTTACAGCAAAAGATTTTTTCTCCATTAATTTCACTACAAGTTTTTCTTAGCTTTGTGTATTGAGCTCTCTGAGGAACCAGGTGTATACGTTACTTGCTTCTTTATGCCACACACCTGTATGCCCACACTGAAGGCAATCAGGCTGTCACCAGCCATGCCCCAGCAGCCACAAGGATAGAGCATCTCTATGCATTATAAGAAGATGTCAGAAGACAGTTACTTCCCAAAGTAAGATATTGCCATCCATCTTTTACTCAAATGTTAATAATGTGTTAGTTCTGTCTTCACAAGGCAGCGTGTCTCCCTACGTGCTGTCCTACACCACTGCCACTCTTCCTTCTACCCATTACAGACAGAAATCTAAGCAGCACCTAACAGATTTTTCTCTCTGGTTTAAAATGGAGAGCAATCTAAGAACCACTGCCACCACCACGTTTTTCACAGAGGCTCTGCTGATTAATATTGATCCACGTGCTTTCAAGATCCTGAAGTTTTGAGTCATCCATATTCATACAACATGCAACACTGGCTTTATGCAGACTGCGTTGGTTCTTCCTGCTTTTCTTGCCCTCTCCATCTTTTATAGGAAAGCTCAAAATCAATGATCTTATTATTTCAGTGATAGGAACCAACCTATTAGTTTTTAGAAATGGCATTTATGCCATAATTGCATCTTTTCATCAGGGATAATGTTGTGTTCTTATGGCTTGTCGGAACTATTAACATTTTCCAAGCACTAAGATTATTGCTTTATCTAACATTCTATACCACATTGACCCAATTCTTCACAAAAAAATCTGAGGTTGAACTCTTTACTGCTCCCTCTTTTGTTTTTAGCTTTGTATCTTCCTTGATGTGTTATCTAATTTCCAAGAGGGAAAACTATCTCCTTTTCCTCCCACTCTGTATGCACAGGACTCTCTGATCTGTGTGCGAAGTGACACAGTTGTCCACAGAACCTAAATGTTCAGTTTCACCTCAAAAAAGCAGACAGCTATCCAAACCCTGGGTCTTCTACCTTCTGTATTTTTTCACTTATTTACGTGAAATGTTATCTAAGAAAATAGTGGCTTTTCTCCATGTCCTTGCCTGAAGTCTTCTATAATCTGCATAATTCTACATTTTCCTAAATAATTTCCTCTATTGTAGATAACCACTGGTGGAAATTTGCCAGCCTTACAGTTTTGGTTTATGTTTTTATGCTAGGGAGACAGCTGACAGATTTCTTTATGAATTCTCTATTCATTTGCCTAAACATAGCATTGCTGGGGATTGCTGAATTTTAGGATGACTGAAGAACATTGTAGTAGCAGACTGACTCCTCACTTCACAAGCTGTAAAATGTCAAGCATCTCTCCAGTAGCTCTTCTGCTCTGCAAGGGGAAGTTTCTCCCATAATTTTTTCAATGGGTATCTGAAAAAGAATTGCTATTTCTAGCTGGATTGCATGTATTCTAGCTTGCTTCCTTCACCTGGTCACATTTATTTAGCTTCTACTTTTTCCTTTTCCTTTTTCACACATTCCTCCTATTGGGATCTCAGCAGAACCTGGTTGTTCAAGTGTGTTTCTCTCAAATGCGGCACAGTGGAAGGATCCGAGCTTCTAAGATCAATCATGCTCTCCTTGCATCCATGTATCATAGAATCATAGAATTTGCCGGGTTGGAAGGGACCTCAGAGATCATCAAGTCCAACCCTTGACCCACTGCTGCGGTTGCTAGACCATGGCACTGAGTGCCACATCCAGTCTCTTTTTAAATATCTCCAGGGACAGAGAATCTACCACCTCACCGGGCAGCCCATTCCAATGCCTGATCACCCTCTTCGTAAAGAAATGCTTTCTAATATCTAACCTAAATCTCCTCTGGCACAACTTAAGACTGTGTCCTCTTGTCTTGCTGAAAGTCATCTGGGAAAAGAGACCAACCCCCACCTGGCTACACCCTCCTTTCAGGGAGTTGTAGAGAGTGATGAGGTCTCCCCTGAGCCTCCTCTTCTTCAGGCTGAACAGCCCCAGCTCCCTCAGCCTCTCTTCATAGGGTCTGTGCTTGAGTCCCTTCACCAGCCTGGTTGCCCTCCTTTGGACCTGCTCCAGGACCTCCATCTCCTTCCTAAACTGAGGGGCCCAGAACTGGACACAGTACTCAAGGTGTGGCGTACTGGGAATCTCATGTCTTACCAAGAAAAATCAGTCCAAAGCAGCCCCAAACTCTGAGTCTGACCAAAAAGCCACTGGTCCCCCACTGCACAAATATGCAGTGTTTTCAGGGGGCTCACAAGAATCTCACTTTCCAGTCGCCTGGAGAACATAGGGACAACTGAACAAAGAACAACAAAAGAACCCCAAACAAACAAAACAAAAAAGGCACAAATGCAGATACTTTGGCAAAACCCCAGCCAGGCTCTTCCATCTCTTTTCCCAGAAAGCAGCCTGAAATTTTCCCAGGTGAGCTGTCCTTAGCACAACCACTCCCACAACCCAGTCTATATTTTAAGTAGTATTTGACTGTTCTACGTATTATAAACTGTATCACCCCAGGAGAAGATAACTAGTTCATGTGGAATTTCTGGAGAGTAAGTGCCACACCAGTTAGGTTATTAGCTGGAGATTTGTACAGGTTAGCATAGATATGTCACTGGATGGATATGTCTGGATTCATATAATTTAGGCAGTCAAAAGTGCAAAAAACACCAGGGGTGAAGGTATGGTTATGCATATGGGTTTACATTCAACCCTCCTGACTTCAGAAGCCTACTTGAGACCCGAAACCACTCTTGCCTCCATATTTAGGAAATGAAGAGTGCTAGGCAGATTGAGTTTCTCTTGGAAAAAGCTTGCAGAGCTTGCAATCAAACTGTTTTCTGCTTACTCATCTTGCCTGACTGTATGGAGGGGGCCTCTGTGACACGAGTTAGGTGGGTGGGTCCCTCATAAAGGTCAGCAGCTAGCAAATACTCAGTTAATGCTTGTCTCCTTTGAATTACAGTATTTTCCCAAAATAGACTGGTGAGCTTCCTCCTCAAGAGCTATTTTAGTTGCCCATTTTTCTAACAGGCAGCTTGTGTGATCGTATTGAGACACAACCAGTGATTTGGTGCATTAATAACACCTTGGAACTAAGGTAACCTAAGAATATAAAATGTTGAGGATGTGTGGTATTCCAGTCTTAATGTACTTTTCCTGAGGAGCTCTGCAATGAGGCCAGTTGTTAAATGTTGTTATGACACACTCCTGGGCTTTCACTTTGACTTCTTTTCACATCTTGTTGAGTTTTCCAGCATCTGAAAAGGCCATTTCAATGTGCTGAGGTCATATGTTAAAAAGTTGAAAGCAGGGGCCCTCACTAATGGTGCTCTGAAAGCAATTGTTTGGCAGAAGTTCATCACATAAATTGCTCTATACTTTTTTAGGATCGTAAAAGGAAAAATTATACTTTGTCCTCTAAGGAGGGGATGTAAAGATGATGTTTTAGAGACATTGTTCAGCCACCAAGAGCTGGAATGGGAACTGGAGTAAGTGGGTGGGGACAGAAAAGGCCACTAGCACCAGCAAAGCAGACAGAAGAGGGAAGGGAGTCAGGGAAGTTGTAAGTAACAACCAGAAGAAATCAGAATATTCCTATCTACAAGTACAGAGACAGAAAAGTCCCTCATCTAACACCAGACTTTTGTTATACGGTCAAACTGTAACATGTACATTTAACTCAGATTTTGATAACTGTTATTTAAAAATTGTGCTAATTCTTATTTGGAAATGCATAACTTGTTTTAAAGGACTGTTTATTTCAGTTTAGGGGGAACACAGAGCTCAGTAGTTTTAACCAAGTAAAGTAACCTCAAAACTAACAAAGACTTCCCACAGCGTTCTGTATCACTTGAGACACTCTGCCTTAAAGACATACCAAAAGTGAACAGATGCAGGGTTTTTTTTTTAACTTTCTGATCTGTCAGGAAAAGGTTTTCTTCAAATGCCCACATGTTGGGAACGATATTTAAGACTGGTTTTATTGGTGGACTGCAGCAAGGGACAGCTTCTGTCAGCACAGAAACGAACCATTTGGAGACACTAAGTTCCTGCTTCAAGCCTTTTCCTCCCCAGACTGAAAACAACAGCACCTGGAGAAACAGTCTACTGGAATTTTCCCCCTGTAGGCACAGAACTAACTTGTCACAAGTTCTTCCAAGGAGCAGTATTCCTTGAGACTCAATGAGGGTGTGACAAGGTTATTTGTGTTCTTTGTATCACTCTCATGGAACAGCATTTGGCTCTGCTGCCAGGACTCGCCTCACCAAAATGGGCTGCACTACTCAAGGGATAAGCTTCACAGATGGGCCAAAAAAGGCTGGGATCTGAACAGGACATTACTATTTCATCACAGTAATATTTACACTACTTAGCTTTAGAGCATTCCTTCTTTAATACTCAAATATTCAAGAATCCCATAAAGTACAATTGCATGTATGCCTGGAGACATCCTATACAAATATTGGCCAGCAAGGCTTTAGGGGAATAAAAAATGTTTAAATAAAAACATAGTCTGTAATTCAAGATATCAAATATTGTTGGAAGATAAAAGGAAACCATGAGGAAAGTTGCATCAAAATTTACAGGTGCACAAAATGTTCAATTTGTTTGGTTTTAGAGTCATCCTAGCCAAAATAGAAATGTTAGCAGCAGTGAGAGCAAGCAGTACTTTTGGAAAATAGGGTCGTTTCACTTGTGTTCTGATTTTTTTCCATTCTTCCACTTATATTTAATTTTCTTACACTGAACACTCGGGCTTGCAGAAAGGCTAGGAAAGTGAGACTCAGAAAGACTGGATTTTTAAATATATGTGAGCCTGATCTCATAAAGACATGCCTGCCATTGTCCACTTGAGTAGTGCCAGTGACAGGACAGCTGGTTGTGAAGTAAATGGGAAGCACCATAAAGTTTTTTCAGTAATTTGACAAGCAAAATCTCTGCCAGTTCACAACCTCCAATATATGCTACCTTTAATTAGAGTCTGAGCAGAGTCCGAGTGCCCCTAAATTTGGGTATGAATCGTTTTCATATGCCAATTCATCCTGTGCACCAATTGTAAAATATTTTAATGTCCTGTGCAGTTGAAGATGACATCAGACCTTCTGAAATGTGTATTAAGCCTCCAGATTGCAATTCAAAGCATATGTTTTGCATAGTCTGTTGAGGACATAATGGTACAAAACTAGGATGCCTTTAATGAATAAAACACTAGTCACTGATACCATGTACATTATACATACTTTCCACTTTACAGGCAAAGCAGTTACAGCTTTCAGTGCCTGAAGACTTAATACATTGGACTGTGACTGTACCACATCTGAGAGCATGAGCACTTCAAGGCGGTGCGGTCTTTGAATGGGAAATGTTGAAATGAAACCAAAGATGTTGCCCAAAGCGTTGCTGGCAGTCTCAGACCTGGCATTTTTGCCTCTGAGTCAGCAGAAAATCTGCACTGTAGCTTGTCCCTGGGGTCACCATGCAGCCCTGCTGGAGAACTAAACCACAGGTTGGCCATTGTCTCTGCTCAAAAGAGAGCATGGAACCATAGAATGGTTAGAGCTGGAAGGGACCTTAAAGATTCACAGAATCAGAAAATTATCAAAGTTGGAACGGACCTCTGGAGATCCGCTAGTACAACTCTCCCACTAAAGCAGAATCACCAAGAGCACATGACACCAGGCTACAAGTTCCAACCTAATTGCAACCTCCCTGCCATGGGCACTGACAACTCACACTAGACCAGGTTGCTCAACCATTCAACCTGGCCTGGAACACTTCCAGGAGAGGGAAGCCACAGCTTCCTTTGGCAACGTGTTCCAGTGTCTCACCACCCTTACATTAAATAATTTCTTCTGTATATCTAGCCTAAATCTATGCTCTCTCAGCCTTAAACCATTCCCCAGCATCCTACCACAACATATCCTTCTAAAAAGTCTAGAGAGAGAACTGGAGAGGTCCAGCTTTCCTGTAGGCCCCATTCAGGTACTGGAGGTACTAGGGTTGTCACTCAACTTCTGGTTGCCTGGCCAGATTTCAGTTTAAACAGTCATATCCTGCCTACCTGTATTTCTCCAGCAGTTTAACAGCATATTATAACCTCATTATTTTCCTGCCCTAAACTATCATTTTATGTCCCTCCACATTGCTAAAATAACTACCATAATCCATGCCAAAAGTGCGTTCCAGCAATACTCAATATCCCATTAAGGGTTTATCCCAAGTTTGCCTTCAACAGGGTGAATTTAAAGTAGTTCAGCACTAGTTTCATAAGAAGGCCCCCAGCACCCATTAGAAGCAGGCATGGGCTCTACCTGTTTTGCACCTGACAATCACTGTCCCTTTGCTAGTCCTTAAGTGATACAGAAACACAAGCTGGGAACACATGAGACATTTGCTCAAATCCTGTAAACTGTAAGAGAATAATGCTTCATCAATACTTGAATTGATCTAACCGTATCTATTCCAAATTGGTTTTAGGAGAAATTTACTGCAATTTCAAAACAGCTTCTTTTGGTGCAGTACCACCAGGGAGAGTGGCAGCTCGGTGATGGAAGGTTTGGTTGGTTGCTTTCAGGATCCAGCTACACTGAAATAAAAATATGTAAAATAGTAAATCATGCATGTTAACAGATAGAGCTACGATGATCTACGTAAGTCAGTATATTAACCTGAGGTACAGGTCTCTCAGCTTCCTTCATTCATGGTGTCAAGTCCTTTGTTCTGGTGTGTCTTTATATATCCAGGTCTTGGGACCATGTAATGGGTATTTGCCTGATCACATGAGCCAAAGGGATCTGGGGTGCCCCAGTGAAGAGGATCCAGCAATAGCCCACACCCTGCCAGAGAGTTCCTCTCTCCCTGGGACCACTGTGTGAGGTGCATCTCAACAGCAGATTGCAGGTCAAACCAGACATCTGATCCTAATAGTCAAACCAAAGATAGTACATAAGCCATGTGCTGGGCTTAGTTTGAATTCACAGAGCTTTTCTCAGTTCTACACACTTCTGTTCCAAATTGAGAATGCCCATAAACAACCTTTGCACAAAGGTAAATTGATTAGGTTTGATTTCTTGCTATTTTTGTGTAAAAGTGTTTGAAACTTACTTAATTGTATACTGATCAATATAACAGTTTCTCACGCATCCTCCTGGTTCCGGTGGTGTATGTTTAAGACAGAATGCAAGTGATTCTGCTGTCACTTGCATCTGTGCAAATCAGCTATAACTACATTAAGTTGGTGTAATTGCACCAATCAAAACAGAAGTTGGAACATCTTATTTCAAATTATTTTGATAGAATGCAGTTCATACAATTATATTTTACCCCGTGAAAATTTCAGTGTTGCATGGAGAAAAAGAGTAAGTTGCTTTCCAGTTTTCAGTTAAACACTTCTTTTTTTTCATCACACCTTTCCAGCAAAGAAAATATTTTTCGATTAGTCCTGGTAACCAGTGTTTCCTAAGAGAACAACGATGAAGACTATTTCCAAAGTATTCAGGTTTCCATTTCCTGATTCTGACATTTACACTTTAGGGTAAACTTAGTTAAGGAGAGGCTGTCATTTTTTTTTCCAGAGTCTTCATAATCCAGGTCATGTTTCCTGGACATAACATGTCCTACTTGACTTAATTTCTAAGGCAGACCTTGTAAAAGTTCAAAGCAAATTACTTCTTCCTCTCCTGTTCTTCTGCCTATTATTAGTTATCCATACAGTCTCAGTACATCCAGAAAAGCTGCCTTTTGCTTTTTGGCTTTGGGAAGTAGGAATTATTTCTGAAGAAATTTATAAATATTTGCTCTGAATGCTTATACAAATGAGTTATTTCCTGCGACTTGCCTCTTGATACCTTAAATCTGTTAGAATTTTTGGCATCAGATCCTCCATTCCCTCAGTGTCTCAGATCACAGCATGAATTGACAGCTTATGAAAAAAAAAGGACGAAGTAATCTCTGGAAACACTGAGTGCTACAAGAAAATAATTAAATAAAAATAAGAAGGAAAACAGCTTAGGCTCATTTGGAAACAGAGGCTGAGCTGAAGAAGCAGCAATTTCTGGTGGCTCTATTTTTCTCATGGTTTTCCTGCTGTCTTTCCTACATCTCCAAAAGGCAGGTTTAGAAAGGTTTCATGTCAGCAGGTCCCTCTGGGCTCTTGGGCAGCTGCTCGGGATTTACAAGAGCTTCTCAGCAGAGAGGTCAAAATACACCCAAGAAAAAGAATGTGGTGCCTCTATGGCCGCTTCTTCACTCTCCAGCTGAGGTTTTGCTCCACCTTCACTTCCGTCACTCTGGTGAGATGTGGGGACAGCTTGTACCTGTTACCCTGCACAGAGAATCATAGAATGGTTTGGATTGGAAGGGACCTTAAAGATCACATAGTTCCAATGCTGATGCCATGGGCAGGGGCACTCCCCCACTAGACCAGGTTGCTCCAAGCCCCATCCAACTTGGCCTGGAACACTTCCAGGGAAGGGGCAGCCACAGCTTCCCTGGGCAACCTGTGACAGGTCTCACCATCCCCCAGACAGCTGTGAAAAACACATTTATTGGACACTGAAAATCTGATGTAGGTTAATCTATCATGCTGAAGAGCCAGGAAGATGTTTGCTACATGGTGCTGGGGGTGGGAAACAAACAGCGGAGAAGATGAATGCATGCTTCTCTAATGCCAGGAATAAGTTTCCCTTGAAAACCAGATTCACACTTCCCAGTAACTCAGGAAAAACTCAACCACGAATCGTAGGGGCTAGATGTCCCTCAGACAACAAGAGTGGATGCAAATACTAATTCCTGAATGTTCTGCTCTGACGTAACTCAACAACTGCGTGGCCCAAGATCATTTAAAGAAAGAGGAAATTTATCTATATCAGCTAGTTACAGTCTTTCCTAAAATGACTACACTCCAGAAGCACTAACAAAGAAGCAGATGTAAGACTTTCTATGACTTATCTCCAAGGCAATTATTTATAAATCTCCTTGATTCATTACATGCCAAGCCTAAATTAATCCCCTGGTTTAACAACAGAAATGTATATGCATCCTTGCACATTACAACCAATAATGCATGCTAGGCATTTTGCTTTATAGATTATTTTTGATAGCATGAAGCAATTTTGCTCCTTTTGAAAATTTTAGGCAGAAAAATCTTCTTAAAGAGAAGACCCTGCCAGGGACAGTTTCTTCTGTGAGAACTTATATCCAGACACTTCTGAAGGCTTCTGAGGGGTCAGGGAAAGATGTATGTGGTTGAGAAATGTAAATCCATGTGCACATACACACAGAGTTATGTAGAAAACTGCAAAATATGGTCTTCTTATACCCTCTCTCCTCCTTTCTGTAATAAAATAAAAATTGAATTGCGTGAGTCCCTGAAGATTAACATTCCCCAGGCTCAGCTGTTTTGCATATCCAAAAGACACCTTCCTCCTGCTTTCCAGAGGCAGTGCAAACAGGGGACTCAGGGCAGCTGATGGGCTGTGGCATAGTTTTGTCTGAGCTGTAAGCTCTGCTGCATCAGCTACAGATATGAAAAAGGGGTGATGTTATTTATGCTGCGTATGTCACAACTTCTTGCTCCAAGAGCTGGAAAGTTCATGTTTAGAGGCTGGTATTTTTTTCTTCCTCCCCTCCATCCAAACACTAATTGTTCTTGCGTCTTAATGAAAGTCAGCAAAGTACAGGTTTTTAATTTAAGCTGTCAGTCAAAAGTAATGGAGGAGCGAGAAGGCCTGACGCTGCTTATTTTCTGTATGCTGCTGTAAAGCTATGTTAGTGGGTATGTTTGAAAAGGAATGAGGAAGGACAGACCAGAGCTAGAATAATTAGCAAACAGGCCTTATCTAGGGCAAATATTATGAGGATAATAAAGCCATTTAAATACGCTGCTTGTTTGCTGATGCTAGAGCAGATGCGGCTTCTTTTAATGGGAATTAAAAAAATAATCAAGGCAGTAGAAATTTTGTTCTGTGGTGTTACAGTATCTGGCAGAAACCCCACTCTTGCCAAGGACAGAAAAATTAAAATCAAAACAGGGTATGTCAAAGAAATGTCCACACGTGGCTGTGGCAATAGTGGGGAGCCTGACTGACCAGGCGAAGCTGTGGGTACCCATAACCTGGAGGGCAGCCTTGCAAATCAGCTGTGTGTCCACATGGGGACTGTCACCCATGGCACTGAGTCCCTCGAGGCAGCAAGTATTCCTCCTTTGGGTTCCCCAAAGACCCACATATCCAAACCCAGCTCTAGAGCAACCCAAAGCAGTTGGGTTTGGATTGGAAGGGACCTTAAAGATCACATAGTTCCAATGCTGATGCCATGGGCAGGGACACAGGCAAAACTAAGCAAGGCAACTCCAGCCCTGTCTCCCCTAGGGCACCTACCAAGGTGTGGAAAAGGAGGTTCTGGATAGGGATGGGGTGGCAGATCCCAGGGCTGGGACTGTCCCCAGACACAGGGACCCTAATGCGGAGGGGCTCACGTGTGCACAAAAGGCAGGAGAGGCTGGATCATGCCTGTTTCTCATCACACTATTTTGGAAGGTCTTTCAGACTGTTTTCCCCTCCTTAGTGCTGTGCACCTTTTCCCCTTGTCTGTCTTTCCCTTTGTAATTTCAAGATGGGATGGTGTCTGGTTTAATGTCTGCCTTGACAGCCATTTTCTGTATGGCCTAGGAGGACAAAGTCTGTGAGAATCTATCTGTCTATCTATCTATCTATCTATCTATCTATCTATCTATCTATCTATCCCTCATAGAAACAGGGAGAAATAACTCAGCCTTAAATGAGATGCAATGCAATTCCTGATTAAATTGCCACATTAGTTATTTTTGACATGGTATAACCTTGAATACTAAGAAACTGGAAAAAAAAATGAAAAAGAAAGCTATATGCAAATAGGAAGGATGATATTTATGTACCAGACGGCAATAGGCTTCAGTCATTTTGTGTGAGATGCTTAATTTGACTCCTTCAGTTATTTTGTCAAAAGGCCACAAGTCCAACTTGCTTTTTACTTCCAGCGTTCTGGGACTCGTTATTTGCCATTCATGGTGATATTAATTCTGACTGCCTGAACGTTTTCATTATCAGAGGGAAAGGAGGAAACCAAAGATAACTTATTGGGCATTGTTCCCGTTTAGGTGCTCCTCTGAGATTTCCTTTTGGCTGGAATGTATTTCATTAATTCGGGGGACATTCTGGCATGGATGTCTAATTAGATCTGCTTAATGGATTTCATGTCACAGAAGCATGTAAATCTTTCCATGGAAGAAAAGGTTTGTATCGAGAGATTATGTACTTTACTAGACTTCCAAATAGAACCAAAAAGGGTGGACACAATTTTCGATACCTCTAAAAAATCCTGCAATACTTTGCTACAAACTTTTCTTTTCCTACCTCTTCAGACACTCAGAGCTACAAAGACCTGACCACCGTAGTCTCTTAATGGCCTTTGTGCATTAACAAACATCTGTATATTTCATAGTTCTTTCAGAATTTCAGTCTTCTGACATCCACCTGATTTTTACAATCTACTGCGTGCTATATGCCACAGACGTTTATATTGTATTTTACTTGTTCAGAGAGGGAAGGGATCTCAGATGGGGTCTCCTTTCAGTATTCTATGCCCAAAAATCACCTCTACCAAACATTACAAAATGCTACAACAGTCACTGTGATTTTTGTGTTATTGGCCACTTCACTTGAATGTGTATTTAGCAATTGCATGCACTTGTCCATTGATATATCCAATACCACCTTTGAAATGCCCATTCTTCTGTCTTAAAAATTTTAATACAGACCTAAAAACTTTAGAGAGAGGAGAGCTGCTGGTTTCACGAAAGCAGCACAGAGCCCATGCCTACAGGTCACTTCCATTTTTCAATTAAGCTTTATTTTTCTAATTCTGGAAGTGTTTAAAGTAACTGACTAAATACGTTCTACCTCATGTATTAGAGACTACAGAGGAATCTGCAGGGTTTTTTTGTTTCTTTGGGGTTTTTTAATGCCCAATACTAGTATGTTCTGTGAAAGATGAAAAATATATTAACACCATTTGGAAAACTTAATTTCTTTTAATAAGTATTGTGGTACTATATTCCTTGGTGTCTTACGATGCTTATAGGTCAAGAGGAACTGGAGATCTTCTGCTTTGGCAGGTAACATAAAAAAATCTGGATCGACCTTCCAAGCTTTCTCATAAACTTCCAGCTCCTCTTTTAATGTTGCTAGATACATGGCTTCAACTACATTCCATGGCAAGCTGCTTAGATTTAGTCTTGGTGGCACCAAACCCCATATCAAAACCCACTTTATTAAGACCCAACATTCACAAAGGCCTCCGTGTGTATTTGTAAGTCATAAAAATCACCTCTGCTACATGAAAAGAAGAAAGGTATTGTGATAAAGTCTTGAAAAAAGGGGCCTTCTGTAGTTAAAATCTTTCCTAGCTGTAGGGAATAGAAATTAATTACCTCACATAGTTTTGTTTTGCAAAGAACAGGGGAGGAATACATCAACTCCTGCCCTCTCAAAAGATAGCTTTATTTTAAAGCACATTCAATTAAAAAAAAAAAAAAAGCCTCAGTTTTAGGATGCCCCAGTGCTGTTTTTAAAAGATTAGATAATAAGAAACCTTTGAAAATTAGACCATTTAAGATGTTCAGAATTTGGCAACTGAAAACAGAAGCTGCAGAAGTGCTTTCCTTATGAACACATGCATTTGAGTTTTGAGTAGTTCATGCTTGTTAAAACATAATACTAAGCACATCTGATACCCGATACACTTGCATCTTAAAATACTATTGTGCTTTTATTTTTCAAAATCACATCCTTCTCAAACTCCAAACAAGGAAATAAACTTCCCCTAGTGCACATCGTTTTACGTCCTTTGCAATACTGATCGTGGTTTTTCAGAACTGTATCTTTTCGCGGTGTAAACGAAAGAGGGTTTGGGTACACACAGAAGCTCAATCGAGCAGATTTGTAAAAAGGAAGCACCTGCTGATACAGCAACATCTTTAAATTGGGTAAGCTGGAAACTGGTTGCCACGCTTATCCATTATCCCCAGACACAAAGCCCATAAAGGGCTCAACATCAGCCCACACTGGTAATGACTAAAAGCCATTAGAGCACGTAATGGCTGCTCGGTGGCCTACAGGAAATGGATGGATGGTCTCAGTTCAGTTCACACAGGACAGGCAGCCACATGATAGAAACCACCAAGCACGGTGTGGGGAGGGAGACCAAGTTGCCCCCTCCTTCCCAGAAGCTCCGTCCTCCTGAGCGCATCCGTGCTGTAACAGGCAAGCAGACAAAGAGATATTTTCTGGTATCAATTAGCTTCTTCTCTTAGACATGAAGCTCACTTCTAGGAGGGAGAAAGAAAAAAGTCTGGAGCCTCATGATAAGCCCAGAGGATTAATAAAGGCAGTTTGGTTTACAGGATAAAGTAAAGCCTTTATCACCTGTAGTTCAATCTACCAAGTTAAAAAATACAGGACTGGCTTCAACACCACATGAAATAAAAAGGTTAAATGAAGTCTGTGTTTGGGGAAGTATTTCTAAAAGATAAAGAAAGAAGGATACCCAAGACTGAAGGTCACGCTAGGCATTTCTCCCACCTTGTAAAGCTTAAAATAGTGAACACAGTGTTGTAGTAACAGGGAGAATAACAGTTGTCAGAGATTTTCTTTAAGAATGTAGACCAGGGAGAGGGGTGGGTCTAGGAGACAATCTCAGCTTCCCCAAAGTGGGGTGAGCTATAAGCTTTCAAATTATCTTCTGTTTGCCTGCTGCTTTGGACACTGTAATTTTTCCCTAAAACTTAAAGCCTCCTTCTAAGCCTCTGGTTTCTTCAGGGTGCAGTTTACCACAATAATTTTATTTTGAAATGCACTAAAGCATCAAGGCAAAAGAGGGGAGATGAGCGTGGTATAATCCCTCTGTTGCTCTGCAGCAAGAGCAAGCAAGCAGGGAGATGTAAGTTTATGAGGAAGGCAGAAGAAATGGGAACAGAGTAATCTCATTGCAACTGGGTTTAGAGATCCTGAGAAGGCAATAATAAGCTTCCAGAGCACAGCTGTCTGGTCATAGAGCAGAAAAGCACTTCCAACCTCAACTTGACATCATTCGGCATCTCTTTAGCTGGCTGTTATTTTACATGGCTATGAAGTACATGCCACAAGAGATTTTTGCTGCAGCAAGAGCCAAGCGCAGACATCAAAGGCTAACATTTGGATGCAAGGAAGTGAGAAGCACACTTTATTTCTCATAATGAGAAACGCAACTTAGCGCTTTATCAAGCCCTAACTTCTAATAGGAGTTACATAACGGAAAGCTCTGCTCCTCTCTGCTGACTGCCAAATAGCTATCAAATATTAAAGAGACAAGCAAGAGCTCTGAAAGAGGGTTGGGTGGTCACAGCACAGCAGCCTTCGTGTGCACGTGTGCGTCTGTGTGCCTCTGTGTATGTGAGACTCTTCCTAGCAGGGTGGATCCTGAAGGCCAGTGAACAGTAAACATCCCCGCTCTATGTTGCATCCCCATCATCCCCAGTTGCCACAGGAGGCAGGCATCTCAGAGAGGCTGGGTGGTAAGGGAAAGAATTGGATCAGGTGCTGTTTGCAGCAGCACTGCCAGGGAAGGGCTATTAATAAGCCCAAGGCACTAAGTCCTGCGAGCAACACGAGCTGTTAGACCAGCAGCAGTTCTAGTCCTTCCAATAGAGGGAACTTCTTGAGATTCAGTGATGGAATAATATAACAAGCATAGCTTTTCCCTAAAAAACTAGTTGCTTGCTGGTTTTCCTAGAGAGGAAAAAGGGAAAGGATGGCTGCCTCTTGGATTCTTAATACTTGGAGTTGGTGTCACGGTTTAACACTGGCCCGGCAATTAAACCGAATAATGGATTTTTCTATTAATCCCCCTCTCCTCCCTGATAAGGAAAGGAACAAGAAACTTAGCTGAAAGCAAAAGTACAAACCAGAAAATCACCTTTATCCTGTCCCAAACCAGGACACTTGGCAAAACTGAGGCCGTGCCTAGAAGAACCAAATGAAACACAGAAAGAAGATGAAAGATGGGAGGGGGGGATTCTGTTGGGCATCTTCAAGTCTAACCTTCATTTTAAAATACTATCTCGTAGCACTGAATTAGCAAGGAGGTAAGCCCTCCTGACAGTGCGGATGAGGCTTCTCAACTGGATCAAAGACCTGAAAGGCAAAGAGGAATGGGATGTTACCACTGACTTCCAGGTGGTTTTGTAATAAGATGAAGTATAATTTGATTCCTTTTGTACTCTCTGCTGACATAGCCACTTTCACAGAAGGAATAAAAACAACTTCAGGACTTGTGGGGAGCAAGACAGAACTGCTGACTGCTTGGTTTCAAGTAATTCACGAATTGGTATAGCCTAGTCAAAGAGCACACTGGACAGGTATACGCAGAAATGCACTACAATCAACTATACTTTTGAATTTTTTGATTCCGGAGATAAGGAAAATAAAAGAAATACAGGAGGGGGTGTGGAAAGTGAAGTTGAACTTTAAAGGAGTGCTATAATCAGTCAAAACTAAATTCAGATCTGGATTTGAACAATATCACAGTCAGATAAATTGAGATCTGAGTCTGAGATGTTACTATAGGCTCTATTTATAAAGCACTTATACCAGAATTCATGAGATTTACATCTGAGTTTATCACACTCTGGGTGGAATGAAGAAACCAGAAAGGATTTATCACAAAACTTAAGTTTCACCTAGTTTGTAAAAAATATTGTCACATATTGAATAATCCAGGATTTGGTGCATGTTTAATAAATGCTGATAACATTATTGTGGAAGAACCTTGTTTTGTTTATATATACTGTGGGGTATCATGTGTGTGTGAAGTTTCTTAATTTAGCCAGAAGTCTTTGCAACAGGCAAAGTTGTTAGTGAATTTCTGAAACTCTGCATAGTAAAAATATTTTCAATTACTAAATAAAATTTAAAAATAATTTTTTTTTTAAAAAGTGAGAAAAGGCATGCTAATGTGTGCTATTCTGGGAGGTAATTAATGTATAAAAATAGCCCCCATCAATTGAAGGCAGCAGTGTTTCTGATAACAGGCAGAATTATCCCATGAGCGTGTCCCCAACACACTAAATAACGCCCTGCTGCTCTTTACCTCTGCATTTTTGCCATATTGCCCAAACCCCAAAAGCAGGCATTGAAAATTAAATTGCCCAGCTTATGTTCCGCCTCTGAGGCAACCAGATCCCAGAATACAGTCTCCCTTCCTAAAAATGAGTTCCTTCCCATTTGTTTTTCCCAAACCCATACAACATGAGCTGCCGAGGGACACCTGACACCAGACTGCTGGGAGGAGGGTACCCAGCCCTGCAGAGGACAGGGAGCATCATGACCCATGGCCAAGACCATGCTAGACATGACAGCTGCCAGTTCCACAGCCTCTTCCTTACAGATCCACACCTGATCCCAGGCAATGCCCAGCACCCATTCTGGAGTTCGTGCAGTAACACGTTCCTTATTAAACTTTCCTCTTCAGTGTCTGAGTTTCATTTATACTGAGCTAATACTCTGAAGATATAAGTTCAAGGATTAATGCTATATTTATGTAAACAAAGACAAGCCTTTTGCAGTCAATGAAAGCCCATCAATCCATGGCTAGGTTTAATTTGGCAGTGCCTGCCATGAAGAAATGCATTTTCTGTTGGCTGCTGGCATCACAGCTATGCTCATACAGTTTTATAAATCAGCCAGTTCTTTTCATCAAGCAGTTTGGTATACTAATGCTCTTTGTTTTTTCCCCCCAAAATAATCTCTGCACTTGGGATTCCTTGGGAATGGATTTTCAATAGAAACAAGCTATGCTATGAATGGGGTATTAAAGACCAGATTGGTGACAGAGTGAACTCTCCCTTGTAGGTTTATGGCCAACAGACACCAATAAAAGCAATACAAAGAAAAGTGATTTTTTTAAAACTACAACTTAAAAGCACCAGCTCTTCCCTGAAGCTCAGGTACCAGACTTAAGTGAGCCAAATAAAAAAGAAAACTCAAAGGATAAGAGCACAGTGATTGACAGCAGGCAACTCCATATTAAGCAACATACTGGGACATGGATTTTCAAGGTCCACAGAGGATTCCCACATTGCTTTACCCTTCACGTGTTCAAGGGTGTCCTGCTTAACAGCAAGAGGTACTATTGTTGTGCTTTCTCAACCCCCCTTGGAATATGATCAAAGACCTAACAAGTAATTTTTGTAGTCCCACAGGGTCACATCCTGAATATCATCTTTTCTTTCAAGAAAGACTATTTGTACTTGACTGTTTTCAGTAGTGCATTAAAAGCCAGCTTAAGCAGGAAGGAAGGATAGTGCAGAGAATATACATATTTTTAAACTCCAGACACATTAAACCCACAGCACTATTATGCCTAGCACTTCACAGACATTAAGTAAGCCTTTCTTGAGCATCTATCTTAAACCCTGTCAGTTCTGCTTAATTTGTACTATTCCTCTTTAGTTCCATGTGGTAAGGTATGTCTTTTCCAGTAATAATGTTGCAAAACATTAACGGGTCCCCTAATTACTCAGCACAGCTGCAAGGCACAAAGCACAGGTCAGGCTGCAGCACTGGCATTCACCAACCAATTGCTCTCCTGCCATCAGTGCTCTGACTCTGACTGTCCCTGTCCCCTCCCTCTCTTTTTCATTTTCTTTTTCTCTAGAATATCTATTTTTTCCTAACTCATTGCTTCTCCTTTATCCACCCACAGCTATTGTATGAGCTTGGGCTGATAACTGGGTTTAATTAACCATACTTGTATAATGTAGCAATACAATTTTGATATGACTGCTGTGTTAGGAATAGTGGAGTAATATAATGGTCTACTGAAGCGTAGCATTGTCTGTTAAATTGAAGGTGCAGCATCTCCTAAAACACAGCAAGCACTGCCACCCACATACTTCATGTACTATTAAAACATCCTTATTCAATTTCACTCTCAAATAGTCTTCTGAAAAGAAAAACTGTATCTTGTAAAAATATAAGGTGTCCTGAAACTAAATACATATTGGTTTATGATGAAAAAATGTCCTCCTGTCACCAGCTCGAAACATTATCGACTAGGCATAGAAAATGTATTTGGAGGAAGGACTGCAGCAAGGAAATCCATATCCTGAGATTGTTATGAAGAATGTTGCAGCTCACATACATGGTCACTCATTGCCTGATAACTCTGGATGCTTTCTCATTTTATTTTTATGATCTCTAATGTGCTGTGCGCACAGACACACATGGGAAAAATTGCTGCAGGTGTCTCAACTACTCTGTGTTCATCAACATGTTTACAAACATTTCTCTGTCCAAGTACACAGGTAACAGGTAACATTTTTGCTGCCATAGCCAAGAGAAAAGCCATACCACTAAGGCTGCATGCATAGATGAAGTCAGTATGACAAAGCAGAGATTATATTTAGGCAAATTTTGTTTATACATAGTTAGGGATGTTTAAAATATGCAGGGATCTGAGTGTTGGAGCCAACTCAGAAACAACTGTTCCTGCCCTTGCACATAGTAAGGTCAGGATGGTGCTGTTAGGAAAACTCTGCCTCTTTATGCAAGCAGGCAGCATCTACCTTTTCTCCCATCCTGTTCTAAGGCAAAGCTGGGTGTGTGTGGTGTTTTCCACACCTCAATAATTAGGCTGTGGAGCAGTAGAAAAGGAACAGCCAGGATCAACTGCCTGCTCTGCCCAATTCAATCTGGGCACCTGAGCATCTGTTGCTCAGGTCTCAGGGCAGGGTCCTAAACACTTATCTCCTGCCACCAATTTTCCAAACTGGTTCTGTCCAAACCATTCAGTTTTCTATGAAACATGATGCTGGCTGTGCCAAAGTGAATCCAGGACTGTGATGTAGAGGCAGGACCCTAACGTGAGGTCGGGAGACCAAGGCTCATGGTCTGGGCCAGGAGAATGCAATACCCTACAGAAAGATGTGGACAAGCTTCAGCAGAAGTCAAGACGTTTATCGTGGGGAGTGGCTGAGATACTCCAAATCAACAAAGATCTGATCACAATAATCCTACACATTCTTCCAATACTACTAACTTTTTTCCCAGAATAGCCAAATCCATTGTCTCCTTTGACCACACTATTACATCACTGGCAGGTCTCAGAGCCCACCTGGACGTATGAGCCAGCAATGATCATAATAGGCAGGCCCGTTGTACCCTGTCCCACAAAACAGTACTGATAGAGACCTTCAGGGCTCCACACCACACATCCCAAAAAAGTTTTACTACCTAGCAGTGCGCAAACGGGGATGCTGATTGAAGGAGACCTGGACAGACATATTAAGGAATGAAGAATAAAAAGTCAGATCTTTCCAATCTCATTCATCAGACTATGCCGCATTTTTTCCACCTTCCAATAGGTGGAAACTCCAGACACTCTTGCCTTTCTTTGTGACTACTCTCTTGGTATCAGTTCTGTGAATCTTCCTTTCTATTTGCAGTAAGATCTTTCGGTAAACATCAACACTCTTCCAGCTACAGGATTTCAAATTGGGAAAATTGAAGTCTACAGGGGTCATTCTGTGTGTGAAACAGAATGTACTCATCTCTCTATTTTATTCAGGAGCAGAACATGCCAGCCTGGCTACAGGGCAATCCTAAAAGAAGTTTGATACAACACTGGGGGTATGATGGGAAAATGTCCTGCTTTCCTTTTGGCAGTCTGTGTAATGGCAATGATGGGATATACAGCCTTTAAGCCAGTTGGGTCATATGGATGGATGGTCATACGCATTACAGAATATCCCAGAAAGCACCTGGATGGCATGGGTCTGGGTGGTCTGACATGGAACATTAAGAACTCTGTGAAGCGCTTTACAAGGAGCAGGTCTGCAGTGCAGCTGGGCTGACACTTGCATTTTAAACATCAAGCAAATGGTAAAGGCCCTTTGGTTTTGTATCCAAAACATATAAATTCAGAGATGCCTGGGTTTGCTACCATTATGTTTTATGGTCCATCAACAGGTGTGTCCCAGACTCACATACAATACAGCCTACAAGAGATGGGCTGCACAGGCAAGGCTGGGTGGTGGCATGTCCTTCCTTTGTAAAGTACCTCTCCCAGTGCCAGGGTGGCACATATGGAATGGCACAGTAAGGACAAGACAGGAATGGACACTCAATGTATTCAACCAAAAAGCACTTAATAAAGCCTAAGAGCCATCTAAATCCATCCTGCTACGGTTTGCCACTTCAAAGTCAACATTCAAAAGCAAAACCTCTCTGATCACAGGACTCTTCACCTAGCAGATAAACATCCAAGTACTGTCATTAGGACAGCTGGCAACTGGGATGGGACTTGCCAAGGTGCAAACCCAGCTTCTGGGTGTGGAACTAGGCATATTTGCCCTGAGGCATTACAATGATGGAAGAGGAAAATGCAGTGTTGAACACCCCTGGATTTCTCCTGTCATTGAAAAACTGCCTGCAAACCAGTTTCCTTTTCTTACCCAGCACAGGTGCTGGGAAAGTTTTAGAAAGATGTGAGAAAACCTTTCATTAGCCATGATGAAATTCTGATTTGAGGTTTTGTCTGTCAATCAAAATCCCTACTCTTAAGAATCTGTTTTACCTCTCAGACAGCGACTACCTAACAGCCATTATTATAGGTAAGAAGCCAGACCATGACCAGAGTTGAAACAGCATAAGTACAGAGTAGATTAATTCTGCTCCAGGAAATCAAGTTTGTCTCGATTTACAGTGATGCAGAAGAAGAGGCTCTTGCCTGCTTCTTCTCTTCCACAGAGAGAATTAGATAGGGAAGCATGACCATTAGGTGAACAAGGAAAAAATATATGTTAGCACCTCGTTCAGAAATAGTTGTCATCATTGCAACATGGCTCAATAAAAGAGTAATTTGAGGAACATAAGACACTCCATTTTCTATTTTGTGGACAGTAACACTCAGTTTTCACTTTGTGATTTATAGGTTTGTTTCAAGGTACTCATTGCTAGCTCCACAACCCGGTTAAACATGATTTGTGCTATTCTGGAAGCCTACAAAGGATTCAAAATAGACAACTGAGGATTCTTTTCACACTAGAAAATTCTCATTTGGCACAGTACCAACATGGCCAGCTGTATGCAGTGTATGGGACCTGTCAGGGATACTGCTGAGTGAAAAAGGCGTGATCAGACTGCAAATCACAGCAACCAAGTTGTTTTTAAGGTTCCAGCTTTAAAACTATTGAATATCTTTGGGTCTTGCACAGGCTGGTGCTGGTGATGTCTGGTACAGCTGCCTTGGAAGGGAATATGATCAAGGCAACCACAGCCCATCATTTGATGTGCTAAATTAAATGTAGCAGAACATGCTCTCCATAGTGTTGGGTGGAAAGCTCGTAAGGTGCCATCTTACCAAACTAATGAGCTTATCCCTGGGGATGTGGTTGGCACCAGAGGCCAAGCTGCCCTCCTGCCAGCTGAGTTTCACCCAACAGGAGGTTTGGCAGCATAACTGTGCCCACACCAGGAGCTCTGGCTGGCAAAGCCCTGCCAGCCACAAATCATTCCTTATCATGGTTCAGCTCAACAAAGCTATGCTGGTGAGAAATCCGAGGATAGGCTGGAGACAAGTCTTGTCAGAGAGCTGTGATATTAGCCTCTATGTCTCGGGTCATTAAAATCATTAAAGCTTGTGAGCTGATTAACCTTGTGTACTGAGAGCACTGAAATGCACCTCACGCCACTACTATCACCTGATACTGAAACCTTAAAAGAAGTATAATCCTGCACACATGGCAAAGAGTTGTGATGCCTTATGGGAAATACAGCCCCACTGGGAATACAGTTCACTAAGGGTCCTAGGACATGAATGTCCCATACTATTGCTGGTCTGCAGCACCATGGGACTGACTTGGAGGGACAGGCTCCAATTTTCAGGTATTTCTACCTTTATTTTTTTAAGTTATCGTTTTCCTGTGAAACCAGATGCTTCCATATACATGTTTTGGCCAAAATCCCAGTGTTTTCACAGAAAAAAAAATGCTTTGAAGGACATTTTTCAGCCTTTTTCATTAAGCACACACATTCAACTTGCAATACAAGGTTGTGAAGCCATGCCCAACTGTCAGCTGTGTGTTTCCTTAGATTAGACATGCTTCATTTTGACCAGAGATAAAAGTGAAAGCTCCAGCCTAGTTAGCCCAGCAATTCTGACCAGACATGAATAAAAGAAACATAATTAATTTAACCAGTTACACATTTACTCCAACCTTTCCACTACCTGAACATACAGATGTCAAACATTCTCTGCTTCTTGTACGCTCATGATGCCCTTCCGTGAGCAGACCTTCTGTACCTAACTCTGCCCAAGCACTGCTTGGTTCTAGTGTTAAACAAAAGCAGGTCAGCGAGTTGGACCAAGCACTGGCTCCTGGTGGTTCTCCCTCCTTTGCTGTCCATTCACTGCCCCACTCCTCCCATGGTCCCAAGCCATTGAACACAGGTCCTCCAGTTCATCTCACCAAAACACCATCCCATTCCTCCTAGAGACCTGGAACTAAAAAAAATGCCCAAGACATAATAATTGTGTCTTGGCACCACCAAAGACCATATGAGGCTCAAAGGAGACCCAGGTCTGAGGGCTGTATGGTATGGATGTGGACTGAGGGAGATTTGATGTTGGGGACAGGGAACACAACCTAAAATGGAGGCATTTAGCTCATTCAGATATTGCCACTAGTCCATAGAGCTGAGCATCCCCAAGTCACTGCCCCAGCACTTTCTAGCCTGGCTGAACTTTTGCCTATGGACAGACCTGAACATCTGGCAGTGTTTATGTCAATGGGGGTCTCCTGTGAGCATGGAGATGTCAGATGCCAGAAGACACCTCAGCTTGTGCATAAATCCTTCCAAAAAGCAGACCCTTCATATCCAGGCTTTCTTTTCCAAACACTGAAGACTACCTTAGTATTAGAAATCACATATGAAAGGCAGCATGCAGTATCAAGAAAAAATAATTATATGTTCTAAAACTTTTATCAGCTTTAATTTGAAATGGTTCAGTAGATAATTGTGTGTGCTTAACAAAAATAATAACATCATATACAAACAACATTCTAAGGAAAAAGACTGCTTTAAGTAACTTAAGAAAACAGCTCCACAGGAAATATATAGTTAGAATCTGCCATCTCCTAACTGTATTTTCAAAACATTATTTTTTTAACAAACATGTTTAATTTTAATCTTCTGATGTTATTAGTGTTTTCTGCTATTCCCATAGCAATAAAAGACAATTGTAGCCAGTGCATGTGTGTGTTAAAAATAACCAAATAGTTCAGCAAGTCATTCTTGTTTCAGTTTTTTTTAATGTCTGCATTGATGCCCATTAAGATTATCAGCTTACTCAAAGAGTTTCACATGTCCTTAACATTAAATTTCTTACTGATTTCCATTTTCATTTTAAAAAGCTTTACATTAATGGATGATATGTTAAAGGACTATTTAATACTGAAATTTCTCTATTTTTTATATGACTGAGGAATGAAAGACACAACAAAGAATCAGTATTTTTCTCCTCAAATCTAAAAACCGTCTTCATTAGATTAAAATTTTGTCAAAGTAGAAGAGTCATCTATTCATAACCAACAGGTCAGGATTCAAAAACTTGAAACAGTCCCTTAATGCACTCTGTACTTGAAAAGCCCAATTATGGCAAATGAGCTCCAGTGTGGAGACTGGGACACACATGACTTTTTTGGAGACCTGCAGAAAACTTATGCACAGCACATCCAACTTCATGCTTTATTAGTGTGAGCTCAGTTTTCATAAAGTGTGAAAATAGACCTCCAATGTGAAATCTATTTGGCATTTCAGCCTTTCAGCTACAATACTGCTTCTGAATAAAGAATGTAAAATGCTTCCCCACTTTCTCTCTCTTAATGACCAGTATGCAGCTGAAATACTTCCAGCTTAGTATTAATACCCATTTGAACCAATGTTGTTAAGTACATGTAAACACCAGAATCTATTAAAACTTTTTTTCCCCCATCATGTAGAGACAGTTTGAAGTCATCTGCTGAAACTCAGGTTCAAAATGCCTTGTTGGAGGATGATCTGCTCATAGACCATGCCTGAAGGAGATACCTACGTGGGTGAAGACTAGTTTATGGGCTCCTACCTTGCATTAGCACTTGTGTCTCTGCAGAAAAAAGTTAAACAAAATGGCATGAAGAGAAGAAAAGTGAAGGTCAACACCAGTGCTAATAAGAAGCAAGAGGCAAAGCCTGTTTGGGGATGAAACCAGCAGCCATGGATGCTTCTGCTAAAAAGGAAGCAGTGAGGAGAGAAGGATTTGGGCTTTTGTGGCACTGCTCAAAGATGCAGGAACTTCACTGACTTCAGAGGGCTGTGAGCCAGCTTCTCATGAGGAAGCAGGGAGAACTGGCAAAGCAGTGTTGTCACTGCTTAAAAGAACACACAACCTGTTATTACTACTTTTTAGCAGGGCATTTGGTGATTAAACAAGGTGCAATGGTTTCAAACTAAAGAAGGGTAGGTTCAGACTAGACACAAGGAAGAAATTTTTTACAATGAGGCTGCTGAAACACTGGAACAGGTTGCCCAAAGAGGCTGTAAATGCCCCATCCCTGGAAACATTCAAGGTCAGGTTGGATGGGGCTCTAAGCAACCTGATCTAGTGCGAGTTGTCCCTGCTCACTGCAGGGGGTTTGGCCTAAATGACCTTTAAAGGTCCCTTCCAACCCAGATCATTCTATGAAAGGTCATTGTCACTAAAAAAGGGTCCAACTCAGCAAGCAGAGCTCTGCTACAGTGTCACATGAAGCACACCATGCTCTCCTCTGCTCTCTGGCAAAGAAAGTGTCCACCAGAGTGGGTTTCAAGCACAAAAGTCCTCCCAGAAAACAGCTTTAATTGTATGCATTCAGAGAAGCAATTATACTTAAGGCTATTATGCCAGTTACCCAAAAACAATATAAATAGTCATCTAGCTGACAGATAAAACACACGGTGCCAAACCTCTTGTAACAACAGGACAGGCTATTAATCCCATTCAGTTTTGACGATATAATGCCATGGAATATATTTCTGTCCACATTACTGGCAATTAATGCAGCCTGCACAGAGAGGGAAAGCTTTGTCTTCAAGGGGAGGAAAATTTCCATATAAATGTGGAACAAAGGTTCCAAATGGATGCCAAGCCTGAAAAGGAAAGATTTACTACTTGATGTGCATTTTGCCAGGATTTTTTTTTAAGTAATAGTAATAGTAGAGAAATGTCCTGCCTGTTAACTAATTGAATTTGTGTGATTCAGGCGCCCTAATTTATACTGAAATGGTTCTGCCTACCCTCTTTTCAGCCTGGCAGATGGACCAGGCAAAAACGTGGAATTCATGCAGTCATTGCTACTCTTAGCCCACTTAATTCACAGGCCTTTGTCAAAACTTCTTCAGTCAAGATTAAAAGAGGGTACCATATCTATCATAACCATCTGGACTAAAATTTGCCAATCTGGAGTGACTGGACAGAAGCCCTAAGGCTGCACTGAAGAGTAAAGCCCTGTTTGGGCTTTGTGGAATGGAATCAAGCACAATGGAGAGGAGGTGCTCCGGGAGCTGGGCACATCCAGGCCTGCTCTCCATTTCTCAGCCCCTCTGCTTTTTACACAACTAGAGACAGGCAAGTGAAAAATGGTAACCAAGATGTTAGCATTTTATATCCTTTTTTGACAGTATTTATACAAAGCAGGAAAGTATTAGGAACATAGCTCATGTGCTTTACTTTTAAAAATGAGGACTCTATTTGGTGATGTGCAGTCGAAGCAACAGGCTTTCAGCTAAGAAAACTTCTAAGGAAAACATACTGCCGGGTGCTGAGCACAGTTAGCGAATTGATCGGGAATTTAGGATTCATCAAAGCTCTGATGTGCTTAAACTGCCCCTGGAATAGGGTACAGGAGCCAGTCTGGGAAGACAAGGGGCAGAAGGTCTGCTGGGCTTCCCAGTGGCTAAGTCCCTGAAAAGAAGCAGCAGCCATTCAGAGGGTATTTGTTAACATTTGTATTTGAAAAAAAAAAACAACCAACCAAACAGGCTTTTTTTGTCTGCATGTACCTCCCCACAGCTGTCCCCAGCTTTTTAACCTCCACAGTGAATTATCATGGTGATCTCCACGCAGAGAGGCACTCACTCTGTCTGTGATAAGTACTAGGGAGGGTATTGGGTCCACATTCATCTCCACACCACATGGATGCTCCTCCCTTGACTTTGCCCCTCTGCGACTCTGCAGCTGAAGTGATCATCTTTAGCACTAGAGCTGCTTGACAAATACAATGTGGTGTTTTCAATCATGAGCCAAGGATTTTACTCTCCAGCTTGGTTTTCCTCAGAGGGGGGGTGGGGAATTGGATTATATTATGGATTATATAATATAATATTTTATATTATTATATATATATTATTAGGGAGGTGGGTTTTGGCTTCTTCTCCCAAGTGACTAACAACAGGACCAGAGGAAATAGTCTAAAGTTGCAGCAGGTAAGATTTAGATCATGTATTAGGAAAAAATTATTTACTGAAAGAGTGGTCAGGTAGTGGAACAGGCTGCCCAAGTAGGTGGTTGAGCGCCCATCCCTGGAGGTATTTACGAAATGTGCAGATGTGGCACTTCAAGGCAGGCTCTAGTGGTCGAGACTGAGGGGGTTTGTTTTGTGGGTTTTTTTGTTTTGTTTCGGAGTTTTTTGGTTTGTTTTTTTGCTTGTTGAGTGTATGTATGGTTGGACCCAGTGATCTCAGAGGTCCTTTCCAACCATGACTATTCTGTGATTACAAATGCAGCAGTTCTCCCAAGCTTTTCCTGAAGATTTGGATGAGAGCCGGAAGGTGAGTATGTCAAATTTACAGTGAGGACTGTTTTAAATAAAATCTACATAGAGATTTTATTCTTTTTAATTATACAAAACACAATTGATATTTAGAGGGGCAAAATTAGAATACAAATAAATAAATATGAGTTTCCTAGGGGCAAAACACCTACAAATAATTTTCCTTTGTAAATCTTTGCTTAAAACGAAAAATATACCAAGGTCAGACACCTGACTTGAAAAGTGAAGGCTAGCAGAGGTGCTGAGGGAACACACTTCTCTCATAGGTGCTCTGTTTTCACTTGACCAGTTCTAAACTGTTGGCAGCACACCGAGAGGTAACACAGCAACAGTGTCCCCTTCCCATAGCCAGCTCCTGGGAACCAAGCTGAACCGTAACATTTCCTTTGCCATCCGCACACAGCTTGCAGGAAAGCAGCACCAACACGGCTGTACACAGCTTTATTACAGAGTTCTCTCGGTCATGTTCCTCTTCCATCTCCTATCAATGTTAAATTCTATTGCAATTCAAAAAAAGAGCAAGTGAGAAGTGAATAGAAACAATTTAAGGATCATTAACAAGGCCACCCCATCTCTCACAGGCACGCTCATTGCCACGGGGCTGTGTGAATAAGCAGCTCCTACATTAAAGAATCTTCATTTTCAAGGCTGGTGGGTAAGAAAGTGTTGAGGCTGGCAGGGACCAGTTCTATGGAGGTTGTTTTATTTGCTGACTACAATCAAACACTCTCCAGCTGGCTGCTTGTGGCAAAGCCCTGACCCTCTCCATGGGTGCCAGTGCTGCATCAGACACAGGGTCTGGCATCCATGCACATGTCAGTGCAACGATGCCCTGGTATAGGGACCTCATAACTAGATGGGCCAGAAAACACCTCCATTCTCTGTGAGAGGTTCAGGAGTGCTCCCAGCCACAACGATGCTCCCTGGCACCCAGGCTGCTGGCAGAAAGCATCACTGAAGGCCGCAGGCCATCACTGATTCAAAAAACAGCTCATCATCGAAATGTGAGATCAGACCTTTGAAATGGGGCTGACACAACACTGATGGCAAAGAGGACTACAACACTTAAAACATAAACTTTCACTGTTTGTTGTTTTGTTTTGTTTCCTTTTTAAAGTGTGTCTCACCTTCAGACAATTCATGAAGAAGGTAATATGGCTTATCTCATTTCTTTGTGAGCAAAACTTCATGTATGACACTTCCAGATGTGTCTCAGTGTCAAACCAAATACTGAGCATGAAGGTCTGCAGTGTAAGAGCCAGGCCTTGAGTGAGCAGCAGGGAGATAAAGCTCAAGCACAAGATTAAGTAACTAACTTTCAAGTCTGTGGAAGTTCCACTTACAAAAAGGGACTCTTCCAATAAATAAGCTTTAGTACAAAAAGTGATTTGCATGAAGCCCACATAGCTAATATAAACACTTTTTAAAATTTGGGCTGCATAACTTCCCAGATATTCAGGGTTAACTCTGTAGGTGGCTCTATTGACTTGGATAAATTCACCTACAGTTTCTGAAAATCTTAAGTCTGATTTTGATTGCCTTTAAAAACAGTTGAGTGAGAGAAGACTGTTGGACTAATGTGGTTTTATTTACCTAATAGAACTGATAATAACTTACTTTATAAACTCGTACATTTAGTTTTCACTCATCTGGTTTAATTCTATAATAAAATTTATTTTTAAAGATATCATTTTATATAGATTGGATTTTTGTATGGAGACTTGTATCTGTGAGTTTCAAAGGAACAGATAGAAAAAGTTCTATATTTAGGAAATACTTCGGGTTTTTTTATCTAAAATACTTTGTGATAGAAATTTTTTTTAACATCATCAAGATAGTGATGACAAATTTGAGGATAAAACACTGGAGATATAGATAAAACTGATAGTATT
Organism: Florisuga fusca; assembly: GCA_038090715.1. Lineage (NCBI taxonomy): Eukaryota > Metazoa > Chordata > Aves > Apodiformes > Trochilidae > Florisuga > Florisuga fusca. Next base: position 21,138,878 of record JAAWXA010000003.1, on the reverse strand, counting down.
AAAAGAAACAGAAACATCCTCATAATATTTACATGTAAATAGTTTACTTTGCTTTGTTTATGCGAGCTAAAATGTCTATGAACTTTGTATATATTTTCACATTATCTACAAACCAGATTAGCAGCCATTGCTTCTTTCCAGTGTGATTACAAACCACATATAAACATGAAGCTAAGAACTAATTCGGTGCATTAGGTACACATGAAAGAAAACATATTACAAAATATTTTTCTTGGATCTCCAAAGGAGGGATTGGGCTCTTCTTAGCTACAGAATCATGGAAGGAAGCAAGATTAGAATGGTATCAAGGAAAGCCAGAGACAAATGGAGAGAAATGAGGATAATGGCATGGTGAAACACAGTAATCATCTAGAGTTGAGGTCCCAGGAGACCACAAGTCCAGAAGGAGGAATGATTTGCAGGGCTCACTCCCATAAAGGACTTTGAAGGTAGCGAGCTGCTACCTTTCATGGGGTTTTGGTTGGTTGGTTGGTTGGTTTTGGTTTTTGTTTTTTCTTCCCACAGGCAAAAAAAAGAGACTGCGTAGATGGAAGGGGCTAGTCAGATAAGCAGTTAGTAAAAGCAGTGAAAATATAAAGTTAGACTTCGATGATAGAATGTGCTGATAAAGCCGTGGGAGATGTCTCCTACTCAAAGTATCTTAAGGCCCTTGATCACTGTTGCAATACTAACCAGTTAATTAGAGTTGGGACACGCAGAGCACTTCCCCGGGAAATGAAGTTTCAAGGTGCCTTACAGGAGAATGACACCCCCGGCAAGCTCACCCCCCCCCAGGTTATTGCAGCACTGCTCCCAGAGTGCTTTGATGTCCCTGTACATTCAATAAAAACAATGAAAGCAGAGGTATAGATTCCTGAAATGCCGTGAGACAAGGGCAGAGAAGGAAATTGACCTTCTCTACAAGGGCTGGGTCTCTCAGCTGGGACACCCAACCTCATGGCTCTGAGCAGGGACTCAGCTGGGACCTGTCATGCCCTGGCTGAAGAGCCCAGAGACAGGCAACACCAGCCCAGGCAGGGAACTGACTTCAGCCCACTCCATCTGCCCATCCTTCTGCATGCAAACACACCGTGCCTGCCCCTCTCATCAGGAGCCCACCATTCTCACAGCATCCTCGCACAGTAATAACACTTTCACGCATTACGGATCCCACGCTACCTCTGAGGAAACAGAGAAGTCTGCAGGCACAGGAAAGTGCATTACCTCCAGTCCCCCAAGTGGGACAGCTCGGGGGCTGGATGATGCTGAAGCCCCTCTGCAGCAGTGCTGGCAGGAGCAGGCTGATGAGGTGAGGATCACAGCTCCCTCGGCGCTGCTCTACATCCGCCCCAAAATGCAGAGAGTTCACTTTTCTCCTCGCTTAATGAATATTTAAGTAAGCTAGGCAAAATGGGAACACCATTGGCAAAGCCAAAAGGGTATTCTGGGATCAGCTGCTCTCATTGACGTTTATAGGAACCGTTCCTGGAAATGTGTTCAAGTCCCCCAGGCAGTAAAGGGAATTGAGCTTCTCGCATCTCGGGTTAGTGGTATAATTATCTGAAACTGAGTAAAAAGGCAATGAGTTCACCCTTCCTCTGGTTTTCTAACCCAGGCTTTTATCTCATTTGCTTTCATTGCAGAGCTTGAAGATGAAATGTGACACAGAGAAAGAGAAAACACTGGAACAAGATGCATCTTTTTTTTCGTTCTTTCTTTTTGGGCAAGAATGAATTGCTTTGGGTTGGTTTAAACCACTTTTCCCAATTGCTTGCTCTCAGAGAACTAAAGAATGACTAAGTGTATGATTAATTGCAGTTTGGGATTTTATATAAAGCTCTCCTTGCTTTTCTCTACAAAATTAGCAAAGCATACACAAACACGCAGCTTTTAATGCATTAACAAATAAATGTCACATAAAACAATAAGGATCTATTAAATGCACAAGTTAAACATTCTCAGTGTCTTCTTGTTAATGCCACTGTTTTCAAGAAGAAACCAAATATCTGTATATCTGTATTTCCACATATCACAGTTGAAATGGTATTTAAGGGTATTAATTCCTTTCGGGGAACAAACAAAGAGTTGTAGATGACCTTAAGTTGTTTTTGAAATTCCTTCAAGTTAAAGCATAATGTGAAAAAGAATCCCCAAGAAAGAAACTGATGCTTCTCCTCCAGCACCTTTCTCTCTTGCAAAGTAGTATTTGGCAAATGTCATTAAAGAGAGTTAATATGGCCTTATCTGTCTCAGCAAGACCTGGCAAACTTCATTAGCAGAAAGCTGAAAGCACTGCTTCTTATTTGTCTTTGTATTAGAGTCACGTTGCTGGTCTTGGCTAGTTACACCAGGCTATTAAAATAAAGTAGCAGATAGGAAAAAAGGAGGAGAGATGGGAGTTTAGGGTCAGATGCAGGAGCCACTCCGCAGGCAGAAAGTGAGGAGAGTGGCTGCATGGCCTCATGAGCATCTGTGAAAGGAACAGTACCCTTCATCCTCCAGGAAATCTTTCCCTGAGAAAAAGGGGACTAAAACAAATAGCAGACAAAAAGCAGGCAACCGACAACATTGTCACTACTCAGTTGTCCAGCCGTGGAAAGGGTTAGATGATGGTTAAATGTGCTACAAAGGAGCAGTGCTTCAGTGTATTAGACCCAGATAAACATCTTGCTATCACTGATGGGAAAATGAAACAGTGGAAGTAGTGGGAGAGCAGCTGCATGGAAAAGGTTTCTACAAATAGAGCCTCAGATATCTGGGAAGGAATGAGGTACCCTGCACATACAGAAGGTCTTGTCCACACACATATTAGTAATTTCAAAGTCTGAAATCTACCTCTCCCATAATGAATGCAAGAATGAGAGATGTTCATCAAGGTCTAAAATAGATCTCTCTTCTGACTCCTTCCCTCAAGGCTGACAACAGCAGCTTGCAAATGCATTGGCAGGAAAACACTTTCTCTTTGATTAATTACAGCCATATCTTGGCTTCTTCTTACCACTCCTCCGAAACTCATAAATGTTCCAAGCTTCCCATGCAGTTAATTATCTCTATCAGAGGACAATGAATTTATACTTCACAGGTCAGGCAACTGCCACTATTTATATAAAGTAACTGTTTCCATACAGCTGATGGCTGGGATAACACAGGATGGACAACATGCACTGGAGTACTTTGCATGGCATGGATTCTTACTTCCCAGACTTCAATGTAATTTCCTCAAATAAATGGCTGTAATATCTTCAAAACTGCTCTACAGGCATGGCTGAACTTGAACTACTAACTTTTAAAAATCACAGAATCATAGAATGGTTTGGGTTTGAAAGGACCTTAAAGATCATATGGTTCCAACCCCCCTGCATGGGCAGGGACACCTTCTGCTAGACCAGGCTTTTCAGGGTCCCATCTAACCTGGCCTTGAACAGCCACAACTCCCTTGGGCAACCTGTTCCAGGAAAAAATTTCTTCCTGATGTCTAACCTAAATCTCCCCTCTTCAGGTTTTAAACCATATCCCCTTGTCATCTCAATACACACACCCATGTCAAAAGCCCTACCCCAGCTTTCTTGTAGCCACCTTCAGTTATTGGAAGGTTGCTCTAAGGTCAACTCAGAACCTTCTCTTCTCCAGGCTGAATAACCCCAATTTCCTCAGCCTTTCTTAATAGGGGAGGTACTTCAGCCCTCTGATCATTTTAGTGGCTCTCCTCTGAAGACACTCAAGGAGCTCTTTGTCTTTCTTATGCTCAGGACTCCAGAACTGGACACAGTACTCCAGGTGGCGTCTCACAAGAGCAGAGTAGAGGGGGGAAAAGAGTGGTAATTTGGGGAGTGGTTCTAGTCAGAGTATGTAAAAATTGTAGAACACAGATGTCACAACATTTTTGTAAAGCAAGCATTTAATGCATTCTGAAAAGGGGCAAATTTTGGAACAGTTATGCCCACATCAGAGAGAAAATCATTAGCAAAAATTCTAGATCCTCCTGCACTAGCTGATAACCAGAAAGATAAGGAACTGATGCTGTGGTGGAATGCACTATTTCAGACATTACCTGGTAACTCCTTCCATACACGCCCTGCTCAACATCCTAAACTAAAATGTTTAGGTGACATACAAGCTCAGTCAGGAGACCCAGCAAGATATCTTGAAAGAGACTTTTTTTTGTTGTTGTTACGATGCAGTGCTAGCATTGAACTCTGTGTTGTCATGGAAATCCTCTCTTTCCCTGAAATGTTTAAAGTAAACAGCCATGCCTCTGCTTTTCCTCAATTTTCATGAATGACAGCTTAACTACCACAGCCACCACTTATCCACAGGTGGTTTTGGCAGTTTAGGGTCTATTTCTCATATTTTTTCACTTAAGTCTGGAATAGAGGTCAAGACATTCCTGTCTAATCACTGACCTTCCTTCCCCTCTCTTCCTATGCCAGCTGCTAGAAAAAAAATGCAGTTCTATCCATTCACTGACACCCACAGATGAAAAGCTATCAGTTTGAAAACTCCCACCTTTTAAAGCCACATGAAAGCTTGCATTTAAAACTCTCCCAGGTAATGCTTTATACTTTTCTACTTCTAGTGAAGAAGAGGGGAAGAGAGTAGAATCCTCCTTGCAGAAATAAGTAATATCAGCTTCTTTCTTCATCAAGGCTGGTATTAAAAGCACACTGCTGTATTTGCAGACAACAGGAACAAAACTGAAGTCACTTGGAAAAGCACCATGTAAGTAAGTGGGAACAACCATACTTAACACAAAAATTATCTCTTCCTCAGGGTGTGCACTAAGACAGAAGGCAACACAGATGACACTGCACACCTTTGGGCACACCTCCATCAATATTGTACAAGACAAAATACCTTGAAATTCTGTCTGGAATGGATGAATTATTTTATTTTAAGGAGCAATATTATTATTTCTGTACTCTTAATGTTTTATAAAGGGGATCCACTCGCAGACCTACCTCACGCTCTCCCTATTTTAGAGAGGAAATAGCCTTCATGGAAATCAGTGTCACCATACTTGCCACTTTCCCTCTTTTGCTGTACCAGAGAATCTGGACAAGGAAGCTAGTTAGCACAGCATGCTCAGATATAATCCTTCCTACCTTCCTTTTCTATCTGTCAATTACCAACCCTGTTGAAAACCAAGGACGTCCTTAAGGTATTGCACAACACTTTCAGCAAGCATCCCCAGGGAGGATGCTTTTGCAGGGAGAAAGGCTTTGCAGCAGTCCCACACCTAGCCTCTCTGTGGCTAATTTTCACCTTTGCAAGGATCAGAATAGTAATGCCTCCTCCATCCACAGGCAATGTCAGGTAAGTACTTCCAGATCAATGGAGGGTGAGAGCCACAGAAAAGCACTTCATTAGTCTGCTAAAAAGAATATGCCACTGGTAGCTGTGTAGCTTGACAAAGAAATAGACCAATAAAATAAGTTTTTATGATTCGTGGTTATAATAGAGTAGAATAAAAGAACAGAATAGAATATTTTCAGTTGACATGGGCTTAAAAAGATCATGTAGTCCAGCCATCTGACCACTTAATGGCTGACCAAAAGTTAAATCACGTTATTAAGGACATTGTTGAAATATCTCTTTATCACTGACAGGCTTGAGGCACCAGCTTCCTCTCTAGGGAGCCTGTTCCAGTGTTTGACCATGCTCTCATTACAGAAATGCTTCCTAAATAAAACAGCGTAGAGCAGTATCAAACTCAGAGCTGCTTATCATCACCACTGTAAATTTTGTTTTCATTCAAGGTTCAATACAGCACAAGCACGGTAACAAAAAATGAAAACTGTCAGGAATGGAATGGCATCTTCAATTGTTTATGAATCATAACATATGAATATGAAAAAACAAGGGTGTTGGAAAACAACTGTTGAGTGCATTATACATCAAAACCAATTTTACTTCTGGGTTCTCAGAATGGAGTGTTTCAATTTTCACACTCTAAAACAAACCATACGAGAGCTTTAGATGCTCCAGATGGGATGCCTTTTGTTATAGCTTTTGAAATCAGCACTCCACTTGTGTTTCATGGATGAATTTTGCTTGGTGTGTTATTGTAATCAGTAATGCTAAAACAGTCTGTCAACCTCTCTAGCAGAGAGAAGACAGAAGAGAGGACTAAGGGGAAAGAACACACACAAACAGCCTTTAAAAAAAACCCCCTAATATGTCATGTCTTTTTTTTTTTTTTTTTTTTTTTTTTTTTTGAGGACCTGCATTGAGAAATAAAGAAAAAGCAGACATTCAGGAATGGCTCGGCCAGTAAATCACAGCTCATCATTCCAGGCACTTCTGAACTTATGGGTGAAAGCTTGTGGTAAACAAAGATTTCATTTTTTCTAGATGTTATAAACTGCAGTGTGGACTCATCCTAAATATTACATAAAACAAATGAAATAGATTTTCCTTAATTTCTGAACACAGCAGTCCAAGTTATGCTCTTAATAAAAAATTGATGGCATAATCAACATGGTTTTAGAGGAAATAGGTCTGGTCAAGCAAACTTGTTGCTTTTTTCTGATGTGTTGAAGCCATTTAGAGTCCTAGAACAGACCTTTGTATGTCACCCAGATGTATCCAGCTAGAAACCCTGACTTTTTAAAAGCACTTATACAAAATCAATGCAGTCGATGCTAAATCGATTAAAAAGCAGCTGACAGCAAGTTCATACACATGAATGAAACCCCTCTAATCATAAACAGGATTAATGATCTGACAGCATTATTTTTAATGGAGTCTACAGTTTCTGGCACAAAACTGCTCCATCTCTTCCTCAATGATCTGAAAGAAAACACCAATCAATTTTTGGTTAAAGTTGGAGAAGGGCAAAAATTAGAGGGAAGGGGATAAACACAGATGTAGATGTGTCAATTATTTAAGTTGCCTCAAGTGACCTGAAAAGGAGGGCTCTTTGGGATTACTTTAAACCTGTGAAGACATCTAAAAAATCTCAGGCATACTGGCAAAGTCTAAAGGAAAAGGATGAGTACCTACGGCAGAAGTGAAGCTGCTGTGGGAGCACTGTGCCCCATTCTGACAGCCACTTGTCTGTCAGGGAAAAATACTGACAGATTGAAGCAGGACTGAATTCAAGAAAATGCTACAAAAATTACCTGAGGTTGAAGAAATGAAACAATACTGGAAGACTTTCTTATTTACCCAAGAGAACTCAGAGGTGACTCATTAGCAACATTCATGTAGTTACAGAGGAAAGAGGTTCCTACTGATAAAATGTGCTTTAAGCTATCAGGAAAACACAAGGAAGTGTCTAATGGCAAATCTAAATTCAGACTAAAAAGTATAATTTAACATTAAAAAGCTTCATTCAAAATATCAAGACCTTCTCCCTGGCAAACCACTTTCTCATTTACTTTGCTGTTTCAAACAAAATCGAGGGCTGCACCAACGCAGGGGCAAGATGTTGGATGTGAAAGCATCTGCCTCCAACATGTAAAGAAAACCCAACCCCTTCCATTATATAGGCATAAAAACTTCTCCAGGGCTTCACTGGAGAGGCAGTGCTGACTGAACCATCACAATGAAAGATCAGTTTCCTAAGAAAAAGCGAGCACTATATAATGCAGATTCTAAGGAATACAGCAGGGATAAACCAGGCAGGGGGAAGGACTGGCTAGCTGCCCCCTCAGCACCTTGCTGCCCTCAGCCCTCCACCCCTGCTGGGGCATCTCATCAGGTGCAGTCATACAATCATAGAATAATTTTGGTTGGAAAACACCTTTAAGATAATCAAGTCCAACCATTACCTAGCACTGCCAAGTCCACCACTAAACCATGTCCCTAAGCACTACATCTACAAAGCTTTTAAACACCTCCAGGGATGATGACTTCTTCCCTGGGCATCCTGTTCCGGTGCCTGACAAGAATTTCAGCAAAGAAAGTTTTTCCTAATGTCCAATCTAAACATCTCCTGGCAAAACCTGAGGACATTTCCTCTTGTTCTATTGCTTGTTACTTCAAAGAGACCAACATCCAGCTCAGTATAAACTCCTTTCAGGTAGCTGTAGAGAGTGATAAGGTAATTCAAGTCTTTCAGGTAGATTAACAGTTTATTATTAATTTTTTTGAGCTCTAACACCATGGCCACCTAATGATATGGTATAGGCAGATATTATACAGAGGCATAGTATTATTTACTAGTACCCCTGGGAAAATAACATGCACACTTTTGGGCGAGCAACACCCCTTTTCCAGGTGCAAGTTAAGACATGGAGCAGAGAAAGGTGGTAACCACAGGAGCAGTGATGAAAAAACAGGTGGTGGTGGGGAACAGTGACAGACGCTGGGGACCAGTGCTTACTGGCCTTGGTGTGGGATCCTCATGCCCTACAGCTGCCCCTGCAACCCCAGCACTGGCTCCCCCTGCCCATCACATGTGCTGAGGCTGACATGGTGGCTGCAGAGCTCTCTGCAACACTATCACCATGCAGCTGCTTTAATAAGTAACTGCATTTAATTCATTAACTCTCCAAGATTAGAAGAAGTGTACCACAGCCAAGACCAACAGAGAGAAATAATTTGGAGTTTTCAGGCCAACTCATAGAGTTATGACAAGCCAACATATATTTTTTTTTACACAAGGCAAATATTGACTAAGTACTTTTCATTCTTGAGACCTTTGTGAAACCCTTTGTAGGATTTGCTCCAAACATGGCCACCCCTAGAGCAAGCCCCAGCACAGAACTTCAGGAAGATTTCTTATTTTGTTGAGAATGTTTTCAAGTACATTCAAAAAGTGGATTCCCAGAAAAAGGCCAGCTTCAAACTCACCTAGGAAACAGAGCAGCGTACATCTGAAACAGATCACAGCAAAGAGATGCCAGACCTAGGGAAAAACTGTCAGGGTTTATGTGAGTGGGAAGGAGATCATCGAATCATAGAAACATAGACTGTTAGGGGTTGGAAGGGACCTCTAGAGATCATCTAGTCCAACTCCCTTGCCAAAGCAGGATAACCTAAAGCAGGCCACACAGGAACGCATCCAGGCAGGTTTTGAAAGTCTCCAGAGAAGGAGACTCCACAGCCTCCACTGTTCCAGGGCTCCATTACCCTCACAGTAAAGAAGTTTCTCCTCATGTTGAGGTGAGACATCCTGTGATCTAGCTTAGATTGTCCTAGATTCTCCAGGAATACAGATTGGGCAGAGCAAGTCAGCAACCTGATCTAGTGGGAAGTGTCCCTAACCCCCCATGTTAGGGGGGTTGGAACTGGATGATCTTAAAGGTGCCTCCCAACCCTGAAAATTCTATGATTCTATAGTTCTAAGACCATTTCTGTTAACATCCCACTGGGGCTGCCAGACCGGGCCTGCCTGAACACAGCACCACACACATCCAAAACTGCCCTGGCAGTGAATCCTTCCAAGCCAACAACCTCTTTTCATCCATTAACATTATGATCATCACAAGAGTGTTTGGTTGCACCATGAACCCAAACAAATCTTAGTCCTATGTTGACTTCAACCTCACTTAGCTCAACTGCCCAGCATCAGACAGGTTTCCATACATGCACTTAGCATTAATGTGCCACTGCCCCAGGAAATAATAAGTTAAGAGAGTTTCCATGAAGCTAGTGTGGCCTTAAGGTATGTGTGCACAAAAACCTGGAAAAGATATCACATACAAAGACTGTAGGAGGACTTGGAAAGACACACAGGTCCATTTGAAGCCATGGGAAGAGGCCAGCAGGCACCTTCCCTTTGTAATTCCCCTTTCCATCCAGGCCCATTCATCAAGTCACTCCACAGGCTTATCCCAGCCACTGGGTAAACCCATCCCTGGTTCAGTGGGCAGTGGGATTACAGTGAGCCCTGCGCCATGCCCAATGCATCCCACGGAACTGATTCACCAGTGCTGGGGCTGGCATCCAGTCAGAACCAGTAAGCTCTTGAGGGTTACCCTCAACTGCACAGTGCTGGGTCCAGGCACACACTTCAGGCCCACCACCTATGCACACAGCATCCCTGATGCCAAAACAAACAACCCTGCACCTTGGACAGGAATAAGAATAGCAAGCAAATACCAACAACTCAGTATTATATAATCACAGAATCATAGACTGGTTTGGGCTGGAAGGAACCTGGAAGATCGTCCAGTTCCAATGCCTCTGCCATGGGCAGGGACACCTCCCACTTGACCAGCTTGCTCAAAGCCCCATCCAACCTGGCCTTGAATACTTTCATGAAGCAGACAGGCACAACTTCCCTGGGAGACCTGTGCCAGTGTCTCACCACCCTTAGAGGAAAAAATGTCTTCCTAATATCAAGTCTAAATCTACCCTCTCCTCTTGAAACTGTTATCCCTCATCTTATCACTACATGCCTTTTTACATACTTGTAAAAACTCCCTCTCCACCTTCCCTCTAGTCCTCCCTTCAAGTACTAGAAGTCCACTATAACGTCCTGCCAGTCTTCTCCAGGCTGAAAAACCCAAACTCCCACAGCCTGCCTTCCTAGGAGAGGTTCCCCAGCCCTCTGATCATTTTAAATGTTCATTAAGAAACATCCCTAAAGTCTGTACTTTCCAAGCAATACCATTCATGTATTATTTACTTAGAAAATGCTATTATTGTTCATATCCAATATATGTTATCATAGGCTTTGTATAACATTTCTATGAATTAATTTCCTTGCCTGAGCTTAGACATTACGACGTCAATACTTTCTTCAAATAAAAAGGCAGAAGTACAGAGGCTGACAGCAAGCTCATCTTTTAAATACTCAAAAAGTCTTCAGGGAACTATAAAACTCAAGAAGTACTGTGCACTATTTCTCAAAAATGTTAGAAAAATTAGAATTTCTAATAAAAGGTGACACATAGTTAAGTGTAATTCACACAGTATAAGAACACAAATGCACGAATAATAACCTAGTATTAAGTATATATAGAAGTTATTATTAAGGCAACTCAGATTTTCTTTTTATTATGAATTTGGAAAATTCTAAGAAGAATTTGAAAAATAGCAGGACTCTATTCAGAGAAGTTTCTTCCAAGCAGAAGTTCTTTTAAAAATCCTTGAGAATAAAAGTTTATATACGTCTCCTCTTTCTCAAAAAAATTTTGGAAGAAAGCTCATCTCTGGTAATGCTTGATGAAGTGGACTAGGGTAGCTCCAGCCTTCCATAGGTGGCTGCAACCTCCATGCTTTGACTGCCCCAGTTCTTGGTGCAATGTCCTAATGACAAACCCATTTCCTGAAGGCAGTTTTATCTAACAAGCTGAAGTTAGCAGTGTGCTAATGTTAACCATTGGACTTGATCTTAAAGGTCTTTTCCAACGAAAATGATTATTTGATTCTATTCTGTGCTGGGATGAAGATGCATAAATCCAGTATAAACCACTGCTACTGATGCAGAGGATGCTCTACCCCTCACCAACCCTAACTGTCCTTTCTGCTCCCATCTCATCCTGCAAGCATGAATATATGGATGCTGTGCAGTGAGGATACTAAACCAGCTGAAAATGACCCAAACAGGCAAGATAATTAATTTCCCCTTGGTTTCGCTCCTACTTGCAGCTGGCCAAACCCCAGTGGTGGCAGAAGTGGAAAAGAAAAGGAAAAGGAGAGAAAGTGAAGGCAACGTATAGACAGAGGAGCATTTTGGAAGGATGAGCGCAAAAATATTTAAGTCTGTGAGGCAGAACAAGCTTTGTGTTCTACACCTCTTTAGATCCTTAGACAAAAAAAACAAACAAACAACCAAAAACCAAAAAACATAAAACAAAACCTGAGGCAGGAAGTTTAACTTCAAAACCAGGGAATGCAAACTTCTGAGAGGTGGCAGAGGAGGAAGAAGGAGGTTGTTGGTGGGTGTCACCAGACCAGATGTCCTTAAGGATCCAACTAATGCCTGCTGATGCAGAGGGCACAGCCACACACTACCGTGGTATGGGGGATAGCCAGCAGGTCATTTCAACACTCAGAGAACCCAGAATTTAAGCCACAGTTCTTCCCTGGAAGTGTTGAAGGCCAGGTGTGATGGCACTTTGAGCAACTTCATCTAATGTAAGGTGTCCCTGTCCATGCAGGGGAGTTGGAACTAGATGATCTTCAAGGCCCCTTCGAAGCCAAATCATTCTATGATTCGTCCCAAACACACCTGCCCCACCTTGCTTGGGTGATGTTGAATTCATTGCAAGACGACCCATCCTGTAACAAGAAGCAACAAAACCCAAATGCTACTAGTGGCTGAAGAAACCAGCACACTGCACGTCAAGCTTTATTCTTCTCTCTCCTTTCAATTCGTCAATTCCTACCATGTGTCTTTTTCAACCATCTTGCAACACAATGTTTTGGTTTGTCAGCTTTTAGGTGTCAAAGTATATTGACACTTTTGGCAAACAAGACACTCTAGCAAGCTGACAAGCATGACTCCTCTGCAGAAATTACATCCTATGCCTGATATATGACTCTGAAAGCAAATTTAGAGCAAGCCTTGAAAGCTGAATCCTGCCACTTATGCTACTTCTTAAAAAAATGGACACCATTTATCAGCTTTTAGGAATACATATGTTCAAATTCCCATCTATCCCTTTCTTGTCTTTGATTGCTCAAATCTATTATTCCTTCCTTCTTAACCCCTCGGCATAAAAACTATCTGATGCTTGTAGCTCATAATGTTTGTATTATCAGTCAAGAAAGGGTATTAAAAAAGCCCCAGGACATTTGGAATAGAATTAAGAGGTGGATTTTCGTAACCCATTCCTATCAGGGAATACAGCTCCCTGACTTTGTGTTTGCCACTGAGATACACAAGCTGCTGTCAGGTCTGTAAACCAATGAGGAGTGGAGGCTCATTATAAACCTATTAATTAGCACCAGGAAGGTGGCAAACGCAGCAATTCTGACAATGTGAGTACTGGGTCACGTAAGTCAAGGGAGATGCTACTGTAAAGCCTATAATTAATAACATTGCTTATGATGGCCAAACCAGTGAAGTAGAAAAAAGATTAAATCACTGAACACTTGCCAGAAAGATTGCACTACAATGTAGGCAGTTATGTTTCTAATTCACAGCCACAAAATTTGACCCTAGTTCACAAACCAATAAAACATAAAATAGCTGCACTGTATCAAGTAGGCTAGTTAATATTCAAAAAACCCCTTTCACCTGGAAAGCTGTTTTCCCAAAACTCACTAGGTCCTTTTCCCCAGTAATTTAGAAGCCAGAATGATCCACATCTTAAAAAACAGCTACAAACCAGTGAGTATCTACATTAATCCAGAAACATTTTCTAATGCAAAAAAGCCTTTTGTATATTCATTTCTTTTGCAGGAGACAGCTGAAAGGTAGGAAAGGAGGAGCTGGACTCTGAAGGGTCAGGCTTTGTATGCAGTACTAAGCAGACTTTCAGTTTGGGGACCATAAAATTGTGCAAAAATTAGCCTTTGTGAGTATTTTTAAATTACTGTGTTTGCATAAAATGAATGTTTCACATCAACATCAAAAAACGAGATTATGTCTTCAGTTTGATATCAGATGTAAAAAGCAAGTAAAATCACATCTTTAATCTACTTTCAGTCCAGTCTACAACATAATTCAGATAAAGAATGGTACGATTTTATTTTGAAGCCCCCATGCAAATAGGGAGCCAAAACATAATCTGAACCCAAGGTGAAATTCAAAGAAATTAAATTATCTTCTGCATGCAACTACAATTAGCCGTTCCACCTTTACAACGACAACTGTGAGGAATTTGACCTATATTTTCTAAGAGAAATATGTGCTGCTAATAAAACGCATATATTTTTAGATTTCATTCAACCTCTTTGAGCAGCCTAATAGTTTTGAGATAAAAATACTACAGAGGAACCTCCCTGCCCATATCAATGAAAAGCCCTGAGGGACTGACAGAGCATTAACCTGCCCAATAAGTGCATTAACCTTTCCCCAAAGGACTTTTTCTCTGAAACTGTGAAAACCCGCCAACACATCAGAATATTAGCAGGCATCTTTCACAATATCGCCCCTTCTGTTTTAAAAGGGCAGTAATTACAATAAAGCAGCAGTTTAAGGCAGAGATGACAATACCGATAATTTTATCAGGAAATCTTCCTCATAGGCTACTCCGGCAAAAAAAAAAACAACAAACCCTTACAAACATTACAATCCGGAGTCTTTTCAAAGTCAGGAATAACAAACACTAATTATCTTCCAGGAACTACCTTCATGGCTGCCTCTGTAAACTGACATTCAGGAGCCTTGAGGATTAATTACAAGTAATGAAGCTCACTTCTGCACCGCACAGTTAAACACAGCTCCCTGCAAATGAGTTTGACCTTTCCTGCACCGCATGCTCTGGAATTTCTTACCCAGAAGGGGATTACCTGCAGCCAGCGTCCTCCCATGAGAACCCGTGCCATGGATGAGCCATGCTAAGAATCTGGCTAAATATTTAGGCTCTAAAGATGACAGAGATATTTGACAGGAAATGATGCTTTAGTAGACAACACCATGTAAGCCACTGATAATTACACAAGCTTCCTGCAGGAAATGCTTGGCCAGGCTTCCACAGAATGGTGAATACATGTGGCATGTGTACTAGGCACAAACACACAGCTCAGTACAGAAAGTCCTGGGCCATGAAACTAGTATCCACCCCAAAATTGGAGCATTACAAGGTCAAGGTTACTACCAGTCTGAGCTAAAGAGCTGCTATATTATTGACAAACTATTCAGCCCTGAATTGACAAACTATTGACAAAGTTCAGTCAGAAGTACGCTGAGACACATTCTCATACTCCCAAGTGATGCTGCTAAATAGGTGATAGGATGAAATTTTATCCTGCATTCCATTTTGAGACTTTTTTTTTTCAGCTGCAAGATAATAAAGCTATGTATGCAACGTATGTATGTATGTTTTTTGTATGTATGTATGTGTTTATGCAATGTAGGTACGTTTTTGCAAAATGAAAATGAAAAATTGTATCTAATCTAATTATCAGTTCTGAGAGGTGGGATCAATCTGTTAATCAATCATGTCAAAACAGACCTTCTGCACTTTTGCTTGGATCTCTGATGAAGGAGCCAGGAGTCGAGGAGTTACAGACACACAGAAGATGAAAGAAAATGTTCACCAAAAGCTGTCATTGGCTTCAAACACATTGTTTTGTGTCATCATTTGAAAAAAACCTCCAAAAAACAAAACCCAAAAAAACCAGCAAAAAACCAAAACCAACAAAAACCCAAACAAATAACTTCAGTATGAATGAAAACCAGAAAAAAATCATTCTCAAAAATTTCTTCACTGGCATGCAGACCCCATAAATCACATGTGACATCAGAATTTAATGATCCTGATGGACTTGATCCTCAAAAGGAGGGAGAGCTGTGTCTTCGCCCTGGAGGAAGTGGGCTACCTCCTCTAATGTGCTGACTTCTAAGGCTGGGAACTGCCTGGTTGCTGACGAGTGTTTGCAGGTCAGTTTGCATTTTCTTCGACTTTAGTTGCTGCCTCCAGTCATCACTCCCAGTAGAGAAGAAACAGTTTGAAATGCCTGAAAATTGACAATCTCTGCTCTTGCGGAGGAAAGCCACTAAATCTAACATCACTTCTCATCACCTACCCTTTATAGGTCAGACATGTCCAACTGCAAGATTAAAAATGGCTTGCTACTAATCTTAGCACAAACATTAGTGCTGCTCTAATACACGGAGCTGTGCGGTGAGGTGGGAGATGAAATAATCAGCTACCTGTCTGGCCTCTGACCTTGGCTTTGAAGAACCTGGGTGCTGAGGCAACATTCAAAACATGTTTAACAGTCTCTGCCCATCTGGGTCAAGTTCAGTAATAATTATAACAATAAATATGAGCATTTTCACTTCAAAATCCTTCAGGAGATGTTGACAACAACTTTGACTTATGTCATTCTCAGTCAAATGAACACCATTTAAAGAGTACCTTCCAAAACTACAAGTGTCTCCTGCTTTGACTTGCAGCTGCTAGAAGGACTTGGGATGTTAAAGCTGCTCACAGAAGCTTTAACAATTTTTAATGAATAATTACTTCAGCCAATTTTCTATGGCAGTATAACTTCATCGATATTATTATCTTTGGAGATATTAATGTACAGATCCCACTGGAACATTTCAAGCAAGGCCAAGGATAACATGTATAAATTCAACAACTGTTTCTGGTGATTTCCCCATGGACCTGTTCCCAGGGTGCATTTTTTTTAAAAACAAAAACATAAGATGAAATCATCTTTTTCCTTATGTGCATGTAAATTAATCTAGGTGTCTAAAAACTATTAATATTTCTTGAAAAATCAGTGACCAGAATCAGAACCTTCTGATTGAACAAAAAACCATCACTGAACTGTGAACAAAATGTACAGAGCAATAATACTTGTCACCTTCATTTGGGGAAAAATATCTGAGGTGCAAGAAAAGTCTGAAGATTAATATTTACATTACATGGAACCTCTCAGCCCTTCTCTTTTAATTACCTTCATCACTACAGAGACTATGAGGTTTTTCATTTAATTCTTTTTCCTTCTTGGAGTGAGTACCATTGCCCTACTAATTACAGTACTGCTGGGGTTGGCACTGGGACAGGTGCTGTTTAGCATCTTTGTTGGTGACACAGACAGTGACAATGAGTGCCTCCTCAGCAGGTTTGCTGATGACACCAAGGTGTGTGGTCTGGTTGACATCCTGGAGGGAAGTGAGGTCATCCAGAGGGACTTTGGGCTTAAGAGGTGGGCCTGTGCCAACCTCATGAAGGTGCTGCACCTAGGTTTGGATAATTCCAGCCAAAAATACAGGTTGGGAGAATGGACTGAGAACATCCCTGAGGATAAGGAAGTGGGAATGTTGGTTGAGAAGCTCAACATGAGCAAGAAATGTGTACTTGCAGCCCAGAAAGCCAACCATATTCTGGGTGGTATTAAAAGAAGCATGACCAGCAGGTCAAGTGAAGTGATTCTCCCCCTTCTATTCTGCTCTCCTGAGACCCCACTGGAGTTCTGTGTACAGCTCTGGGGCCTCAGTACAAGAAAGACATATAGGTCTGTTAGAAGAGGTTCAGAGAAGGGACACAAAAATGGTCAGAGAGCTGGAAGACCTCTCCTATGAAGACAAGTCAAGAGAGCTGGGGTTGTTCAGCCTGGAGAAGACTCCAGGGAGACCTTATAGCAGCCTTCCAGTACCTGAAGGGGCCGACAGAAAAGCTGGGGAGGGCTTTTTACAAGGGTATATAGTGATAGGATGGGGGGTAAGAGTTACAAACTGCAAGAGGGGAGATTTAGATGAGACACTAGGAAGAAATTCTTTCCTGTGAGGGTGGTGAGACAGTGGACAGGTTGCCTGGAGTGGCTGTGGCTGCCCCCTCCCTGGAATTGTTCAGGGCCAGGTTGGATGGGACTTTGAGCAACCTGGTCTGGAGGGAGGTGTCCTTACCCATGGCAGAGGGGTTGGCACTAGATGAACTTTACAGGACCCTTCCAATCCAAACCATTCTATGATCCCATGATTCTATGAAATAACAGTGAAGGGATAACTAACCTTGTAAGGAATTACTTCATCTTGCATTTTTTCTCTGCTTAAGCACTAAATCCTAACCATCTTGCTAAACCACCTGCTGATAATAAACATAAAAAGCCATGTGCCTAGGAAAAGAAAGAGGGTTGACATGCAACCACCCCTCCAAACAACCACAGGAGAGCTACTGGTCTCTCCTTTCTGCTTCTGCTGCAAGGTGAAATGCTGCTGAAATAGGTTGGTTGCTTCTGCTTCTTAAAATGCACAGCTAGCTTAAGGACAGATGCGAATAGAAAAACCTGCACAGATGGTTTTTACCAGAGACTCTACGATAAGTTACATTTATATTCACTTAAGCTTGGAGTAAAACAGCAACATTATCATTAAAATTAATTAATTCACACTTTGTTTTGCTCTAATAGTTAGTTCGCTGTGTATTGATTTGCCTTCTTCTGTACAGTCTAGTAGACAACAGACGGGAAACTTTCACCATCCAGAGTACTCTCTGCTATGTAAAACTGTATAATTGTTCACCAAATAGGAATGTTTACTAACATGAAGGAGCTGCGGTTAAAATAAAACAAAGACAAGTCTCCCGGCAGAAGTATATCCAAAGTTTGAAGTGCAAGCATAGCTATAAACCTAACAAGGCCCTGTTTGGTTCAAAGCAGTGGCTCTAACTTTCAGATGAGTGAAACAGGCTAATCCCATGCTTGATGCCAATGCAGGCCTGGTAATATAAACAATTTATATTTTCAGCTTCAGATAACCTAGAGGTCCACTGGGCATGGAAAATGCACCTAGATCCTGCCTGAAGTTACTCAGCTAAGAAAAAAGGTTAATTTTCTAGAAAGAAGCAGCACTGAAGGCATCAAGACACAGCCACGTGACATTTGTTTTCCACTTTCCAGAGCTGGCAAGTGACAAAGAGTGCAGCCCTAAGAGACTTCTCCTGGCCCCCAGCCCTGGCTGGCTGTGAATGCACCTTGCACCCAGCAGCACCCCCTATAAGGCAGGGGAATCTCAGCCTGGAAAGCCTCACAGACTTCTTTCCCTTCCTCTATTATATCATGCTGGCAGTTCACCAGGGGGGCCAAGGGAATGTTAATCACTCCAAGGAGCACCCGCCACAACACTGCACACTGACAGCCCTGCAGCTGCCCCCTCCCTGCATCCCCCTGGCCTTACATTTGGACTATATCCACCCCTGCACATGTAACCTTTATGTAGTTATGTTATCTAGGGATTTTTCCTTGAATATTTCTTGAATATTTTATATTCCTTGAGCACCGTTCACAGTAATTGAATAATCCAATAATTCTCTGCAGCCACATACAGCTTAGTCTCTTTCTAATTTGGGCATGATGATGCCTCATAAATGAATTGGGGCAAGCCAAAAAGTAAAGGCATTTCAGGCGGTAATGAAATCTAGAATACTTTGCCTGCATCAATTTATTAATGTCACCACAGAGCAAAAAAGCAATACAGCATCAAAATGAAACACGCTGCATCTGTGGTTTGCCTGTTGCCTATCACTTACAGGCACATAGCATTAATTAAAGACTGAAAGGCTGCAGTATAGGTTCATCTCTATCAAGCCTTTCTGCATTATTTCATGTGTAACCCAGACAAAGATGCTCTGATAAAAGCTCAGTAGAAGAATGTCCGAGCAGCCTGCCAAGAACCACACAGACTTGGCCTGTGGACAAGACACAAATCCGCAACTGTGGAAAGGAAAACAAAAATGAAGACAGAAAAGCAGCTTCGCTTTCATTTTGGGATATGGAAAATAGAAGCATGTTTTTCAGCAGCTGATGACTGACATGAAATATTTAAAACTTGCTTGCTCCAGCAGAGCCAGTTGTTCAGAACCAGAACCACTCCGGAGGTCGCGGGCTCCTGGCTGCCATCATCACTTGAGCAAAGTAAGGGATAGTAAGACCCTCCAAAGTTACACAATACAACTGTTAAACTTTGGGAAGACAAATCTTTCCTAGGGGAAAGTCTCACAGAGATCATCAGACACTCGTGCTACACCTGTTCAAGATCCTGTTACAAAAAAGTGAAAAGTTATTTTGAAAATGAGCCAGATTTTTGAGAAAAATGTATATAAAGTACCTCTCCATAGAGCAACCTACCATATCTCTGTATCTGAGGGTTAGCTATTTCATAGCATTTTTTTCTGATAACATACTCCACAGACAGTCCTGTCCCTACCTGAGTTTGCACAGTCCTGAATAATTTTTATGGCACTTTACAGCACTCCACTGTTACAGTACAGTTTTTTTTCCAGGAATTTATATACAGTTACTTAAAGCTGGATTTATATGAGAGCATTTCATGTTGTTCAGCTAACAGTACCACACATGACATTAATATGATTTAAAAAATGTTATTTCAAAGAAAAAAAGAAAAGTAAAAAGACAGTCAGAAAGAATGAGATCATGAAACCATTCCCTTAAAAATACAGAACTGAAAGAGGGCCATTAGGCTGATGTGCTTAGATACTAGATATTTGCATATATTTGGGCTTCCAGGTAGACATATTACCCAGTCTTCTTCTGAAAGACTGGTATACAATGGGAAGGAAAAAAAAAACAAACAAAACCAAAACCAGCTAAACAGAGCCTTACTGACTTTCTGGCTGACTACACACTCCCTAGGAAAAAAAAAAAGAAAAAAGAAAAATATCCATTTTGTGCCAGTGTGCCTCATTTGAATCAAAAACTGATGCAATTTACTTCCATTTCTTTTTTATCTTTTGTATTTTTTAGTTTATATCAACATAAAACTCTGAGCCAATTGATCAGTAGCTCTGTTTTACCTTGAGCTGCAGCTTTTGGTAAATAACATAATGTATCAAACCAACTTACTCAGTTTTATGTCTAAACTGCTGGATGGCCTTTGCAAACTAGACACATATGAAAAATACCCCAGAGCTACCTGCCCTCTTTCCTGGGGTTCACATCTCTTGTTTCCTGAAAAGCTATTTTTTGCCAACCCTCTTCTCCCTGCTAGGTTGTTGCTGTGGCTTCTGTATCCTAACTGAAGGTTAAAAATCCATCTTATAACAGGACTGACTGAAAAATAATTATACCATACCTTACTCTATACAGCCTTCTTGCACCTTGTATCATGATGCCCCAGCACACATTTATCCTAACATTGTGGTTCATTAAAATGCATCAACTAAACATGGAAGGACTAAGAAAAAAACCTCACAAGTTGAAAATAAAGGACAGAAACTAAATAACTTTCTTACTCATTTCTCTAACGTCTGATGCTGCAAACCAAGAGCTAGAAACCTCATACAAGGAACCACAAGAAGCTTTGACCTTTTGTAGTTCCTTATTAAAAAAAAACAACATGACCATTCTGTCATATGAGGACAGCTGAGATGAATCACACAGCTATCCACATAATTAGTGTGTACTTTACTAGTAGATCCTCTTTAGTTCCTAAGTGGAATTACAAAGGTGGTAGGCCACCTGTCTCCAAAGCTTTTAGAAAAGGGTCAGTTGAGAGCAAAAAACTACTCAAGCAAGATACACAGAGCAGAATAAAAATAATAATGCTGACAAACATTATTAATGAAAATCATTGCCAGCCCAAAAGGTATCACTAGGACCAGGATAACTGTAATAACAAGCATAAAGCATGTGTCCTGAAGTTTAGTTGTCTGGGACCAAAAGTCAAGAGGAAAGAAGGACCAAAGCACAGGGTTACTTCATAACTGTGCAACATTCCAGCTCCGAAGACTGAAGGAAGCACTGAGCATTTCAACTATTACAAAAGGTCCCAACTGGAAGTTCAAAACGTCATTTTTTTAATGGCAAAAAATTTGGTACAAACTCTGTTGGTGCCATTATAGTGTATACTGCCCACTTCTCCCTTCTTTTTGTAACCAACAGAATTTACAGAGCAAACACAGAAAACACCTTAGAGACAGAGCAGGCTCACTGCCTTCACTGATGCAGCACATTTACTCCTTTGACAGGATGGCACAGAGTGTTGTGCCTCTCATGCCAGATGTTCCCTGCTGTGTGACAAGGACAGGCCTGGCACCATGCCCACCCATCCCTCAGAGACCCAGGAGACAGGAAGGGTTTTGCAGCTTTTAAATGGAAAATCCCAAGGCTATCTATCTCATTTTTCCAGCTCTCACTCTCTTTTCTCCTATCTTGTCACTTTTTCTTTTCCTGCATATTATTTCCCTTATACGAACTGTCCCTGTGTTTCCCAGGCCCCATCTCCACTGTCTGTATTCCAACAAAAACTGTGATTCTTCTTTCTACAGTTTTGTACCATTACTGTTGTATTTGTGATCTCCCCAGTCATCACCTTCTATCAGGGTCAGGATGTGCTATCTTCTTCCAGATTTTCTCTGTGTCTTACACCAAAATGTGTCCAATATCAAACCTGGCTGTAAGCCCAGTAACCTTTCTTATAGCCTAGAAATTGCCATTTCTATTCACCATTTCTGGTGCTTCATAAAATTTCCTACTCATGTGATGATGGTCATCTCCATCCCATACAAATATTTTTTCATGGGAGATTTCAGGAAACATTATATCAAATGTGCAGCCACTTAACTAGCTCAGACCAGGTTTTTATAATGTGCCATTCATTAATAAAATGAAAAGGAATCCTCAGCACTATAAATATATATGTGTAAAATGAACGCTCATCTTTACTGCAACATCTGCTGAGGAAACACAGAATTCCCTTGACTTAAAATAACTGGTTTCCATTAGGTGGAAAGCAATTTCTGAAAAAGCTCTGAATTTGGCTTTGTTTCACTGCGTTAACCCCTATGCAGTAAACAGAAACAAGAGGGCTTTGGAATCTTTTTTTTCATTTCTGTAAATGCTGAGGATAAAAAAAATGGACTATTCCTCTATGCCACACAGCCACTTCATCCACCACAATTCTTTCCCATCAAAGCAGCATCAGGGCTATGGCATGCCTTAAGAAAACAGCTTTTCAGCAGCACCCTGCCATCACTCTCGCAAGCTTTGCTAGGCTCAGAAAAACCTGGGGAGCCACTGATGCCAGGCATCTCTACTCTACCACTCATGAATCACCTTGGGGCTCTGCCAGCACCTTTGCCTTCTGCAAGAGCAAAAATTATCACAGCTAAAAGTACTGTAAATTCAGCACGCCAGGTGGTTTGCAAAATGAGGTCCACTGGCTGCTTGTAAAGCATGAGTTTTCCTCTTTGTTTCCAGATACAAAAATGAAAAAAAAAAAAAAATATATTTTTTTTGTCCAGGTCCGCTTTCCTGTGTGAGTCATCCCTCAGTAACTGCACCACAATTAACATGAAATTGGAAGAAGTAACAAATGAAATTGTCCCTTCACTCCCCCAGTGATGTCCTGTGATCACACACGGAGTATGCATGGAGATGCTCCTCCACCAACCAATCTGTGAGCCACCAAGAGCACACCCACATCTATAAATAGCAAATCTCAAAATTTTACCGAGACCAAATGTAGTTTTCCAGTACAGCTGAGTTTAACCTCACAAAAACTTATTCCAGATATATTCTCAAGAAGGGCAAATAAATTGGCATTATTACATCCTACTGTATTTTATTCCTGGGCTGGTCTGATTATCCACTCTCTCTTAGACCAGGAGGCTGGTTATAGGAGTGTTTCTGCCCATTTCCAGCCTCAGACCATCCTGGCTGCTCATTCAAAGCTCAAGGCTTGCGAGTATTTCGGGGACTCCTGTAACCACAGTACAACTTTTTCCTGCCTAGAATGACCATGGTGTGGATTTTGCATTTTATTTGCTTTCTTATTATCATTACAAAAGGGAAAAAAAAACCCAAACCAAACAAAACCTGTATGGTTTGTGAGTCTGCAGGGATCTCCACCTGGCCATCTGTGAGCTCACAGCTGAGCTTTCCTCTTGTTGTTTACTCATGGTACAATCTCTTTCACAGTGAGATGACACAGTAACACCAACAAAAGAGACATGGTGAGAACATCTTAAATGAAGAAAACAATGCAGTCCAGATGGAGAAACACTGAACTACGTTATCCATTGGCTTTTTATACTCATTAATTTGCTATGACTGTCACGTTTTTGTGGTGTACTGGCCACACAAATAAAACCCAAGGAACTGTTTCAGCAACTATTTTTAGAGTATCATTTATTATCTTATTGTTAACTCTCAACTTGCTGTCTTAAACTGCATATACATGGACAAAACCAATTCCTCTGATTTGACCTAAAAATGCAATCAAGGGGTCACGGAGTTCAGATAACTGTGTGGCTCCATTACTTTCTATATGGCACCTTGGAGTTGACTGAGCTGCCAGGTAATCACAGGGCATGATGGAACAGGAAAAGGACTGAGAAGGAGAAGGACAAGCGAGGGCTTGGAGGGCTTTCTGTTTGAGAAGACACAAAACAGGCTCAGCCTGGGTAGTGTAAAGAAAGAGATGACATAGAGGCAGGGTTAAATCAAGAATTGTAAGGCGAAGTTGCTTACTGAGCAAGAATAAGGGTCCAGTTGGCGAACAGTTATCAGTCAACAGGACTGGAATAAATCAAAGGATTATGCAAGACCAGAGGAGGGTCACAAAGATGAGGGACAGAGCCCCTCTCCGATGAATACAGCCTGACAGAGATGGGGTTTTTCAATCTGGAGAAGATGAGTCTCCAGGGAAACCTGTTAGCCTTCCAGTAAATAGAGTAGAATTTTTACATGGGCATGTAGTGATACGATGGGGTAACAATTTCAAACTGAGAGGGCAGACTTAGACTGGATATTAGGAAGAAATTCTTTCCTGTGAGGATGGTGAGACACTGTGACATGTTGCCCAGAAAAATCTGTTAATGTGCCTTCACTGTGAATTTGAAGGCCTGGTTGGATGGGGCTTTGAACAACCTGATCTAGTGGGAGGTGTCCCTGCCCATGCAGGGGAGTTGAAGTAGATGATTTTTAAGGCCCCTTCCAACTTGAACCATTCTATGATTAACCTTTCACAGAAAACATAATTCTAATTGTAAATCTGAATGCTATAGGATGTGGTAGTCATCAAAAAATTATATGGGTTCAAAAAGAGATTATCAAAAGTTTCTCTGAGTGGAATCCATTACTGAACACCAAACTACACATGATTCCCAGCTTGGGAAACTCCCAACCTGCTGACTGCCAGCAGCTAGCAGAATATGCCACTGGGAGGTGTTGCTTTAAAAATGTCCTCCATTTTAGACTTGTGCCCTGAGCACTCCACAGAGGTCACCATTACAAACAAGCTATGTAGTGTAGTGTGTTTCTGAAGGAAGGCCCCTCCTGGTTTTTCATTCCACTCATAAACTGAACTACTCTCAAAGCAATGATGCCAGAAGAGAAGCCACAGCAGTTCCTGGTGTGTGCATCTAGAACACATTTGCATTTTAAAAGCAGCATGCTTGCCACATCTGAAATATTCTTATTTCCCTCAAGTAATTCAAGATTGCCTGTGAAAAAGGTGGCAGTCAAAGAGGTGGAAGAAGAAAAACCCAAACAGACTATACACGTGGGTATCTTGGCAAGGTCTAGTTGGCAGAGCCTTCCGCCCAACCACCTCCTGATGATGCTAAGTCAGTCCTTTCCCATACTGCTCAGGACGCTGGCCAGACTTTGTGTTGCTCCCAGCTCCCAGTGGATGCACTAAGCATCTTATTGACTGCATGGAAGACACAGCCTCTGGGCACCTTGAGAGAACCACCTCCACCCCACTCCTTCCCCAGAAACATGGGCTGTCCCATCAGCCTTCCTTCCATTTCTGCAGCTGACCTGCCAATTCAGGCACCCTCCCAGAAGGCTAACTTTTCCAGAAAGGAACACACTACTGGTTTTGCCTTCCTTTCTGCAAAATACAGTGCACAGGAAGAGCTACACCTGCTTCCCCCCAGCCCAGGGCAGAACAATGCCCAGAGCATCCTGCCCAAGGACAAGTCTGCAGGTGCTACCAGCATATTTAGTTATTATAAAGTGCCAGCCACAAGCAGGGAAACACCAAGTTCATTCCTAACAGGGTGCGTGTAGGCGTTGGTGCCAAATCCACAAGTTAATTAAAAATTGTATTTTCTATGGGAAAACATCATGGCCAG
Source organism: Florisuga fusca (assembly GCA_038090715.1). Lineage (NCBI taxonomy): Eukaryota > Metazoa > Chordata > Aves > Apodiformes > Trochilidae > Florisuga > Florisuga fusca. Next base: position 21,113,262 of record JAAWXA010000003.1, on the reverse strand, counting down.
CATAATAGAGATATAATTATATACAGGTTTCCACTGGCAACTTGTTAATTGAATCTTACTCTGTCTTAAAGGAGAGCAGGGTTGCTGTCACGCCCTCTTTGCTTCCCGCTGATGCAATTTCTCCAGCAATATTCCCACCAAAATGTCAATATGTTTGTGTCCCTGCTCTAAAGAGGACTCTGCATAATGTTGCGTGACGTGCCATCCTGAAAAGAAGCTCCTCCATTGCATGGCAAATCACTACATGTGTAATTACCTACATTGTTTTACATAGAGCATCAAAAATGAAAATATGATAAGTCTCTCCTCAGCCCTGCTCTGTTGCCATGGCAACCGGACACTTTTTCTCCCCCCTTTCCTTTTTCCCAAGGGACAAAGAAAACCACTAGAGATTTCACAAATCGGCATAGATTAAGCACAAATAGTTTGCCAAATGTGTTCATTCACTGTCATCTCTTACTTCAGTAACTGCGTGCGTTGTGCTCACTAAAAGTGAGCTGCTGTAAACACACTGATAAACACCAGCACCATCCATGCACAACAACCCCCGCCTCCTCTCCTCCACCTCTGCCTCCCTCCATAAGCCCAGGCAAGCTCCCTCAAGCCAAGTTGTTAATTTGGGGGGTTTTAGGGGCATTATTTTCCTGTTTACATGCTCATGGATGAACAGAGGGGAACTCAGTTTGACTTCACCCACACTGCTGAGTCTGAAATTACTCCAGTGAGCAACAAGTGGAAGCGAATACTTACGTCCTGCAGACAGCTATTTTGTACGTGACACATTAATGGGAAGAGGAGGGAGGTCTGGGTTTTGTGATCCAGATAAGTGGAAACTTTCACAGCAGCATCATATGCTTGCAAGTCCCACCTCAGCCTTAGGAGATGCATGGACCAGGGCTGGCACAAGCCATCCCCCAGGAAAGCCACCAGGCACTGCCTCCCACCCACTTTCACTTTTTGGCTCTGACAAACTTCAGCTTGATGGGGCTTTGGTGCCTTGTGCCAGGTTCTAATGATAGAGCAGTGGGGTTTGGCTTTGTTGGAAGCACATGTTAAAATGGTTCTTCTATTCCTGAAAACAAGGCTAGGGTAAATACAGACGTTGTGGCTACTTGAACAAAATTCTTTGTACTTTTTATACCTTTCAGAGTTGAAAAGTGGAGGAGAGGGGGGCATGTGTTTGCATGAGAAGGATCTTTCTGCTCCTGTGACCTCTCCATTGAATTTGAGCACTTGAATCCCCCCTCACCTCTCCATCCTTGTGTGCTGAAGAGCAATACCCATTCTGATGGAAGCTCCCACCTCCACCACGCCTGCAACACCAGGAGGAAGCCCCAGGGAGACGTCCCCATTTCTTCCAGTGGCCCTGTGCCCATGCTTCCCCGTTGCAGAGAGCCACAGAGCTGCTGGCCACAAGCACTGAAAACAAGACCCTCGTCCCACACGCAACACATGGGTGACACAACCAGCTGCCCCTGAAAAAGTCCTCCTCCAAATGCATGAGGCTCCTCACTGCGTTCAATGAAAATTAAGACAAAGAGCTGCAGTGGTGACCTCTCATGCCAGCTGTCAGGAGGCCATGTGGAATGTGACATCCAGTATAAAGACTCACTGGCACCCTGCACCAGTGATGTCCAGTTGCCCCAGCAGTCACAAGACATTGTGCTTGCAGATGTACCAAGAGCTCTCTCATTTCAGGTCATAATGAACTGCAGATGTGACAGGCGTTTCAGATTCCAAGTCTGCAGCAATGAAACACTCCACATAGAGGTTTGTGCCTCATTTATACTTGCTAATTTTTAATACCGACAATTTAACTTCATTGTGCGTTTCATATACTATAACAGCCAATTTTTTTTTTTTTTTTTTTTTTTTTTTTTTTTTAAGCATGCATTCTGAAATTTCAGTGTCACTTTGACAGTCCTCTAGAGGGAAGTAATAAATAATTTGGAGGCACCATACTTTGGAGATACAGAGCCAATGCTTCAATTAGAAGCATCCCTATCTCACTTTTTAAGGACTTCAAAATCAGCATGAAAAAAAAAAAAAGCTGGCGTTACACAGAATATATTTACGCACATCAAAGAATAAGTCACAGGAGAAAGCTTAATTAAACTGAAATTCAGGCTGATCAATTAATTCATATATTTCAGAAGGGAAAAACACCTTATGTAACTCCAAGTAACTATGATAAATGTTGGAAAGCTGAGAATCTCCAAAATGAGGCTAAAATGAAATCCCTTCAAAGTTGCAGGTTTTATTCTATCACCAGCTTCACACTTTTCCTGTGACCCTTTCATGTGGTGATGTAATTAGCTACAAATTTCTGTTTGCTTTTGGCACAGAGCTAAAGATATGTATATGACCCTGTGGTACCAACTCCTACTAAGGTTAAGAGTATAGTGAATGCTGCAATAGAAATAGCCTGAAGTTCCCAACAGACCTACAGCTCCTCCACATCGAACTCCAGAGGTGATTCTAAAAGCTGTTTTCCAGTCCAGTTTATTTAACATTAACCATTAATATATATTTATATATAGCCTTAAATGCTGAAATTATAGCTTAAATGCTGAAATGGCTTTTCAGGGAGAGGCTGCAATAATAAAAGCTTCGCAAATGCCTGTGACACATAGAATAAGATTCTTGCAAGCTATGTCTGGGTATCATTGCCCCTCAGCACTCATGAAGGCAGATGTATTTTCCAAAGCATGTGTTGAAATGCTGTAGAGGAACATTTTTTCTGTTTTTACAGAACTGAGAAGATTTATCAAGTGACACCAAATTCTACCTTATTCTAGTCTAAATAACTTGCAACCCAATTTTACCTAGCTCTACCTGTTTACTAGCTAAAGTAATAACCCCGAGGAAAGGTTTGCAGTAACATACTTCACTTTATGGATGTAAGCTCTTTAACAGACATGCACATGTATTCACAAAGGAAACATGTGCCCACTTAATTTTGGGTGGACTCTTCTACTTCACATATTAATGCTTATACACCTATCAATTGCATGTATATTCTGCAAGAGTATGGAAATGGCTTCTGCACATTAGGAACAACTGGAGGCAAGATTTCTGGATCTTTTCATGTAAATCTGTACTTAATATCCATATAAAAATTACACAAATATTTCTGAAAGACAAAATCTTTTTAACTTCTTTCAGTACCTCTCCCCATTCTATGTGATTCACCCACCCGCTACAGAAAAAAAACCAAACCAAAAACTCTGTATTATGAAAAGTTGCACTGCAAAGTCTCATGTTAATTAGTTCATTTTGGTGCCTTTGCACAGTGAGAAGGGTAGAGACTGAGAAAACACGTTCACTGCAGAAAATGAAGTTCGACTTCAGCTCTGGAAGGGCAGATATTCCTCCATAACGCAGAGCATCGCAGCACATTTCCAGGAACAAGTAAAACAAATCAAAACCAAAGAGGGAGGGGGAGCTGAGCTTAAAATCTAGGTCAGAGGAAAACCAGAGAAGTACAAAGCATCCTTTTTTATGAGCCTCACAACTGATTGTGTGAAGGTCTCATCTCCTGCCACACTCGTGCACGTGTGACATTAACCCCCTCCGCGCCACGGGGGAAAGGAATGGCAGGAATGCCAAACAGAGGGGGCTCAACTGGCACCTCTGGAGACCACATCAGGGTTATGACATACCTGGCTATCCTAAAGAGACCTCACTTCATGGAGAACTCACTCAATGGCACAGCCTGCCACAAAAAAAAAAAAAAAAAGAAAAAAAAAAAATTCTCAATAAAAAAGAAAGGCCAAAGAGCAAAGGATGGATTGCCAGCAATAGTGTGCTTAGGGTAAAGCCTACATATATAGGGTTTCCTGCATTTTTTAATAATCAAACCAGTGGTTCTTACACCCCAGATTTTTATGAACCTCTATCTGCCATCTTCATTCTGCTGCTCGGCCACCTGTTTTTTCATTACAGATCTTTGAGATCACAGTTTGTTATCTTATTCAAACATAATTAACTAACATGTTTCCTCCTCCTGCATCAACAGAGATCTGTCTCCCCATGACAGAACAACAAAACCTAAAAACTTCAGCAGACGTAGCTGGTTATTGCTTTCTGTCATCCTCTTAGAGATGGCTTCGATACCTTCTTCTATTCTTGCTGTCTTTAGAATAAGTCCTTTTCTATTGTATCAGGGACACAACTCCTACTTAAAGCCACTGTAATTTTTCTTCTCTCTGAATAGAAAAGCAAATTAACTATGAATGCATCTGTTATTTCCTTATCCTTTGTGTTCAATTAACCACTATCATTCTGAGTGACAAAAACTGTCTCTTACCATCTGCCCACTAGAAATCTGCTATAAGAATGTTTATAATCATTTATTAATCCTTATAAATCAACATTTTAAAAAAATTATTACAGTTATAAGCTTTGCTTTTTATCTGTTTTTTGCTTTTCTATGGGCTCTACCATGAAGCTCACAGCACTCTATGTGAAGAGAATAAGACAAAAATAAATTATTGGACATTGTACCTTCCCATTGCATTCCAACCAGACAGAAACAGGGCAGGTATAAATTTGAGAGCTGCATAGAAAGGTACAAAAAACTGGCATTCCATCACAAATTTTATTTCTAGCAATTGCAGCCTCTTCATCCTCAAATTCTAACTATGTGATAAGCAGGAGGGCAGAGAGGCAAGATGGCTGTGCTGGCCTCAACACTGCATGCCCTCGCCCAGAGATGGTTTTCATGATTCCTGGAAGCAGCCCAGCAGGATAACCCCTGTCAGGCACTTGCCAGCTTTCTAGCCATTCCTTTTCCCAAAGCACATGTCAGTGCAGGTTGAGGGTGGGACTGGGTGGCATAGACACATGTTTGGGGCAGGGGCTGACTCTTGCCTCCCACCTGTCCAAGGCACACGTGCCTACCTATGTTTTTACAGGTCTCAAGTTGGCTGCTCTAATAAGCTCTGGACTGATGGCAGACCCACCTGTCCCCTACTAAACTAGCTGGGGTTCTGCTCTGAGACTTGAGGCAGGGCTGGCATGGCACTGGGCTGGGAGCATGGTCACTCCTAATTCTTATCAGATCCTTCCAGCCCCGCACTGAGTGACCCCAAGCTTTTCTTTGACCTTCTGTGAATCCAAAAGAAATTAACGATATAGACATCTGTTCCTTCCTTTATGGAAACCACATATGTTCAATTAATTACTGTCTATTCCCCCTTTTTCTGGCAACACCTAGGGTGAGGTCAGTCATGAAAGCCTTGATTCCCTGCAGCACTTAGTTTTTGCTCCATCTGGCTCTAGCTTGGTTTGCTCCAGCCAGCTCTCATAGAATCATAGAATGGTTTGGGTTGGAAGGTAGATTAAAGTTCTAGTTCCGCCTCCCTTCCATGGGCAGGGACACCTCCCATTAGATCAGGTTGCTCATAGACCTGTCAAACGCAGCCTTGGACATTTCCCAAGAAGGGGCATCCACAACTTCTCTGGACAACCTGTGCCAGTGTCTCACCACCCTCTATTCCTCTCCCTGAGCCACTGCCTCAGAACCCTGCTGGGGAGCACTCCCCCAAAGTGTGGAGAAGACAACAGGTATGGCTGCTTCTGCACTATGCAGCTTTATAACATTATCTTAATGGGGTTTGTATGGTCAATTTGGATCTTACAACCTCATGCCATGTACCAGGTTGTGTCACATGAATCTTCAGCTTCACAAAATAACACCAACTATCTGACAGATGGTGAAAAACTCTGAGTTGAAAAGAAAACCAGAAAAAATTTCCAATTATACCTCAGGGTTAGTGGAGCACCATATGGGGGCCCAGATGAGATTCAGGGTTAAGTACTATATGGGATGGATACACCTAGTCTGCTCTGGACTTCCTGTGGAAGTTCACCATAAGCAATGTGGGTTCAAACCAATCCACCTGGCCTCAAGGCTAAGAGTTACTCCCTGGCTTTCTTTTGTTAGTTCAGTGGGTCCAGGAGATAAAAGATTCCTTCATTTCATCTGCCACTGAGACAGACATTTAGTATTTCAAAGTACATTGTCCAGATAGAAACTCCTAGCATCCTTTTTCATACTTCTGGGTAAGCACTGTTCCTTGCTGCTTATCAGGAGTCCTGCAACAACTCTGTACTGAATTGCCTTTCTTATTTGACCTCTCCTAGTACTCCTTTGTTGCTAACATTGAACCTTTAACAATACCAGCTACTCAAAAGCAACTGTAAAATCCTTCTCTCCACGGAGGATGCATTGGTTAGCACAGCAAGCCAACTTCCTGGTTTTCTGCAAACCTGTCTGTGCCTCAGTTCCCTAGGTGTGAAAACAAATAATTAAAACCAAAACAAAATAAAACACAAAACCAAACACCTGTTCTTTAAATAATAATACAGCCTTACTAAGATTTTCAGATCAAAACATCTGTATTTCTTCCATTTTTATACATGACTATTTGGCACTCATATCAAAACACGACACAACTTTGTGAGCCTGATTTCACACATTCCCAGAGTTGTCCCCACATAATCCGATGTCAACGCATCTCCGCTCTTCTGTCCTCCCCACTGCAATGTGGATAATCCTATGTACACAACTGTATGGGAAGAATTAAGGCTCGTAAAATAGCTCAGAAGCCCTGAATGAGAATTAGAAGTTTGTGTCAGACCAGCGAGGAACCATTAATAACCACAGCTCTATTGCTTTCTCAAATGATGTCTCCATTAGCCTCCACGGGATTTTTATTCAAATTACATGAGAAAACAGTTGTGCATTATTTCTACAGAACATAATTCTCCTTTTATTTTTTTCTTAGTTCTTTTTTCAGTTCAATACCAGAATAATTAAAAACCTTCAGTATCCAGGATTTGTCTATTTTTTTGTTTTCAAATAAGCTTTTCTTATCTGTGAGGAGACTTTGCCATGTATTTTTCTCAAACTGTAAGAGATTCACAATAGCTAGGGATTACAGCAAGGTTGGGTGATTCTTAATTTCCTTGTATCAACCTCTGGTGTCTTTTCCAGAATCTTTAAATCTTGTCCTTCTGTAGGTGACAAATTATTAACTGTACATTTCTTATTCTTTTTCCTGTGTCATTTGTTCCATGTATCTTGGGGTTTTTTCCATTCCTTTCATGAAAATCTATAAAAGGACACAGTATGCAGAAGAGAGATAACTATGTATTAAAAAGATTAATCTATAATTTAGCAAGGTAATTTCAAAATTGTTTCACAATCAAAGTGGTGAAACACTGGAACAGGTTGCCTTGAGAGGTGACAGATGATGCCTTCCTGGAAACATTCAAGGCCAGGTTGGATGGGGCTCTTAGCAGCCTGATGTAGTTGAAGATGTCCCTGCTCACTGCATGGGATATGGACTAGATGGCCTTTAAAGGTCCCTTCCAGCCCAAACTATTCCATGATTCTGTAAATCTGTAAAATCATAGAATTTAGAACTGGTTTGTTTCCATCTTGTACAGCACTCACCATCAAAATTTTACTTCTTTCTTGCAAGAGAAAGCTGTTACCATGGTATTCCTATTATTCCTAACACAGAGACTGAGGGAAAATTACTTAAGCTCCCTAGAATATTCCCTTGCTTCCAATGCAAAGGTCCACAGGGGTATCTGTAAAAAGACTTTAACCTGCTTCACAGCTCGAGGGCAAAGAGAGACCAGCAGGTCAGTGGCTGGCAGCAGTTTCTCCAGCTGGAGAGGCTCCTGCATTCAGTACAGTTTCCATCTGTTTCCTTGAATTATGACTGTGTTTGAGCAAACATCACAAAAATTTCACTGTGGTATGGCATGAGAAAAGCTTGCCCATATCATGTCTGCTTAAATTGGAATTTTAAATACTTCATTTAAAATGATGGGCAGGTCCTTTTTCTCAAAAATGGAAATTCTTCAGTGAGAACAGCAACGTTTTTCAACCCTTTGCTGTGCTGTGGCCTGACTGAAACCCAGAGTAGAAAAACACGGAGAAACATCTTCAGAACGAATGACATTAGTGGAAGACAACAGCCTTCTAAAAAGGTGATTAATGGACATTATCACATCCAGAGAGAGATCCTGCTCCCGGGGAAAGCCAGGAGTGCCCAGGGACAGGGCTTGGGTGGCTGACAGCTGGCAAAGATGTGGGCTTTTTTCCTCACTTTGAATGCTACAGCAGCAGCAGGGCTACAATGAGACAGAGAAAAAAAAAATCTGCAAAGCACTGGATGGCGTTGTCAGATACAGCTCCCAGCTGCCAAACCTGACTCCAGGGAGTTGAGGGTGCTCCTAAGCCAGGTCTTCTCCTGAGGGCACCTGTTGTGGTGGAACTTCCGTGAAACATCTCCTCAAGCACCTGGGTCAAATTCCCACTTACAGATTTTGGTCTTGGTGTTCTGGGCACTCTCAACACTTAATTTCCTGGAGAAACTGGAGAGATGGGCTTCAGTCCAGTCAGTGGGTTAAGTTTTCTTTGATCCTTCCCTAGGGCCCACAGGCGATACCAACCCCAGATGTCCACCCTGATAAGATGTTGCAACAGCAGCATCACCCCAGCAGGGACATGCTGCCATTGGATGTCCCACAGTGACAACAATCACAGTAAGGGCACCTTCAGGAGGTGAACCCAACCAGAGAGCAAGGATTGGCGTCTTCCAGTTGTAGTAATTTTTATGGGCCTTTCATTTAAAAAAATCCCTTCAGTTAAATTTTTTTTTTTGCGCCCTCGTGTATTCAATAGTAGGAGTTTGGAACATTTTCAGAATATGAGGTTTACTTGGTTTTGTTTTGAAAATGCCAAAAAAGAAATGTTTCAAACAATGCAAAATTATTACTTTTTTTGTACTTAGCCAAAATGATTCAACAAGCAGATTCCGATGCCCTAAAACTGTTTTTCTGGGGAATAACAAGCCGTACTATAGTAAGTTTTTGCACAGCTCTAGCTTGGGTTTGGTTTCCTGCAGCTTTGTCTTTTGCTGAAGACTTGAATTTTCTGCACTCATGCTACCCTCCAAAACTGAGCTGCCACAGTGTGAAATGGCAGGGGGCACGGGGCAGGATGAGTGAATTGGAAGATTCTGTTAGCAGTTCTAACAATATAGCCAATTGAAGTTTTTGGATGAAGTGTTTGTATGTCAAATACACAGTTTCAAAATCATTAGGATTCACAACTTCCACTTGAATTTAGAAGATGGATATTTGATATATGTTACATTGCAAAGTATTCCAGAAAACTCCAAGTGCTCTGTTTTCATCACTTTTTTTTGTATGTTTTTGGTTTGGGGCGGTTTTTTTTGTTTGGTTGGTTGGTTTTGTTTTCTTAATGACAGGTTTCTCATCTTTCATTTTTATTCACTCTCTGGGAATGGCACATAGCTCTTGCCCAAAGTATCAAAAGATCATATTGCATCAACATTGACAGCATTGTCATCCCTCAGTTACTGCATGTGCGACATGAGCAAGTCTCACAGCCAAAGACGATTATCTGGTGTTGGCTGTGGGATACAAGCATGACCCCCTGCCTCACGGGTGGCATCCCTGCTGTCGCAGTCTTCCCCATGGTGACAAGGGAGCTGTGGCTGTTGCCCTGAAGCCAGTTTTTCCCTTCCTTCTTGAGTGTAACTGAGCAGCCCTAGCACCTCCAGGAGCAGCAAAAAGTAGATACACCTGTCAGAGCTCCAGCATGAGCCACTCACTCGAAGCAGAAAACCAAATACTTTTTTTTTCTCCT
>JAAWXA010000003.1:21063858-21103549 GCA_038090715.1 Florisuga fusca | reverse complement strand
TATTTTTTTTTTTTTTTTTTTTTTTTTTTTTGGAAGCAGAGCCTGGCCGTATTTCTGATACAGGGATTGCTGGCTGAGCTGATGGCCTCTGGGGAGACAGCAAGAAAGGGAGGACACCCCAATGCATGGCTGATCTGATGCTGCTGGTCCCTGACAGGCTGCAAGAGGCTGCAGGACCCACCAGCACAGAGCCATGGACAAGCGGGAAGTTCCTCTGCAACATTCATTGTAAGTCATACTTCAGTGAATCACCACTGCGATCCTCTTCTGGGTTACATATTCAACATCTACTCCAAAACAATGTTAAAAATAACTGATTTGCTTCCAGCAGGCAGATGGCTGCTAAATTCTTCTCCATTTTTCTGTATCCCATAAACTTGGGCTGGTATCTTTGATATATATACTCTGTGATATTAAGATATTAGAATTATTGACAATACAGTACTTAAAGAGCTGCTGTAATTAAACATACCCTCTGAAGAAAAACTCAGAGTTGTTACTGAAACTATGCCAGAGCTGTTACTCAGACATCTATAGCACAGCATCACCCAGAAATTAAACAGATGAACAAACCTAAAGCTTCTTTGGGGCCCCTTCTACACAGAAAGCAGTCAGACAGATAAGCCTTCAGGAGACACATCTGCCTGGATGCTGCCTCCCATCCTTCCTAATCCAAACCCTGAATAGGAGGCTCCAAAATTGCCATAATATCTGTTTTTCCCCCGTTATATCTGCCAGGAAAGACAGTGAGGCTCAGGCTGGAGCTGGGCAGAGGGCAGGCTCCGGGAGCTGCAGGGAGGAGAGGTGATGGCACAGCACAGGCAGGAGGGAGCCAGGCCCTGTGTTTACTGCTGCCAGCAGGCAACAGCCTCGTCAGCTGAGTGTCCCCAAGCCATGCTTATCTTTTTTCTCAGAATGAGCCAGAAAGGCAGTTTGGAAGGAGAAATGGGGCAGCCACTACCTCTCTGGAGACAGGACCCAAGGGCAAACTAGGGAAATAATAAACTGTTTTATTCTTATGGGGCGGGACGGGGTAAGGGGGGGGAAGAAGACAACAAACGAAAGAAACAAAAAACCTCACCCCAAAATAAAAACAAAGCAAAACAAACAAACAACAAAACAAAACAAGAAAAAGACAAAACACAAAGCAGTTTACTTATTTATGACCTGTGTCTACAAGAAGAGATTTTTCAGCCATCTTCAGATATTCACCAGTATTGTGAAATCCTTGAGAACAACCCAGACAACTTGGACAGACTGGGCTGGGTATTTGCTTTCTGAGTTTCTAAACGCATTCTCAGGATGAAAGCAGGTAAATACCCAGTGTTTAGCAGGGATCCTGCAGTAATGGCTGGCAGCCCATTGCCTGGCTAGCTGCTCAGGACAACCACCTGCAGCTTGCCCAGCAGGCTTATGCAAAGCACTTTTACCACCAAGACAGAAGTATAAAGATCCTTGAAATCAATGAGAAACTCTGCTTATAGAGTGGATGGCGTAATACCACCCTCCATCTTTGCTTCAGGTTCAAGGACATCTAGGCCTTTAAGCCATGTACAAGGCAAGCATGCCTGCCCCAAGCCCTTTTCAGGCTGAGAAGCTAATTGTGAGCTCAGATATATCATCCTAAGCAGCAAATAATTGACCCCAAAGGTTCAGCAGCTCCAAAGGAATCATTGATGGCTCCATTGGTTTTTAATGTGTCATTTGGAGAAGGTCAGTAGGATCCTGGAAGAGACACATGAAGGACTTGTTGAAGCAGATTGCCAGCTTGAGAGAGGATTAAATTATGATTCCTCATACTCCAGTTTTATCTCATGGCAGGTAATTTGTGTGTGAAGCAGGAGAGAAAGGAACAGAGATCTCAACAAGTCTCAAAAGCTTTTCATTTTCAGGGGACCTACAACAAACATCATAAACTGTTTGCAATACAAAAGCAGCAGATACAAAGATACTGTCTCACCCTTGCCAGGTAGCTTTGCTGGGCCCATCAATGTGTTAATGCCACTGAAAAAAACAGCTGTAAATCAGAAATGTGGGTCTCCTAGAATAATCAAACTGTTCAAGAGCTGCTGAGTGTGGCAATGAGAAGTCCTATGCTAATATAAGTTTAAGGACTTCACTGTCAAAATGCAGGTAAAAAATTAAGAATATGCCCTTCCCCAGTATCCAGAGCTTCAAATTTACTTCCAGAGTGCCTGAAGAAAATAAACCATTTGTTTTGCCTCATGGCACTAAAAGTCACAACCACCCAAATATCAAGGGCCCAGATTCCCTCTCCCTGTCAACAACTATTTCAATTAAATAATTTTGTTTAAAAACAACAGCAAAAGCATGTAAAAATCAAAACACACTTCAACGAGGGCTCCTTCAACAACTTCCATGGCACTGCCTGGCAACTGGATGGCTTTTAAGCAGGTTGTGAAGAACAGCTGGGGCTCACCTACAGCACACTAGCCTTATGCACTAATGTGGTTTGGTTGTGTTGATGGTGACTACATCCTTGGAAGACCACCCCTTCAAACAAAAAGCAGCAAGAGGCTGCAGTATTAGTAGTAACATAGGCAGCACTCAAGGTTGAAATCATGAGGATATGAGGAATATGGTAACTGTGCTTCAAGGGGAACGAAACAGCATCTTGAAAGAGGAAAAGATTTATTGATTCAGGAAATTCTCTTTTCATCCAAAATAAAGAGCAATGAATCTGAAACGGTCTTTTAAGCTGCTAGAGCATACAGGTAGGTTAAATTTTCAGGAACAGGAGCTTGTGTCAATTCTGGCAAATAGTTTTAGACTTTGGGGGGTTTTTTTAGGGAAAACTAAACTTTTTCATAAAAATAATAATTTTGCTGTCCTCATTCCCCACTTATGTTTGTGTTGTATTGGTTTTTTAACTCTTGAAAAAAAAATCGTATAAACCTGTAAGTGTTACTAAAGGCCATCCTTCTGCAGCATTTTGAAAGAAGTAAAATCTTTGCAAAACATATGTAGAGGAAGGTACAGTGACAGAAATGCATTTACGCTCATTTACATGCATCTATCTACTGGACCCTTGCCTATGAATTTATCATTTTTCCTAAGCATTTTAGCAGCCTAGAAGCCTAAACCTGCAACCCCCTCAGCTACCAGGGCTGAAAGTACTTGGGGGGAGATCTGGGGTTATGCCAGCATTCAGGATCACTCATCCCTCCTTCACTCCTCCTCCACCATCCCCAAGAGCACCATCACCCCTTGGAGACAGCTGTTGATGGGAACTGGAAGGACCATCAGCTCCAGACATTGTTGATTGCTCTGGTTTCCTTCTTTGGACATTTTGCCATCCGCAAATTTTTAGTCAATTTATGACAGTAGTGGAAATCCCTCAGGATCTCCTTCCATAGTCTTCCTGGTGATCTCTTCTTTCAGGATTTAACAGCTTCTTTTAGGTTTTACACTGGAAGTGCCTATCTTCTTCTCTCCATACACATGGTAAATCTGGAAGTGTGAGGCTGAGAGCTACACAAGCTCAGAAAAGGTGTTCCAAGAAATGCAATGTTGAAAGAAGAAAGCATCAGCTTTGGTTATTGGGGGATGCTATGCAGTTTGATGCAGAAGAAATTTCAGACCTGAAATTTCAGACTCTGATTTCTGAGCATGTTTCTGTGTGGCTGTGGGTAAAAAACAAATTTTTCATCATTCACAGGTTTCACAATGTACTGGTCTAAGCTGGTGAAAGCACAATGTTGGTGACTGTGCAGTCAGGATAAATAGGATCTTTGAATCACATGTAACAAAATAGAAATCCTGAGTAACTTCCATAAAGGTTGAAAATAGCTTTACTCAACTGCTATTGTGTTGAGAGAGAACCTGTTAAAACAATTTTTTTCTTTGGTTATGCAGGCTTCCTCAGAAAGGTATTATCAGCTTTTTAAAGGAAGCATAAAGGGGCTATTTCAGAAAAAAAGCAACCTAAAATTATCATGAAAGTGCTCGTACATAGGCAGGTGGATGGGATTTTCACACTCATGCCTGTTTCTGAGAGAGAACAGGCCTTTTTAGGATAACATGAAAAATCACGAGAAAATTCAGATGCTTCCAGAGAACAAGGTTGTAACTACAAAGCATTCTCAAAACCAAATAGTGGAGCTGGAGACTGAAGAACAAGCACTGACATGACAGAAATAAAACCTATTGGCTGAATGTGGTCAATTATTAGGGCTTAGTTATTACGAGTATTATACTTGTGAGGTTCAAGTGTGCATAAGAAATGTGGGCAAACAAGGTGACACTGAACCTGTCAGGAAGAGAGATGGGGCTTTAGAGGGTGTCCATTACACATTTATATAGTTCTGCTCCTTCTTACTTCCCCGGACTCACTCTAGTTGGGGATCAATCCTTACCCCCAAGGCACTGAGGAAGATCTGACAAGCTGATGGGTCCCTCATTTGCCCAGCACAGTCTGCTCCAAGGCAGCCACTTTGCTGCTTTTGATAAAAACGTGTATTAGGAAAGTGATGTAGTTTTTCTATGCTTGGGCACAAAAATCAAAATAAAACATGCAGCAAATTAGCTGATCCTTAAATTGGCTAGTTTAATATATCAAAGGGGAAAGGTATTTCAGAAATACAAATCCTTATTATAAAGCAATGAAGAAACCACATTTACTACATCTGATTAAACAAATAATTTACAATCTCTGGGACAGTATACAAGATCCTGGTTTATTTTGATTTATTAATAAATCATGATAATTTTGTTCCATTGTTTTGCTAGTAAAGAGTTAGCATCAATATTGGGGTTTTTTCTATTAAAATAGTGATTTATGGAGCGAATACTCCTTACATTAAAACCATTACAGAAACATTTATTTTATCAGTAAACTTTAATTAACAAATAAACTGGAGACAACATGTTTAGTTCAAATAAGATTTAGCCTATTATTGGACTGCAGACTAAGGATGCAGAAAATTGAACCTCTGTCTATTAAACAATATTGCAAGCAAATGTATTTACTTATTTGTTTGTAAGCTGGCTTTCTTCAAGCAGCCATAGCTGTAAACCCTTAATTTTCCATTGAATTTGAAGCAGGAACACATCAGTTGACTTGTCTTTGTGTTGGCTTTTTTGTCTTTGCATTATTTTTGAAGATACCACAGATGCATTTGCAGCAAGTAACTTTATTATTGGTGTAAGAACATTTTGCATGTCTGTGGCAGGTTAGCTCCTGAAAAACTGCACTAGAAATACACAGAAACAGTATCTGCCTAGATGAGATGCTTTGGTTCTTGGTGCAAATACTCTGCGTTTTCTCATATGCTAATATCTATGTGTCCAGTTCTGGAACCCACGACATAAGAAAGACATGGAGCTTGTGAAGTGAGTTCAGAGGAGGACCATGAAGATGGTCAGAGGGCTAGAACACCTCTTCTATGAAGACAGGCTGAGAGAGTTGGAGTTGGGGTTTTTTCCCAGCTGTAGAAGGCTCTGGCGAGACCTTATAGCAAACTTCCAGTACCTGAAGGGGCTACAGGAAAGCTGAAGAGTCACTTTTTACAAGGGCATGTAGATGAGAGGGTAATGGCTTCAAACTGGAAGAGTGTAGATTTAGGTTACACATAAGGAAGAAATCCTTTCCTGTGATGGCAGTGAGACACTGGCACAGGTTGCCCAGGGAAGCTGTGGCTGTCCCCTCCCTGGAAGTATTCAAGGCCAGGTTGGATGGGGCCTTGAGCAACCTGGTCTGGTGGGAGGTGTCCCTGCCCATGGCAGAGGGGTTGGAACCAGATGATCTCTAAGGTCCCTTCCAACCCAAACCAGTCTATGATTCTGTGACTGTATATGATTATCATGCTGATAACAATACATCACTAGGGTAACTCACAAAGTGTTTTGTCACATAAAGGAAATGTGCATCTTGTTCTTTATTGCAGCCATGTTTGCAAATAGCAATTAAGTCAAGGCCTTTGCTACGCAGTAATTCTCAGCAAAGCTGAGATAGGTGAGGCAGCCTTCTGAACTCCAGAGCAAAATAACTAGCCATAAGATATGTGACTTGGCCACCTCAGTTGAAAAGGATTTAGTCAGTTTTATCCACACTAAGGCTACTTCTGCATCAAATTTACTATAAAAAAACACATTGCTACCACCAATGTTTGTAAAAATTCACTAACCCTTATTGTAATGGAATTTCAAGAGATTTACTCTTCTACTGCTCTTTTCTAACTGGTCTAAATAGGGCACTGGCAATAATGAACCAATTGCAGTCCAAGAGTTTGAAAAGCAATTGAGACATCTGCTGTGGCCCTAGGGCTAGGCACTCACATCCTGCTCAGGACGTGCTCCACAACTGATGTTACTGCATGTCCAAATGAATGCTCCCTCAAGCCAGGCATGGCACCGATCACCACAGTGGGTGAGCAAGAGACATGAGGGCTAGGCAAAATCTGGACAACTACAGAAATTGATTTTTAAATTTAAAAAACCCTCTCCCCCTCAAGAAAAACATATTGAGTAACTTGGCAGTTACTGCAAGTAGCACACTGTAAGGTAAGGAGTGGTTAAGAAACATTTGACTGCAGCATAGGCTTTTATGGCTACTTTAGATAGGAATCCTAATGTGTACAAGAAAAGTCTGTCCTAGAGAGGAAGATTTACATGACAGCTGGTCTGTGTACTACCATAAATTCAAAATCATAGCCATGTATCTGGGATTCTGTGTACCTAATCCACACATCTGCAGCAGCTCTGCCATGTACTGCACGTGTCAGATTTATCAGAGTTCAGAAGCAATCCATCCTGCAGATGCAGTGAGCTTGATGTGACCAGAGCCCATCAGACTGGCAGCCAGTGTCCAGTAGTTGTTTAGTCCAGGCTCTTGTGTTTCCAGACATCCAGACTGAGCTATGGTTCCTCCTACTCACTGGGCATCCAGAAATGTGGCCCATAGGTAACAAAAAATGCACAGCATTAAATGGTGGGTACAGCAATAGTCTACCAAGACTAGAGCTGACAGACATGTGCCCATTTTGCCTACATCTTTTCAGGAGGCATGAGCAATAAAAACAAGAACTGCAAAATGAAAGATGTCAAAAAGCAAGCAAGAAAAAAACCCCAATCAAATTCTATTAATGTGAGTGAAAATTAACTGCCTGGCTGCTGTATATGCCTTTGAAAAACTCTGACCTAAATTGAGAGAGAAATGTCCTTTGCAAAACACACAGAATGCCAAATACAAGATTTTGGATTCATCTATGAAAATAAAATAGATTATTTTACTATCAGAGAAAGTACAGTGAAGCACCAACCCTCCCATAAACCCAGTTGCATACATACATACATAAATAAATCCCTGACTTGCCAAATTTCCTTAGCTGATGTAAACTGTTTTTAAGATATTTCCATTACATGAGTAAACACCACTTCCTATACTTTTTATTGACTGAGTGTAAGGATTTAGAGAAGACAAATCAAGTTTATTTTAGATTCCCTGAGGAAAAACAAACCCATCTGTCCTTACTCCTTACCCGCTGTTTTACAGTGCTCATTATTAGTTATTTCCATAACGCACCTACGTTTATCCTTACCCATAGGAGGAACATTCATCTCACAAATATTCCTGTCAAAAAAGCTCTAAAATGTAAAACAAAACAAACAAAACAAAAAAAAAAACCCAAAAGAAAGATGACAAAGAAAAGGGGCTGAAATGGGATCTAACCTGGTGAGCCTAAAGCTGATCCTGTGACACCTCTCACACAGAATGATACCACCTATGTGGGAATGGACAGAAGAGGTTGAGAAACAAGTAAAACAGGCAAGAGAAGTGTGCCACCTGTATTACTACATAATGTCAGGCTTGTTATGATATCTTGAATAGCTCTCTGGTAGAAGACATCCCAGCTGCTTGCCCTTTTCTTTTCCCCCTCACAGGTGGCATATGTAAAAGGTGAAGAGCAGAGCTACCTGCATCAGAGGTAGCAATCCCAGCATGGGAAGTCCCTGGCACTGAAGACTTCTCTTCATTTTCACCAGCACAGAGGGGTGGCTCTCACAGGCTGGGGCTTAGAGTCACACAGCCCAGCAAAAACCTCAGCCAAACTCCCTTGGAAATTGATTTTTTGGGAATTGATTTTTTGGGCACCCTGTCCTCGTGTCTTTGTAAATCACAGCAAAGTATATCCACTGAGAGATCAGCAGCATTAGAGGTGGTAGGGAGGATCTCAGCTTGGACAGTAGTTTTAGCAGCCACCACAGGATCACAATCTGCATTCCTTTTTGCATGAAAATGCTCTGTTAATTTTGACAAAATCTTAGGAAAGTGTATTATCAAATCAGAGGGGCTTAAGCCAGCAGAGCTGATGGAAAGCCATGTTTACTGATCCTCGGGGATGCCTCCCTGGAAAGTTCCATGGTGGTGTGATTTTGGATCTTTCTAAGTCAGACAGAGCAGTACAAGCAGGCGTAGGGGAAGAGTTTCCAAGCCCCTTGCTGTATAAGCAGGGACTCAACCCAGCATTTTACAGATGATCCTGTACCGTGAACTTTCACTGAGAAAGGAGTCTAAAGCACTGTGGTAACAACAGCTTTACTTATTTATAGCCAGGACAGCAGCAGTTTACAACACAATTTCTGTTGTGCTTCTGCCTGACATCATGAGACTTCAGGTCTACTCCCCCACATTTCCACTGGCAGTGCTGCCGTTCACACCACACGCAGATGATGGAATTGTGAGGGCAGGGTACCAGCAGCCTGATAAGAAAGTTAGGACAGCAGCAGTGGAGCTGGTAATCTTATTTCTCAAAAGCTGCTTACTAGATGCCTCGCCTCCGCAGCACACAAGCCTCCGAGGCATGTCTCTCTGAACACAGGTTTCCACATCAGTGGATTTGGTGAATATCTCCAGACAGTTTTGTTTAATGTAGCGCTGAGCTGTGCTGTTTCATTAGTCTCAATGACAACATCTCAACTTACCACCTGAGCCGCAGGTTCACGTTTCTCTGCACTGACAGTGTGAGCACAATTTAGCCGGGTGCTCAGGATAATCACCAATCCCATCTGCCTTTGCCTCAAGAAAGACAAGGGCCCTTCTGGGGAGGGCCCCGTGCTGTTTTACCTGCGTAAACTCAGTCTTGTGCTACTGATGCAAGGTGGGGGAGACGCGAGGAGGCAGCTGGGCCAGGCAGGAAGCCCCACACCACCCACCATGTCCCCACTGGTGTCCTCCCACGGAGCAGCAACACGGATGAGAGACAAGGTTGGCATCAGGCTCCCCTTTCCACGGCTGCTCAGGCCCAGCAGTGTAGACACGACCGCTGACCTCAAGCTGTTCCCGGTGTCTTTCCAGTAAATAAACTGTCTGCTCGAGGCAGCTTCGGTGTGACAAAGCTGTGAAGCTGTCGATGGAAATTCCTCCCAGAACAGCACGAATGCACTGGCACGACAATTGCCGGGGAGAGAAACCCTGGGCCCACAAGCCTAGGGCAACAAAGAAAAGGAATGCATCCCATTGTAAAGGGATGCCAAGAAACAAGGACCATGGAGGATAAGTTCAGGCTTTTTCAACAGCCTGAAGAAGACCAAGCTGTTTATAAAAACTACTCTCCCCACTCTAACAGCCTGCCTACAGGTGAGGTTTCTGCTCCTGCATATTTTTTTTGTAATTCCATCTGAAGAAAAAGCATTTCAGTGATTATTGAATGTATCCTAAATTTCATTCTAAGTACTCCTTCTGTTATAATGCCTCCTCGAGTTGGTAAAAGATAAATAAATTTAACTGAAGTTGAACGTACATTTCCTTTCTATTTGGCTTCATTCCAAAATCACAGTAGTCTTTGTAATAGCAATTCTGAACACAAAGATACATAAATTGTTTACTTAATTCTTCCTTTTATTTGCTTTGATTTATTTAAAAACAAAAATGTAACATCCTTAACTTTCTTACTATAAGCAAACACAGACAAACAGCTTGCCTCAAACTTGAATAAAGTCCTATTTAATGCACACCACAAGGATAATTTCTAGTTCTAGCAGCACAGTGATACTGATAACCACATTATGCTACTGTGCCTGACTGTGGTTTCCAAAGAAAACAAAACAGTTGAGGAAAAATGCTTCTACTTGGGAATAGAAATCTTCACACTATTCCTCAGGCATCTTTAATGAGCATCGTGGTACCTACATTTGTGGATGTACATGTTGTTGGTATTAATATTATCCTCTCTGTAGGAACGTCCTACCAAAATCTTTACCTCTGAAAAGATGAATGCTACAATACTTCACCTTGCACTATAAATGCCTTCTGCATTAAACACACACAAATTATATCAAATTTCATTTGCATTACTTCACTCTTCATGCTTCTTGCAGCTTGTAAGACCACAGGACAATTCCATCTAACCCTCAAAGGATTTTCCACTGTCGTTTAACATTGCAAGGTAATGAGTAACCTTTGAGTAAAGTTCTACAATTTAACCCAATCTGCAGTGCACAAAACACTGGCTGACCTACTCTCTAAATTGTCCACAGTGCAAGTTTCCAGGACCAAGGTACACCTTGTCTGTGTTCACTTCTGCTAACACATCTGTCCTTCAGGCACTCCATTCCCACTCTGTAACTGGTGAATTGCTTTGAATGTACCTTTCATTAAGAATCAATATGCTACCCCTTCAAGCTTCAAATATACAGTTTGAAATAGAGGGTACCTCAATGTACAATAAATTCAACCTTTGCAAATCTCAGGGTCCACAGCAGCAGCAGACCAGATGGTCAACAAAATAAAATACAGCCTGCCAACAGCAGAGAGTTACTTCCACATATGGTAGCAGAGTGACTACAAATCTCCACTGACAACATGAAAAAAAAAACCCTACATCTTTCACCTTTGACCTGGCATTAAAACCATGGTTTCGTTACCCTTGATCAGCAAATGAGAGGTTACACACCTCTCTGCTGATGCACCTCTACTGTGTTTAAAATGTCTATTGAAACTAACGACAAATTATACATGCATTTTGTTGTTTAATCTATAAGAATATATAGAAATTTACATCAGCCTCCCCTTCCATTTCATGGTATAACAACAGTAAAAGATGGGTCCATTACAGATCCTTGGAATAAATGAAGATTGGATTGTCCATACAAAACCACAGCCAAGCCAAGAGAACAGTACAGAAAATGAGCAGACACTTGCAAAAGATGCTCTTTCTCCAGCAGCAAACATCACCTGCGAGCTATTTTTAATATGTTTACAGGACCTTGTCGCTGATCTGGTTTGCAGAGGCTCACAAAGCTGCCTTGGCATGCTGAAAGGTGGTGAATATAGTGCCAGAGGAGGTACAGGGATGGGAGTGAATGAGAGAGACAATCTCTGCAAGCAATTTCACTGCTGAAGAAATTCTAAGATGGGAATACACCCTCACAAGGGCTGTGCCTCTACTTCAGGATTAATTAGGAGCCTGACACAGGACAAAACCACACTGCAGTCCTTTCAGGTCTGATAGGACAACAAACAGCAAGCAAAGTTTTTAGCACGGGGAAATAATAAAAAATTGTGTTATGTAGTATATGGTTCAAGTGCTGTTGTCACTGAGGGGACAGATGTCTGTTCCAAGGAGCCAGGGCCAGTCCTGAGGCTCTTTCCTGAGTGTCCCTTATGGTGGCATGCCCACTCCTACCATGGGATAGCATGGAGACAACAGAGCTGAGCAGAGGTGCACTGTGGTCAGATGTCACCTCCAAATGCTGATGAACCCCCAGAACCCAAAAGCACACCCATTTCTGACCTGCAACAGGGAAACATGCTGGTGAGCACTGAGCTCTCCTGTATGGCTAATCTAAGCACATCAGGCTCCCTGAGTGCTAACAACATGATGTGCTTTCCCTAGGTGACAAGGGGATTTATCTCCAAGAAGAGTTATCTACAGCCTACCCACAAGCCCCCAGAGAGCACTGTTCCCATTGCTAAATTGCAAAAAATCAGGTACTAAGACCTGCAAAGAAGGTGGATGATTTTGTGTAAATCATGGGAAATGCACGTCACCTGTCACAGTGGCAATTATTTCATTAAATTTAAATTCAAATAATAGAAAACTGCCAGTCTTTCGCTTTTCAGTAGACATAAATACTGATACATGCTACGGGTCTCATCATTTTTCATCTCCCATTCTCCCATCTTTCCCATCTACAACTGGCAGTGATCTCATAACTCGCTGCTGGAGTGAGATTTGAGTCTGTTACAGTAGATGGTAAAAAAACACCGTTTAGCTTTCAAACTCTAATTCAAGCTCCACTAATTCTCAGATCCAAAGGTATCAGAAATTAAGGGCTGCTTTAAAGTGTCAGAGAAACAGAAGAGTGCTGGAGAAGAAGCTGTAAAAGCAAGTGTAGCTTTTGGTAGCATTCAGTACAGTCCCCCTTCTTGCATCCTTTCTAAGACTGTAGGAATTCAACACTGCTGCTGGAAGAATAAAATTTCCCCGTGCAAAGCTAAGAATCGGCGTTTGAAAAATTACGTTTTCTATCTACTCGTGTAACCCTGTTGATGTGTCCTTGGAAAACACCTTCTTCCTCAACCCCAGGCACACCTGCAGCCTGTGTGGTGTTCGTACAACAGCAATTCCATTAGCCTTACCTAAAGTGTCATCAATTTCCTGTGAAACTCTGGCTGCTGAAGTGCACTGTGCACTGCAAACAGAGCAGGCAGGTCTTCTCTCTCGAGACCATACATATGCCCGCCTCCATATTTTCAGCTATATATCTAACTTCACACCTGAATTTGTAACTATGCCCAGGAAATCCAGCGCAGCTCCACCAGGCAACAGGGGTGAAGATCTGAAGTCCTCGGTGCTCCCTAAAAACACTCTGGGATGGATTTCTGGAAAGAAGTGGTTGCATAAATAAAGTGGAAAACATATCCCTCGCAGCCACTGTTTCACTGTTTTCGAACTTATTTCTAAAAGGCAAATTTACCTAGAGAAAAAAAAAGAAGGGAAACAAAAACTATTGTGGAGAAAGATCATTTTGAACCGTATGCCCACCTTTTTTTTCCAGTTTTACCTGTACTACACTTCTCAATCCATGAGCATTAAAACCACAGAACAGTGTTATGCTGAAAGCTGCAAACAGGAAGGAATTTCCACAGAATCTCCTCTTGCAAAGAAAGTAAAGTCACAGTAACTTCACAGCCAGGGAGGGAGACTGAGATAAGGGGAAGCCAAGTCAGTGACATGGCACAGCTGGAAAACAGTTCAACTTCAGTACTGCACTATAGCTGGTTGTCATTACTAGCAATACTTTTTTACAGAACACCCTACTAACAGGGGACTTTTCAGGCAAAACCTGGATGCTGGCTTTCAGAATCTTACAGTCTAAGTTACATGAAAAAAATGGCAGTGATAATGTACAAAAAGAAAGACAAAAGAAAGTTGGTGAGTGGAGCCAGTAGTGCAGCCAGAAGAAGACATGCTGCGTTATGGCTCTGGAGAACCATCATCTGGCCCCTTTCTTAATCATTCAAATGGGCCAGTTTTAACTTTTTCTCAGAACCACAGGGAAGCAGAAAGAGCTGGTTTGAGGTCCCAGGAATACATATGCTAGCACAGCTCTGTGTGATGGACAGCAGGGACCCAGATCATATTCTACCCACCCACTGAGATTGTCCACCTTGAAGCAATGAGTCCACACAACTACCTAAGGTTTCTTAATTTCTTGGGCACATGTAAAACCTACATGCATGTGTGGAAGTAATAGTTCATAACTCTACAAAAGAGCACTCATTCAAAAACAACACATACCATGCTTTTGTCAAGAAAGGTTGGACCACATCATCCTAGAGGTGCCTTACAACCTGGTATTCTATGAGCTTATGATTCAAGTCCAACTACCTCTCTGGTAGGCAAAATTTAGTACAGAAAATAACTTAATGTGATCTGTGAGAACCACAAACAGATTAGTGTTGGCATATTTTCTTTAACTTTTGTTAAGATACCTTAAGTGAGTTAAGCTACCTAAGCTACCTATCACATACATAAAGACTGAAACTATTTTTTTTTTTTAACTGCCATTGTCAAGGTATGCATGCTTAGCAATGAAATTACTTAGTCAGTGTTTCTTTTGGATGCTCAGGCCAGCAAGACCTGGTGAAGTACTAGTTAAACACAGATATAAAAAATTCTGTTAAGAGAGTTTCATCTTCACTTAAGTGTCCAGACTTAGGGTCTACTATGAAACTAATGGAAACTTTATAATGCTTTTTATCTAGCATTTTGAATATGCTAATCAAGTGCTGATTACTCTTTTAAGTCAAACAGAAATGTGTACAGAAGTTTTATGGTATAATTTACACTTGAGTCCCACCTTTTGTAGCCACCCAGTTAATGTGAACAGTATGACAAACAAGAATGCATTTCTTTTCTAAAAATTAATATAATGGTCAAGATTTCCAGAAGTCATCCTATTCACCATTCTTTTTTACTAAATTAAGAGCACATCCTACACTGAATTAAGCAGAGTTTTATATAAATTAATTTTAAACCTAAGAATGGAATAAGCTTTTGCCATCCATTAGCATTCTCCTGTTACACATGAAAACTACTCTCCAAATTTCCATTAAGGAACTTGAGAATTTATCCTCCATGCAGGGGTTGAAATGTAGCAGACAAGTGGAAGCCCATTAGCAGTTACTTTCATCATCCACGAAATCAGCTGTGGGGAGATCACAAGAGAGCGGGGAGAAAAGCCACACAAAGGAGAAAAATATAATTGTTTGTAAAATATTCCCTTTTATGTCATACTATGCTCACTAAATAATTAATTACAAATACATCAGCTGCTGTTAGAAGAAAAAATAAAAATAACAGGGGGGAGGGGGAAATCAATGAAAAGCTCACAAATGTAGTTAGTAAAAAAAAGTACAAGCCGGACTGATGTTCAAAACACCCAGGTTAAATGCTGAAGAAAGCAATGCCAGCAGCAAGCGCCTGCAGGCATTCAACGTGATTAGTGACTCGGTGCCACAGAAATTGCTATGCTGAAGAAACCCTCTGACCTGGGGACTGTGACACCAGGAGCTAATTGCAAACCATGTAATCGCCCATTCCAGATGGCTTGTAGCCTAAAGTCCCTACTGCCTGCTCCCAGTTTTCCACAGCAAGAGCACCATACGGGTCAGAAGAAGTCTGCACTAATTGCTCTCAGTTGCCAGCATCACCTAAAACTCCTAATGGTTTCTGGATTCTACCTGTAAATAAAAATTTCCATTAAAGTGCCTTGGAGGAAACATCTCTCCTCTAGTTAAAGATGTGAATTACAGATAAATACCCTGCCTGCTAATGTGATTTCATGTGAATACACAGTGCGGTTTTCAAAAAATACTGCGCATAAAATATGAATGTATTTTGAGACAAAAAAATCATTGCTGTGGAGGAGTCATGCTCCTTTAGCCCCTCCTCGGCTACGGCAGAGACCAGCAATATGTGTTCTTGAGATTTCACATTGCCACGGATTGATTCTCTTTCACATGACACGCAAGACAGCTGATAACTTGCTACCTGAAAGGCAACTGTAAGGGTAGAAAACCACCCGAAAAGGGGAAATGGCTCAGACAAGAGAGTTCACAGTGGTTAACCTCCTGGAACACATTAGCTACACCAACTCCCAGTTGCCCAGACTAAACAACCCTGAAAACCTCTTGATTTTATTCACTAACAGGAAATGATTCAGATACAGTTCTGCAAAGGCAGTCAACAAGAAGAGGTAAATTACACACACTCACTGTACTACATTTTATGATGAAACAATCAAGTATAAAAGTTATTCAGCTCCGGTGTAATTTTTTCTTCCTTCCTTCTTTTTAATGTTTTACCCTGAGTTGGCACATTTGAAACTTAAAATGTGAGTTCAATATACGTCACTTAATTTTTTAAAACACACATATCCTATAGATTCCTGACAGAGCAATGCATCATCAGGTGTGAGAGAAAGAACTGGGATCTCTTATAGAGAACGGTACCTGCATATAAATAATAATGAAAACCAAAGTGCTGTAAGGTCTGGTTATAAACAGAGAGACTTTCGTTTTCATTTAAAGCTTTTCATAAGAGAGATTTACTTAGCAACACAAATGTTACACACACAGCACCAAACCAGCACGTAAAAGGACCAGAATATTTTCTGGCTTCGCAACTCATCCCAGCTGCTCTATAGAGCACGACTATGTCCACAATACTAAAAAAACCCCTATCCCGCGATAAACTATGTAGAGCCAGCAGCAGCAGAGCAGCTCTGTTACTTGAAAATATGGTCAACCTCCTTCCTGCTGCATAGGTCTGTACAAATGATAAAGCCAGACTTCAGGTTCTACTTTCATGGTAAGGCTGAGTGTTTATTATACATTTTGCAAAACTTTACTATATTTGTCCTATACATATATACATTTTTTTTATATAGCCACTGTTTAACATATATATATATATATATACACATGTATATATTTATATATACTTACATACATACACTTACATACTTTTTTATTTAAATATATACACACACTCTCTCTCTATATATATACCTACAGACACACAGAATAGGCAGAGGATATGTGGAATAAGCCACCAGGATTTTTTCACATTTTGCTGTATGTTGACTTCTCTCCATTATCAGACACCTGGAGCACTGCTGTGATCAAGGACAAACCAGAGACCCAACAGCCTGTCTCGATCATCAGCTCCAGACTTTGTTGACTCAGACTATTGGCAATTATTTCCCATTGTCCTTATTACAAAAAAATAAAAGTCCCAAGGGGCCTAGTAAAAACCCCTGATGGTCCATCTCAGTTCAGTTTTTAATTAAGAGCTGCAGCTAAGTGTTTACATCCCATGCAGTCAGCCAGAAACCACATGCAGTGTAGCTCTTCTCCTGAAGCAACTTCTGCAGCTCTTCAGCCAGCAAAGCCTTACCTAAATAAGAGGTGGGAGGCTGAGCAATTTGACCTCAGACACAACTCCAGCGGGTAAGAAAGCAGCAATTCCCTTGATCACATGATGAGGTTTGCTGGGAACCAGCTGCTCTTCAAAGTCAAGGGAGGAGGCACCCCGCAAAATGCCAGCTTGGGACTAGTTTTAAAATACTGTTTTTGCAGTGTCTTGATTCCTGGAGTGGGAGGGAGGGTGGTGAGCAGGTTGCTGTTCAGCACACCCTGACACTAAACCCCCTGGCAGGGTGGGCCGATATTCTTCATTCCCATGCTCACATCAAATGGATTCCCAGCTGGGAGAAACGCTTTCCTGGGTATCCAGGTATACTCTCTTTCCTAGGAGATCTGAGGAATTTCAGTGACATTCTTTCATGCTATTGTAGGGACCTATAAACACTAGCAGGTCCCTTCCTGATCCTTCTGTTGAGTCTTGAACTTGCCTTTATTTTAAAAAATGCTAGTAAGTGACTCGTATCCTCTGCTGAGTCTGGCTGTGGAGAAGCAGGTGATTCATGGGTCCATCCAAAATGACCATTTGGGGTTTTTTGCACAGTTGTCTCCCACAAGAGCAGGCTGAAGGTGCCAACGAGATTGTACTATTTATGCATACAGTGTTAGGGACTAGAGGCCAAGAATGCTCTACTGCCTTAACCCACTTTAAAAAGAGGGTCATGTGAATTAGCAGGAGGCACCAGAAGTGACAAGGTCGCAGCTGGCTGATGGTGTCAGTGTCACCACCGAGGAAGGAACAGTCCATGAGATCATCCATCGCACACCATGCACCGGTGCATTTGCTGGCAAGCTATGAGCTACAGCCAAGAAGGGTGGCTGCAACACACCGGGCATCCCAGAAGTTAATTTTTGTCATCTGGTCAAAGCAAGATTCAAGTTTGGTACCTTTTCTTAAAATTGACCGTGACTTGGCTTGAAACACCCTACACAGAAGGCAAGAGGCATGTAAGACTGCAGCTACATACATCTGTGAATAAGTGCACCCCCAGTGTTCACCATAACTAGGCCGATGAAGAAGGAAGCACCACAGGGTCACATATAGTTCAGCCTGTCTCAGGAGGAGACATTTTAGCAACCAAAAACAGGGCAGGGGATACAGCAGGGAATACGGGCTCAAGCAACTTCTGGTAGCTCCGAATTGGCTGGTATACAGCACAGGCCTATACTGCAGAGGGGTTGTTCCCTGCCTGCACATGAGATAAGCAATGAAATTCAGTGAGAGGCACATCCCCAGAGAGGGGAGGACCATAGTGATGCTGCAGATGTTTGGTTCACCGAGGTAAGACCCTTCCACCCCTTTCCTTGTCCCTGTGTGGCAGCAGCAGGGACCAGGACACATGTTGAGCTGGTTACAGCCTCAACAATAGAGCAATGAATGATGACTGCCCCGGGGGGTTGCTGCTGGGCTGCACCTAACTGAGTTATTACAACAGCAGACCTTTTCAGTCCCACCATCTTCCATCACATCTTGAATCTCCTCTGCACAACCAGACCAATCCTTCTGTTCAACATCCTCCACCTGCTGCCAGCTGTAACAATTTAGTGTTCCTAACACAATCCTAGCCTAAGTGCAGACAGTAAAAATCACGGTGCTAAAACCAGTTCCTCTATTTTTACATTTGTTTCAGACTGCAGTTTGCACAATTTGCTAACCATATGCTTTACGGGACCTACCAGTCCTGCAGGGCTCACAGGACTCATCAAACCCAAAGCTGAAGAGTATCCTCTCTTCTGAATTCTGCAACACTTATGTTGCCCTATAAATCACTGCCTCCATTCCCAGGCTGCTCATCACACCTGCAGCACTTAGTACTTTTAAGGCACATCTACAACAATCATTACTGTGGGATGGTTTACCAAACAAAAGAAGATGCATGGGTGAAAGAACAGCTTTGGCTTTTTTGCTTTATTTCTGTAAACAGTGTGATCTGATAATTTTGCTAGATGGAGAATATGATAGGGGAATTCACCTTGTTGATATTTAAGAATAGCCTTCCAACCAAACTTTCCACTTCATATCTCTGTTTCTTATCACTATTTCAGGAAGTAGGCCATATATGATTAAAGACACCAGTGACACCTGTAATGCTCATCCTCCCTGTGACACCAGACAAACAGCAGTAGCCCTGAAATCACATTTTATAGCCCTGCTTCTTCCCGACTCCTTCAGCTTCTCTCTTAGGAATTAGTCAAGTGGAAGGTTTTAGCCGTGTTCTTAAACAATTCCTCAGAGGAGGACACAAGCCACTGCTGCCAGCATTACCTCGTGCTAAATCAATGCAGGCAGGAACAGCCCAAACAGAGTTCAGTAGCTGCTCAGAGAAAATTATCTCTGACCTCAAGTCAACCCTTTATTTCTGCAGAGGACACATCAGACACATGTTTAATTGAGAACACGCTGCTACAGCTAACCACAGGCAAAACTGCTGCAAGGGAGATAAACACAAGGATGCATTTAAAGCCTCTGCTGAATTGGGGCCTTAAGTGAGTGCCTCGCTTGGCAACAGGGAATAAACATCAAGATGCCTACACCTGTAGTAGGCCGCTGGGAACTGCCTTCAAAATTGCTTCGGGAATACTCCATTTTCAACATCCTATTATCAGTTCTACTTGGGAAGCAATGCATTTAATTTAGAGAAACAGTTCAGCAAAACAGATGGGCTGTGTGTCGCTCCTGGGTTCCTTCAAGACCTGCTTCCTGCCTGCACTTTGAGAAAACTCACCAATACCGAAGGGAACAATACTTAACCCCATATCTTTTGAATCCGTAAAGCTGTTTAGCAAGCCCTTTGTACTTCTGATTTTGTAGGAAACTAAGCTGAAAGACTCTGTGACCCCTTTGTTTATCATATTCATCCATTCCATACAACTGACAAAGTGGCTGCTTTTTTTGAGGGCTTGTGATGAGCCTTGCCAAGTTAAATAAAAAGCTCTCTACTATTAATCCGTTCTGCTAAGGTCTCCTATTTGGCTGAACCTGTTTGTTGAACAACAGTAATAGCTATAAATACTTCAGAATAACTCACAGCAGCCTCAAAGCAAAGACAAGCCACAAATTTTCCAGACAGGTGACAATTTCCAAAGTCTGAAGGAAGATAAATACTCTTGACAGCTTAGGAACTGAGGTGATAGTTGCACTTTCCAGTTCTGCTTCCAGTTGCTGGTATGAACATTAAAAAGCACAACCAATCAAGAAATTAGCCAAAAACTTCCTTTAAAGATTACCAAAGAAGGATTCAATGCCTAACAATTCAGTAGCAATGGGTGACCAGTTTTAAGGACAGCTTACTTCTGAAGCCATACTCTGCATCCCTACGACCTGGCACAGCCTTTGAGACACTGATGTGTTGTTCAGTATCTCTGTTCATGTTCCTGAGTGACCAGGGACTCTGCTGGAGCAGGGGGATTGGCCCATATGCCCTCCAGAGGTACCTGCCAACCTCAACCAGTCTGTAATCCTGTGATCCACAAGTAATGCACAGGGAATCACTCTTTGCATGCAGACCCAGATACTCCTAGGCAGCCTGGGAGGCAGCTCAGCTGTTTTCTCGTGCTTCTTCCATACTTCTTTCCACATAACTGCTAAAGACTCTTTGGGTTGTTTTCATCCTACTGGTTGTGCATGTTCCCCAGTGCACCCAGGATTCCTGCTTCCCCGGGACATAACATGGCTGGGCTGAAAACCCAAAGCATGCCCCATATTCCTTCTGATCCTCCATAAAAACGCACCTGTTAAGAAGTACTGAGTGTGGATAAACCCTATCATTTATCCTTAACTCATTTAGAAGGCTTTAGAGCATTAAATAAGCCCACAGTAGAAGATAATTTTAGAAATTTTAATAATACACGTTGCCATTTAGCAAAGCTCTGTTGAAGCTATGGTCCGTGTATGCCCAGCTCAGTTTTAATCACTTCAGTAGGAAACGAGACGATCAAAATATGACTCAGAAGAAAGAAATGAGACAGGGCCTTTCCACTGGCAAATATTAGAGGACCAGATTGATCACAAACAGCCAAGAGAGAGCTTTGCGTGCCTTGTATGGAAGGAGCAATAGGCCGTTTATATTAGCTACAGATGAATTTGTCTTAGCAGACAATTTCCTATCAGTAATACTTGTTATTTTTAAGGGTAAAGAAGCAATGGTTTATATTGAAATAAAATAAAAATAAGGTTTCCCTCTGAGGGAAGAGTCCAAGTGAGGACAACATTTCCTTCTTAATAGACAGAGCACTTGCTATCAGTCTTCAAAGAAAAATACAACTTCTGAATCACAACATTTATATTCTTCCTCACTCGCTTCCCTTCTTGTTCCAAGAGCCACTTTACCAGATGGTGGTTAGCAGTCGAGCAGTTTCCAATGATGTGGCTCCTTTGGACCTGCTTTGCTTATGCACATAGTATTTAAGGGAAACTGGTCCAGCACAGAACTTCTGGGTGGCAAATCCCAACCCTTTGAGAGGGATATGTGACAACCCCATCAAGAGCACCAGCAAAGGAAACCTGAGAAAGCTGCCATAGCATATGGATTTACTTCTTTCTGACTTCTCTAGGAGGATTACAACAGGAGAGGGCAGTGCAGGGACAAGTGAACATCTCCCAGGAAATAATTACACCACCCTTAATCATAGGTTTCCATGAGAGAACCACCTTGGGAGTCCATTCTTCTGGGTTCTCTGAAGGACTGTGTACTCCATGGGTGGAGTTTACTCTAGACAAGTAATGATTTACAGCAAAATTCTATTTTTACTAAAAGCACCCTCTAAACATCTGTCACAGGAAAGAAACAGATTTTTTTAGGGCTTCTTCTTGTGCCTTCAAATTCATAAAATCAAGTTTTCAGATAAACTCATAGGACTCTACAGGAAATACATTTTTGACACAAACACTTTTCTTGTCTTTTCACCCCCCAGTTTATTTACCAATTATCTAACATTGGCAACAATCTCCCATACAATGGATATATTAAATGTACCAAATGGCTAGTATTTTGTGACTTACTGAACATGTCCTATTATCCCATGACAGATGTATGTAAGAGCATCAGTTTCCCATACCAGGAAAACAAAAGGAAAACTCCCCAGTATTTTATCTGCTGGAACACACACCAAAAATAAGGATCACATTTCAAGTCCTCAGACCTTCCCCAGAAAAACAGACTGGTTTCTCCTCCAACCCTTCCATAAAGGTCAGGGGAAAAATGGTAAATAAATAAATAAATAAATAAATAGAAATTAAAAAAAAAAAAAAAAAAAAATATTAGGTCAGCAGGGGTTGACCTCATGAATTCCATCTTCTCCAGATTTGGAATAATTTCGTCTAACAATACAGAATAAAGTAGTATTTAGCAAGAGAAATAAATTGAGACTATGCTTCATCTTTTTCCTTTGCCAGCACAATGGAGCTGTCAGTAATACAACTTTGAATGTGTTCATTTTCACACATTAACCCTTTGAGTCCTCTAAATATATGCAGTCTTTTTGTCTCACAGAAGGAGAAAGTGCATTTTAAACTCCTGAAACAATAGTGAAAAGAAATTTTAATTAAAGTTTTCCTAGCACACATGCATGGATAACCCTCCCTTTAGCAGAAAAGCCCTTTTTAAAATTAAAGTTATCATGATGAAATTATTAACATAACTCCTGGGGAAAATGCATAATCTTTGCATATCAAATGCCAAAATGACTAAATGAACTATGTTTTATAAATATTATGTTTCCCATCAAGTCCATGCGCTCAGTTAATCATGCACCAGTAAGCATGAAAAAATATTTTTAGATCTCCAAGTATTGCAACTTGAGGATTTTAAATTTGACTTGCGCCCTGGTCTTTGTGGGTCCCTGAAGGTCTCAAATCTTTCCTCCTCAGGATGCGAGCCAGCAGGAAGAACTTGGAAAAGACCAGGACTCTCAGATGTTCTCCTGCTGCTCTCCAGTGAATTGCTGAGCACGTTCACCTGCCCCACCACGGGGACAGCATCCTTGCGCTCCTGCCTCCCCTCCTGCCTCCACTCCTGCCTGCAGCTCCCAGGAAATTATTCTTTTTCTGGTTTGGGCATTTTCGACTGCGTGTTCAGACTGTGTGGTTCCCACTGAACCAGCACCCACTGGTTACTTGTATTGACCCCATAGATTGGGCCATGGCTGATTCCTTGTTTCAGGGTGTCAGTAGTTTGGCATGCAGGGGAAAGAATTTACAAGCAGAAATTCAGAAAATGCTAGACCCTCTCTCTGTATTTTTCAGGCACACCTGTCTGACAGTTTATGAGGCTCTCTTGAAATAAAATCTATCTCTCAATACCCAAAACTGAGCGCAGCAAACTTTATTAACATCGTGTTTTTCTGTTTTGCACATTTAGAGAGAAGATTTAAATGTAATTCCAAAAGAAAGCCTTGGCCGCAAAGTTACTATCAGTCCATAATTCTGCATAGGTGAAGGGAAGACCCAAAAGTAGGAGATGTACTTGCATCCCAGCTGCAATGGTCCTCAGCCATAACTACAGATACTCTACAAGGCCTTTGACCTTGGGAGACTGGTCCTAGTCTAGCCAGTCACCTTTAGAGCCATATGTCACCTTGGAAAAAAAAAAAAAAAAGAAGAGTAATAAAAGTAAGTAAGCACAGTTGTACCATTTAACGGCCATTTAACAGCTAACTATATAGCAGCTGTATTTAAAAGTAGCCACTACCATCCAGAGAAAGCAAATTAATTATTTAGATGTATTTATAGGATTTATAGGGCAACAGAAGCCAAAGCTAGTTAATTGAAACACTGATAACAGATTGAAGCCTGCACTAGATCCTACACTGTGAAATGCAGTCTTTATTAAATAAAACCATTAAGAAGGATGATAATCCCTGTGGCCTTAAATATGAATAAGGTGCAATGTAAATAATAAAAGGCAAAAATCCAATTTTCATGCAGTGAACATTCAAATACTCTGCTGTTTCCATTAAATTACCTTTATTCAACATATTGTAAAGGAACTGAGGGCACATCAGGCTACCTTGTAATACAATTATTGTTCAGTATAAAAACTGTTTTTTAACTGAAACAGAAATGTGAAATATTTTATTTGGCTTTTCTCATATGTCAAATAACATGAAAATTGAGAACAAAAGCTTCATAGATGCAACAAAAGAGAAAATAAGCAAAGGAAAAATAAACACATGCAAACAAAAAAGGACCCAGAATATGAAGACAAAAGAAAGAAACTGGGTACATAATAGTAGTTTTCCAGTTAATTTTACAGCAATTTAATACTAGGAAATAGAACAGGAAAACAAGTTCAGTAACTAAAGAAAATTGGATATAGGCCAAATGGAGCTGTAGCATACAATAAAGGAGGTGAAACTCAACTCATCAAAGTTCTTTAACTAGAACAAGATCTGGTGTGAAGTATCTGTTGAGCTCCTTCCAAACATAAGGTTGATGACAAGAGTTTGAGAGCATCAAGTGCCACAAGAGCACAGTGCTTGAGCCTGGAGATGTGCAATCACCCCCTGGCTCTGCTCTGCTGGTAGCAGGTCACCTCTGATGTGCTTTAACTTTCCATCTACAAAGGGAGGACTGATATTAGCTGCTTTCTATTCTGTGGAGTTAGGAAACATTAACTAAAGATACCTCTGTTTATTAAAGAACAGGAAAATGTGACACAAGGTCAAGAATTTACTTTTATTGTTCAGACAGAGAATAGCTCTATTGGGAATTTTAAACAATCCATTAAGGATGAGACTATACTCACTATGGATGTCAAACAATTTTTCCACCATAAACTTTTCTGCAAATCAAAATAATCCCTTCAGCAAAGCTGCAATGAAATAAAGAGAATGACTCCATATTTATTCAATTCTGTATTCAATTTGGAAACATTATACCCAAAGAAACCCTTCAGCACAAAAATACAATTTCCCTTATAGCATCTTCACTCTATCAGTATGTTTGAGGAATCAACAGTAGAGATCTGAACTACTGTAACCTCCCAAAACACGTAAAGGACTTACTTTTTACTGCCTGTATGTGTCTGTTATGTCCTGTTCTCTGTGCCCATTCTCTGGTCATAGAGTCACAGAATCAAAGGAGGATTTGGCTTGGAAGGGACCTTCAAAGGTCTTCTAGTCCAGCCTTCTTGCCAGGGAGCACATCTCCCACCAGACCAGGTTGCTCAAAGCTGCATCCCACCTGACCATGAACACTTCCAGTGAGGGGGCAGCCACAGCTTCCCTGGGCAACCTGTGACAGTGTCTCACCACCCTCATCCTTATATCTAATCTCAATCTATCCTCTTTCAAGTTAAAACCTTTACCCCTTGTCTTCTCATTACAGGCTCTGAGAAAAAGTCTCTCTTTATCATTCTTGTAAAGCCCCTGTAAGTAATGAAAAGTCAAAATAAGGTCTCACTCCAGTCTCTTCTCCAGGATAAACATCTTCCTCAGCCTTTCTCCAGAGGAGAGGTCTTCCAGCTCTTTGACCATTTTTGTGGCCATCCTCTGGACTTTCTCTAACAGTTCCACGTCTTACTTGTACTGGGGACACCAAAGATGGACATAATACTCCAGGTGGGGTCTCACCAGAGCAGAGTAGAAGGGGAGAATCAGCTCCCTTGACCTTCTGGTCACATTTCTTTTGATGCAACCCAGGATACAGTTGGCTTTCTTAGCTGCAAGCGCACACTGCCAGCTCATGTGCAGCTTCTCATCAACCAACACCCCCAAGTCCTTCTCCACAGGGCTCTTTTCAATTCCCTAATCTCCCAGCCTCTACTGATTCTGGGGAGTGCAGGACTCCCCAGGCACTTGGCCTTGTTGAACTTCTGAAGGTTTGAATGGATTCCCCAAGCCTGTAAATGTCCCTCTGGATGTCATCCTGTCCCTCAGGTGTCCCAACTGCATCATTCAGCCCAGTGTCTTCTACCAACTTGCTGCAGATGTGCTCAGTTCCACTGATAATGTCATTAAGAAAGACACTGAACAGTACTGGTCAGTACAGACCCCTGAGGGACACCCCTTGTTACTGATCTCTATTTGGACACTGACCATTACTTTGGTAATGACTCTGCTCCATGCTGCTCATGTACAAAATGGGTAGGGAGAGTGCCTGAGCATCCAGCAGCCTCACAACCTCCTGGGGCCAAGGAGTGATGATGATAGGGCAGGGGAACAGTGTTGAGGGTCCCTGGGGGTTATGGCAATAGACCCATTTGATCTGCAGCTGCCCAAGTGGCTGTGAGCAGCAAGGGGCACACGTGCCAAGGGACCTCCCAGGGGTGCAGAGTGAATAGGGTGGGCCCTGAGGCCCATCAAGCCTGAGTGAAAACACAAGGCCCCTCTGACACCAAAGGGAAAACTGGGAAAATCCAACCTATGGCTCATACCCAAGGGAAGCAATGAAGAAGGGACAGGGGCTCCAAGTACAACCTTAATTACCGGCAAAATTCTTTTCTTTTGCCTCTTGTGTGTGCAAAGAAAGTAAAAACACAAAGCAGGAAAAGGCAAATCTATTCCTGGCATGCAGAGCAGAAAATAATAGCACCTGCCAGACCTAAAGTGAAATAATACAACTGCATCAGTGCAATACATTATCCTGAACAGTAATGCACCAGGTCAATGAAGCAAAGCTGTTTGAACAACATTCCTCAAGTTTTTCTTTCTAGGATGGAGACTCCTTCTAGCAATGTCCTCAAAAATTACTCTGCTGAGGTGTTACGGTATTTCTGCTTTCTACAGTAGTGATTTTTCACACCTCCCACCAAAACTGAGTCACAGTCCTGAAGAGGCATCCAAGGCTCTCACGTGCCCCTAGGAACAGCTTGGGCATCACAGATCTTTCGCTCCTAGCTTCAAAATCTGTACTCCGTTTGAGCTACAGGGACTGAAGGGGAAGAGGAGATGGAAGTAAAAAAAGAAATCAATTCATCTGTTCTACTACAGAGAGAGACTTTTGCTCTCTTACCATGTGCCTAGCAGCACTGCCAAGTAGCAGATTACTCACTTTTCTTCATTAATTACTGGGAAAAAGCTACAAAAAACGGAACTGTTTATTTGAAGTTCATTCAGACAAAGATACTAACCAGCTACCAAGATCAGAGTCTCCCCATACTTTCTTGGCTCTGTGGCAACACAACTTCAAAAGTGAAATATTGCTATAGAGGCATCTTTTAAGCTCTTCATCAGCCAAGGAAGCTCCTCAAAGGAAAAAACAAATAAACAAGCAAAACAACAACAACAAAAACCCAGTAGCCTTTACTGTCTTGTCTGAGATTCACTCTGGTCTTTATCTGCTTGCTGCCAATCGCTCTGGATTTACAGGCTAATGAGACAATTTCAGGGTGGCCACAGTCTTTGATCCACATTTGGCTTCTGTTTATTTCACTGGTATTGGAAAGGAATCACAGATTTGGGGAGTCAGTGTCCCTATCCAAAATCTTCAAGTCACGAATTGTCTAGTGAAAGAAGCACGTATTCATTGTGCTGCTTCCATTCATCAGAGCAGCTGAGGAACCCCAAGTCTATCTGGTTTCCCTTGATCTCTCATTTCAAATGTGAGCTCAGACTTTTAACCCCAACCCTGTGCCAACAAAAAGTTTCCCTCTGGCAGCTATGGGGAGGATTAAATGAAAAAGGCTCCTCCTACATCCAAGATAATGGACTTAAGACTTAAAAAAAAAAAAACAACCACATCGCAATTTTTTTTTCTTTTTTTCTGTTTTTTTTTAACCAGAGGAATTCATTCTCAAATGATCAAATTAAACAGGGAAGGACCCCTCAAACAGGGCAGTGTCCGAGTGCAGGAACTGCACAGCCCTGAATGAATGATATCACCTGAGTCCTTCTCATGGGCAGGAGACAGCTGCCTCTCCTGCTGTTTTCTAAGCAGGCAGTGGCCTACGTGAAGAGTGGTCAAAGCAAGGAGAGTCTTAAGGAGTTTAAATTTCACACCAAATATGCCACAGCAAAGTCCACAGACTGCATTTGAGATGTAGCAACAAGGAAGATGCTCATCAGCAACAGTTAGCCATGCCCCTGGTGTGGCAGTGGTTCCCAAGCTTGGAGAAGGGGGAACAGAGACTCAAAAAAGAGAGTTGAACACACCCTCCAAATCTTATTAGTCTTACTATTGTCTACACTCATGCACTCCAACCTACAATGCTGTCGGGGCAAATTCTCCATAAACACTCCCCTCATATTTTTGAGATAAGGCAATTGCACGAGTCCTACTCCCACAAAAAAAAAAAAAAAAAAAAATCCAAAATGATCCTCTTTCATCTTCTGCACAGCCCTGTGCTGCCTTTCAGTATGACTAAACCTGCTTCAGTCATTCTGTCACTAGCTACTGCCAAGCACACCCTTCTCTCAGAGTTCCCAACTGCTAGCATCACCAGTGACTGCTGAAGCACCTCATCATCCATGTGGAAGGAGCTAATTTTCTGGGTCCTTCTCTGGAAGAAGCTCATCTCTTGGTCCCTCTCTGTGCCCACTATACAGAGAAGAGTGATGATGCCCAATGCGAAAGCCAGGCTCTGCAGTACAGGCTAGAAAGGATCCAAATGTGTTAATTTGGAAGGTTAACAATTCAATGACCCCCTGTGTAAGTGCCTCTGCTCCTGACACTGGCAGGTATCCTGGCCTATTGGAAAGCAAGGATGCACATGGAGAAGGAAGGGGGGTGGGGGAGCCCTAACCCACCCCTCGGCAGGCTGTTCCTCCCTGCTCCTGCTTGGTGGATGTCCTCAAGTGGAGGCAGAGCACAGCAGGAAGGGGACAATGACACAGATCCTTTCCTGGATTTTCTGTAACTGCTAATAAGACAGCAGTTTGCTTCTGGAGTTCCCATTTTTAGCAACTTTTTAAAGGTCACTGAAACATCGGGGAGAGGCGATGCATAAAAGCGCACCACAGACTCCCCTGTGTGCCCCAGAGAACTGTGATGACTCGATGCACCAAACCCATTTCCCACCCTCATTCAGGGGCAAGAAGTGTTCATTGCAGCTCCATACATTGCAGAAGGCACTAATTTCAACGTCATATTTTGTATTTAAAAGAAATAAGGCAAGAGGCAAAACCAATTGCTAGCAACTGAGATTTTGGCGGTATAAAATCCGTATGAAACAAACATTGGCAACAGAGAAACTGGAAAGCAACTCTGTAGACCTCTGCATCTCTTGCAGTGTGCTACAGGCAAGACAAAGAGAGGAAAGCACCGACCTTCCCCTTAGCTACTTGATTCCTCATTTTTGAGGCTTGAGATGAGTGGGAGATGGCCATTCAACCCTGACTGTTGAGTTCTTGTTTGTTAATAAGTACAAAATGACCCTGTCTGAACAGTAGTATTACAGATGCTGAAACCTACAGAGCCCCTTTTTAAAAATATGATGAATTATTTTTGATAGTAGCAATAGCCTCGCCATGAAAATATATACCCAGATAAAAGGGAGACTGACAGCATGTAAGAGGAAGCCTTGTGTTTATCAAAAAAACAGATAAAACTCAACTAGGAAAAAATTAAGTTCTCTTTTTTCAATGGAGATCAAAAGTACCACACATTCCTTTTACAAAATAATGTACTGTTTTTTCCTTATTAAATAGGTATGATTGCTTCAGATTTCACATTTCTGTGTGACTGTGAAATAGAAATCATCAGATGTTTTCCACTACAATCTAACACCATGATTACCTACACAGCAGAAGAGAGTAAGGAAAAAAAAAAAATCATCTCATGGTTGTCAGCTATTATTTTACTGTCTTTTATGACGTGTATGAATGACTGTATTCTCTGTATTCTCCAAGGGCATTTTTCTGATTTGTTTGAGAAAGGAAGTATGCAAAAGAATGAGGCTCTTCACACGAAAACTCTTGGCTGAAACACAAGATGCTCTGGACTGAGCACGAAGCCATCCACGCCTCCCTGTTCCCCGGCACTACACCCTCCCCACACAGAGCCAGCGAGGAGCAGCAGCCCCAGCACTGACAAATCCTGCCCACTCAATGTGCTGCAGCTCAAGCCTCTGCCAGGAAAGCCTGTGCTATTCCTGTCTCTTCCCTCATGACAATTGAGCACAAAATCACAAGGAGGCTTAATAATGAGAACCAGAAGAGCCCATCACAACGGGCCTCAGCATCCTCAAGGGACAGGCATCTGGCAGCAGGCTGGTACCCATTCCCCCACCTCCCCTCCAGCCAGCTGCTGCTCCCCTTGCTGGACAGCCCTCTGCCCTCACACAACAAGCACAGCCCTGTGTTTTTAGGGTGTACACCTTGTGTAGCATCCCTTGAGCAGGCCTGCTCTGCCATGGGGGGGTCACACTGGCTCATGTCCAGAGATGCAGCAGGACCAGCCCCTGCACCATAACGCAGCACAGACCCATGTCCAATACTGCACGATGCAGTGAGTTGGATATGAACTCAAGAAGAATGCATGGAACAGGCTCTTCTGTCCTCCCCAAAAAACCCAAACATTTATGGAGGGAGATAGGTATCTATTACATGCATATGTATTTCTCTGTGTCTTATTTAAAGATGAGTAAAGGTTAACTGAAGTCAATCAAAATAAAATCTTCCTTCTACTTCCTGCTACTTTACTGAGTTAAATCAATTAAAAATTCATAAGTTATTACTATCAATGGAAATGAAGACATTGATCTTCTTGTAAGGATGACAATTTATAGAAAACATGATACAAACTGCGATAAAAGCATTTCAAAACATATAAGAAGGCAGCCTGTTAAAAGCCATTTCAATATGAAATAAGAAATTAAAAAATAAATTCATAAATTCAGGTCTTTTTATAGCAACTCCACAGAGGATTTTTTTTTGGTTGGAATTAGCCTGGAATTAATCTGCAAATAAACATGTTCAATAATATTTACCAAAATGATCATTTAGTAGAGTAAATATGATAGTGCCTGTATTTGTCTGACTTCTTGGCTGTCACACAGAAAGCAATCAGGCAGCAGCACACCAGACATGGCAGTGTCACTTTCTTTTTAGTAAGGACTATAATATATTTAACCACAGTACCTCCATAACTGCACACATGTTAAACATTTAATATTTCTCCTTCCCTCTACGCACCTTGAAACTAAACTCACTTAGTGATATATCAATTGTAGCAATTAATGAACCTTTGTCCAGAAGGGAAAGACTTTAAGGGCTTAATGAGACAGATTAAAATCAATATTATTCAGATGATGTGTCTATTCTAGTCCTCCCTCTGAAAATAACTGAGACTGTAGAAGAAGGGATCATTAGCATTTTGATAACAATCTTGCCAGCCTTCTGTTAAAGTGTTTTGCCTTTAAACTAAAACTTATCTCATGCAAGCAGACCATTCTAAAATTAGCAACAGCCAATTCATACTGGTTTGGATCAGACCTTTAAAAAAAAGGGGAAAAAATTTAATGCTAACTTGCCTGAATAATCAGACTCTCATGCCTGTTGCTGTAGCAGCAGAAAGACACCCTAAGCATTGCCTAAGAAGCAACTTCTTCCCCTAAGCACCATTTTTGTGCACAGAAAGGCACTCCTTAACCATATACAGCATTAGTTTCCCTTGTTTGATAAATCATATTCTAGCTGACAGGCAACATGAGGAACAAATTCCTTACTACCACAAAACCTTAAGGTATCTTCAAAATGAAACGTGGCTGAATGCTGCAGAGCTGGGAAGAACTTTGCACCTTTTTTCCCGTTGCCTTTGAGAGCAGGCAAAAATTCCTCAGCATCACCGAGTCAAGTTCTGTTGTGCGATCACCATGGTGAAAGAAAACAATCCCATCTCTCTCTTTTTAATTAGCAAATCCCACAGCCTCCTTTCCTCTGGCACCCAGACTGCTAAACCTTGCAGTTTCTAAAGCAGGACAAGACAGAGATCTGTTGCAGAAAGAGTTTTTCAGCTTTCACAAAGGTGCACATCCCACAGCAACTGCTTCCCTGGGCTCA
This sequence comes from Florisuga fusca, assembly GCA_038090715.1. Lineage (NCBI taxonomy): Eukaryota > Metazoa > Chordata > Aves > Apodiformes > Trochilidae > Florisuga > Florisuga fusca. The sequence continues at coordinate 21,071,661 of JAAWXA010000003.1, read as the reverse complement.
ACTGCACTAAACCAGAGTGGTCAGACCAAAAATCCCAACTGCACCAATGGGACAAGCTGACCAACTTCGGCAGGGGGCCAACCCATTCTCTTAAAGAGCCCGAAACCAGGGATGAGACAAACCTAACCATGGTTTTTACTATTTAACACCTCCACTCCCTAGCTGGCCTACAGATACGGAGGAGCGAGCCTGGTGCCACACACCAGTCCTTCCTAGGGACCCTCAAAAGAGAAGCAGAGAAGGGGTGCAGCCCCATCAGCTACTTCAGGGAGATATGAGGACGCCCATTGCCTGCATTCACAGATGACCCAGCTAGCAGCGAACAGCACACAGCAAGTTCTGTGGAAAAGATGGAAGTTATGCTTAGAAGACTGGGCAGAAAGTGCTCTTAATTCCAGATGTTTTACATTTTTCTCTCTACTTTTGAAAACAAAATGTCTTTTTAAACCCAAAAGTAATATTCCCTCCTTCTGTCCTTCCCCTGAACTGAGAGGCATCTCATGTACAAGTATCGTTAAATTAATGTTTGTTCTTTTTAAACGAATAAAAGCGTTCAAATTACATGCAAGGACAATTAGATTAAATTACTGGGCACATGCTGTGGGGTTTTTCTTAAAGCTATTCAAACAATTTTAAAGGTTTTTCAGCAACGCTCTAGCAACATAAGCAAAACTTCCCGCAAAGAGGAGGTAACGAGTTTAACATTACTGCTGAGGAAGACAGTACCAGAGCCAAGCGAGTCAAACCAGCACATCAGCAGCCCCCCCTGCCCCGAACTGAGAGGAAAAGACATGGCTCGGGCTGTCAGTGGAATCTGAACTGGCCAAAGAAAGAGGATCTGGTACTGCTTAATGGGGAAAACCTATGCCCAGACCCATATGCACAATGAACGAGGAAATTCTCTTATTGTTCCTGTCTCCTTTTCTGGTTTGGGGTTTTGTTTTTGTTTGTTCATTTGTTTGTGGGTGGGGTTTTTTGTTGTTGTTTGGATTTCTTTTGCATTATAGTGAGGCCAATAACTTTCCAGCTAAAGTACCAGTCTGCTCCATGGGAAAGGGTTCTGTCATGGGCAGCACTTTGGTTTGGTTTAAGCCTAAGGATAAATAGGTAGCTTTCAGCTGGCACCGCATTTCCCTGTTGCTGCCTCCCCAGCTGCAGAAGCACAGCTGCTGTGGGAGCTGGGGCAAGGCCAAGGTTATGCAGCTTACTCAAATCCCATAGTTTATCTTTGTCCAGGCTCTCATGTCCTGTTAGAACTAGTCTTGGGTTCTTCCCATGACAGCTTACCCCAGATTGGGAAAACCTGTTGTTAAATATCAGATTTTAACAAGACCGCATTGAAAATGAGAAAATTCAGTTTGGTATGTGATGAGTGAGTGCTGGAAAGCTGAAACCACGTGCATCCCAAACAGTTTTGGTCGGAAGAAGTTAGCAGTTCCCTGAAAACAGAATTTATCCAGTGGAGTAGACATCAGCAATTACAATGTTGTGATGCTTAAAGATATTAGTCAGAGTGAAATATGACTTATACCGGTCTTTTGCAGCTTAAGGAAAGGCGTCTAAGGAAGATCAGACTTCAAAAGAAAGTGGCATCCCATAGTTACATATATTACAGGTGGGTTACTGAAGTGCAAGAGGGAATTACGGGTTTTATCTGAAATTTAAGCAGTGCTTCTTAACAGCAACAAGATGAAATATTGAACAAAACAGTGAAATTAGAGGGGAAATTCTAAATCCAGCAGTGCAAAAACTCATGAAGTACCCAGACAGACTATTCAAGTTGAAACTGTGGTGGGATTGTTAACCTAAAATCATTAGACAGCAAACAAAAATTACTGTAGACTATAAGAAAATACATTCTCAGTGCATAAAATCCCCCACGGTGTTGCTGTTGCATTTCATGTGGCAGCTTACTGACCGCACGGATGAAGCTTTGTCTAGAAGGAGCCCACGTAGCCCCCTTCCCTGACCTGCCAAGTGCAGGCACAGGGCATTAGCAGCCAGTGCCTCCAGCCTGTCTGACCTGTTGGGCACCCAGCCAGCACCAGGAGTCTGCCCCAACACGACCTGATGAGATTAGAAACAAGGAATACAGGGTACTGTTACAGCCCATACACAGACCTCATCTCCGCATCCCTGCAAACATAGTGCAGCATCTCTGCCAAACCACGGTCAACAGCAGAAAAAAAAGACTGTTGTGGCTTCAGTGTGTGCAACCGGCACTTTTCCATCTCCCCAGATCCCAGCCTCTCTATTAATAACTGCATTTGTATGACAACTTCCCTCGTAAGACCCCAGAGCCCTTGAGGGTGGGTGAGTGCTGCTGGGGCAGGTTTTCAGCCAGGAAGTTGAAGCAGCTCTCCCGAGGTCGATGTCTCTGTCCTCCATAGAACCACACTCTTCATCCCTTCTCAGCCTTAAAACCACAACAGCGTTGTCACCCCAAACAGCAAAAGGTTATGGGGCAGAGGGCAAAAATTAACAGAACTAAAACTTGAGCAGGATCCGAGGGCTAAGAGTATTCCAAGTCTTTCCATTTTGTCTTTGAGTAACCAGCTACCAAACAGTGAATGCTGCCACACGCTAAGTGTAACCAGTGTTTGTCATGAATCATTCAGAGGCTTGACGTGCAGGGATTAAATTTAGCATTTCCATCTGACAGCAAAAGGAGTCCCACAGAGACATGCCACACTGACAGCAGGGACAAACAGGGACCAATAAGGAGGGCCTGGGGCTAGTAGCACAGTCCTCTCCACGGCCCCATGACTCTTCTACATATGACTGAGCTACTGCTGGCCTTCCCAATCCAGAAGGATTTCCAATCCAGAAGTCGACTGTCAACACCGACACTCTTTGATTGCATCAGGCCCATCATGCATGTTTTTCTAGCTTGCAAGCAAAAGTTAACAGCATCATCCAAATCTATTTTTGGGAAACATAATGGGCATAAAGATGACATCTGCAAATGGCGGGTTTTCTGAAAAGCGTAAGTGCTCAGTGAATAATGAATTTATCTGACTCAGTCCCTCAGCAACCCCCTCTCCTATGCTTACCTCTGTGAGGACAGTTTAAATTGCTGGGATTTTAAATACTCCTGGCTATATTTTTTTCAATACCCTTTAGTATGACTTTTCATCTCCTGCACTGAAACATATTTTTTAGCCATCTGCCAGACAAAAAAAAGCCCTCAAGATCAGACATTTTGACACATGGAATATCAGCCCTATTTGGGTGGTTCTATGACAAAATTCAGGCACTGGCCAGCCAAACTACAGTACGAGAAGAAGATAAATCAGAGAGAAAGAACAAAAATAAGGGAAGCCCACAGGCCCATGCATACTGTGGACTGCTGACAAGAATGGCACTCCTATCTGTGCATATCAAATAATTAAAAAGCCAAGCTGAAGAGACTCCTCTGCCCAAGACAAAGTGTGTCCCCTACAAAACCCACTACTGGTCACAACGGATGCAAATGCCTATGAACACCAGACTCCATCTGCTTCCTCTTGTGTAACTCAGGGTGGCATCTTCACCTGACAGGCATGTATCCAACAAAGAAAGGTGGCCATGGAAAACCACTGTGCCATCTACTTCACATTCAATCCACTGTAACCTCAAAAGCTTTCAGACAGAACCAGAGAATCATCACAATTGGAAAGGACCTTCAAGATGGTGTATGATGAGGCAGGACCGTCACAAAAAATAATGCCTCTTTTGGAAATATTTTACAAACAGAGCAACTGAAAAGTCTAGATAGCAAATTGGCACTGGTTGCTAAACTCCTGTGAAACCAAACCTTTCACCTGGGCAAGCAAACTGCAGCGTTCTACCTGCAACCGTGAAATAGCTCTGCAAAACTGATACATGGGAGAAGCATCCGGTGTGACACGGAGGAGAGAAGCCCATCCGTCACTTCACTCAAGCACACTGACACATCATTTTCCTCATGCACACATCTCACTCTCCACTGCTACTTATATCCCTGTCTGGTAATGCACCACATGCTTCTCTGTCGCTTCGGCCACGATCTCTCTTCTGGGAAAAGCAGGAGACATGTTTTGTTTTTATAGGCTGGTTTTTGTGTGTTTTTTCCATGCAAATGTTGTTCTCAGTTTGCATTGCAAGCAAGCAAGGAAGCAAGCAATAAACCCTGCACCTGGAGTGGGAGATGCCTGCTTTGGGAGGAAATTACTATAGACTTGCACACATTTAGCTGGCTATTTGATCCTGAGAACTCCTGAAAAAATTCTAAGTGATAAACTGCAATAATTGTTAAAAAAAGCCCAAACCCCACACTCAGTAAAGAAGGCAAATTTACCATAATGCCTCAACAGTCTAAGGGAGCCATTTACTTTGACAGATCCTGAATTCCCCAAGTGATTCTACAGTGGTAATGGAAACAGAGGAGCCAATAAATTATAACCTTGTGTGTAATGCGCCTACCATTATAACGCACTCTTAGCCTCCTGCTTTATTCCTGGGGGGAAAGGGAGGGTACTCTAACAGATGCTGGATTTCCCTATTTTCCTTTCCCTCACTCTTTCAGCATGCTTTTTCAGCATTTGGACCCTTTCATAACATTTAATGCCATACTCTTCATTTGCACAGCATCTTTAATGTAAACATCCCAATATATGTTATACCATTTAGAAACAGACTACTTTTTTTAACAGGCTGAAATAGACGCATCAGGAGACTAATTTGACTTATCAGAAGTCACATAACACTATAGATTAATAGCATCCCAAATATTTTTCAAGCATGTATTAGTAGGTAAGCACCACTTTCAGATCTCTCATGTTGATGATGTATACCACACATCTTAAAAACACTTGCAATATTTCAGAAGTGTTTCTGAAGAATGGTCTTGGCCAACCTTCAGAGCAGCCCCACTGCCAGCTCATCTCCAGCCCAGCCCCTCTCACCTTGGTTTTCAGCACTCTGGATAAATCAAGTCTGCATTAAATTCTGGGAAAAGAAGGACCAAAGACATACAAAACCCCCAGGGTTTTGCCAAAGATGTCAAAACAGCCTTTGCTGATTTTAAAAAATAGTCTATGCAAAGAAAGCTTGCCCAAAGTATAAAGTGTAGAAACAATACACAGGTGTAACAGCAACACAGAAGCTGGCCCTGTTCTGTCTTCTATGGTTAATTAAAATTCTCATAGAAACAGGTCCCTCATGTGATTCTAACATATCAGTCCAAGATCTGGGCAAGACTACAGTCTGATAGAGGCGACCTTGGCTTTCTGCCATTACCTTTTACTTATTAGCAGTTTCCTTCCCAACCAAGAAACCCATAATGGTATGTCCTGTTTTATATACTACATTACCTAAAATGAAAGGTATTAATTAGTAAAATAGCGTAATTTGCATTTAAGCCCCAGGCAGAAAATCTACAGCAATTTCTAGAATTAAAAGTATATGTATATATATCACAAAGAATCACTTCAGATTTCTCCAAGGGAGCTAAGCTGCCAAAGATCACTGTAAAACCAAAAGAGATGCAATTCTGCTCATCAGTATCAGCCTCAAAAAGCCTAATTCTAGGCTGGCTTGTACCATCTATTGTTTAGTACAGAGAGAGGTGCTGTACTCCTGTCTTCAGGATAACTCAGCAATCAGCTGTATCAGCAGCTCCAAGGAGGATTATTCTCCCCTGCTGCTTTTTTTAAAAGCAGATTAGTTCAGACTCTCTTTCACTGTAATGAACCTTGTAAGGATCAAGCACATTGCATTGATTTCCAGGATAAAATTGTGAGGTCAGTCAAAAGGCCATGCAAACAGTTTAACAGATCCACTCTGCCCTAGCAGACCCACTGCCCCAGAATCATCTATTGGCCCCAGCAAGGGGTAAAAAACTGCAGTTGTTAACTGTAAGAGCCAAAATGTGATTCTTAGGCCATATGTAACTGCTTAATATCACATTCAGATGCGTAACAACCCACACAGAAAGACACAACAGAACTGAAGGTGCTCACCAAAGCCCTATTCAAAGTCAGAAAACAATAGAACGTGATGGTTTTTTATTTACTATATGACATCTGAAACAATGGCTAGGGAAGGAACTTCTAAAAATCTGTCGATTTATAGTAAAATAATGAAAATTCAACTTCTCTAAAAAACTCTGTTAAGATACAAAATTACCCACAAGTAACTTTCCTCATAAAGCATTTTCTCACATGCACATTCTCCTGCAACATCCTAGCTTGATGAGGTCTTAAAGATAAGAAAACCACAGATTGTTTTCTTGCAGGCTGGTCACAAAAGCTTGATCAGGGTACAAGAGCCTGCCTCTGCAACACAAACCCTGCAGGTGCAGTGGCCCTTCCATGCAGACCCTACCTCCTGCAAGAGAAGACTATCTGGATATAAACCAGACCATGAGGGTATTGTATTTTAAACTACCTAATGAATCCAAACTTTCCTTTTTGTAGCACTGAAACCCATGATGACAGGAGTTGTCTCCTACAACAAAGCCAAGACTGATCAGAAAAAAAGCAGAAGGAAGATTCCCACAAGCTTTTTTGTTCCTTGAATTTGACAGATCATTCTTAAATACCTGAAGATCTCTGTGGTCTACAGATCAGTAATAAAGCATCTATCCTTCCAGAGATATTGCCAAGCATATTTCACTTCAGGCTACAAAACTGGATTTTATGGAACAATGTATGGCATTTGCCATCATTTCCTGTAGGCAAAACTTCAAAAATGCAGGTACAGGTCTATATTCTTTTTTCTCAGAAAAAAGACAAAAACAAAACACCAAAATTAAATAATTAATTGAAACATTTACTATAGCACTATAACTTCACAAGGAATCTCTGCACTGACCTTTCTGAATCAAAAACCTGTACACTGAACTACAGCTCAAGCAGGTTTTGTGAAAGATCAGACAATTAAAAATATCCACTGGATATGTGACATTAGAAATCAGAAGTTCACAGTCTGCAGAGCACTTCCATTCCAAAGACTCCTAAAGTGGTCCTACAGTAAATTTTATCATATTGAATTATATCATAATACAGAACACTGACAGGAATTGATCTTGTCCTCTCTGAGTCAATGAAACCCTCGAATTGATTTTAAAGGGAGCATCGGGCACTCCACTGCTGTTTCAAAATAAATAAATGCATATGTTGCAGTACTGTCCTTCAATAAATCACACAACTTATACATAAAAATGAAATTTCGTTCTCTTGGGAGGAGAAACTTCAGCTTCCAGCCCCACTCCATTCTGGCTGTCAAAGGGACCTTGCGTGGTGGCAAACGCACGGGCAACGCCCGGGAGCGGCGGAGAAAACTCGGGGATGAGACGGCAGCGCCGGGTACCGGACCCGCCGAATGTTTCCAGAGATTTATCCCCGCGGACAGCATGAGAGCGGCAGCCGGCTCCTGCCTGCACCTGACAGACACCCGGCAAAGGGCAACACGCCGGATAAAAGTGCTTTCTAGGCACTTTGGTGTTTCTTTACTCCAAGAGACACGTTCAGCTCCGCTACAGCCGGGTCTGCCCCGGGGCCCGTCGAGGCAGCAGATGCCGGACAGCCAGGAAGAGCCCCACCGGGGGGTCCCGGGGCTGCCCCATCCCGTCCCGCCGCACGGAGTACTTTTAGGCAATCCCCGGCCAAGACTCCCCTTGCCTCCCAGCTTTACATCGAGGGAGCGATCGCAACAGGGGGTACAGTCCCCGCCACCCTGCGGGACGTCCCAGCAAACCGGGGCCGCCCGGCGCCCCGTGGGGACGCGCACACGCCCGGCCGCGCTCCCCCGGTCCCTCCCGCCCGCCCGATCACCCCTGTC